>CM041646.1:36543730-36583094 GCA_023333625.1 Bothriochloa decipiens
GTATTAGTATTAGTATTAGTATTAGTATTAGTATTAGTATTAGTATTTTTGATATATATGGTTAAACTTAGGGTCGTTTGCCTTCTTGTTAAGTGAGTTTTTCATTCTCTTTTTCTTTTTGAGGTGGAAGGAGAACGTGACAGCTGGCACCAGAGATGCAAATGTACGTAATTAAATTCCAACCACATAAACGAAAGAATTAAATTTAACTCATCACCTTTATGAACCACGCACCATATACGGATAGGATGCGAATAATGGGATTTAAACTGCTAATGAAATAAATCATGCATGGTGCACACGTCTTTTGTACTCTTTCTTATTTTTTTTGAGGAATTACTCTTTATTTATTCTGTTTTGAAATCTCTAGATATACTTAATTCTGAACAAATGAAGTATCTTATACGACCATGGGTTGACGGAAAAGGATTGAAACGAAGAGCAAATTTGCGGTGACAGCGTCCTTTGTAGGTGCCAAGTCTAACCACATGAATGAATGGGGCCCGCTAACTGAAAGACGACAGTTCTTGATCAGCCTCCTGATTCTTTTGCAGTGCACCTAGACCACAAAAATTAAGCTTCAAGAACACGATCAGGGGAAACTAAAACAAAATTCAGAAAGGCCACATGGGCAAGATTCCCTCTGTCAGTGATCCACGTGTCACAAAATAAAAATCGGAAATCTTTTTCCTCAAAAAAAATAAAAAATCGGAAATCTGTGGGTCATTGTCTTATCCAATATCCAAAGCTGTGGGCGCCCATTGGTTTCTGAACAGGAAAAATCTTCCCACCAGTTTTCCCTTGTTCAGTTCGTACGGTGAGACTTAGAAATAAAATTATATGTATATATGATTCCAAAAACATTTGCAGAATCTCTTTCGCGAGTTAAATATGTTTACAGAACAAGTATGGCTTCTTGGTTCATCCTGGACTATGTAAGCTACCTGAGGCCAGAATAATGGCCACAGTCAAAAGGAAAAAAACGCAAGTAGAATTAACCTTTGAGTTGTGTAGTTAAACCTAACTAGTTTGATCAACATATATTTTATACAGTGTATATACTTTGTATATGTGAAGATCAAGATTCCTAATATAGTAAAATAAGCTATGATATTAGATTTTTATGGATGGATATCGTCAAGATACATTGGTCATGTTTAGTTCAAACTTTATCTCGTTTCGATTAGCGGCTTGGTGGGCTACAAGCTGGTTGTTTGTGGTCTGCGCTGATGAATTTTGATAAAACTTTATAATAATTGGTCTGATTCTATCGATTGATAGATGAGACCGGGTATTAATATTCTTTATTTAAAAAAATTAGATTTTTATAGCCTTTCGTAAATAGTTAAATACATGGTGCCAAATTTAATTTTTTTTTCGTGAATTGACATTTCTTGTAGAGTTGGAGCCTTGCAAGGTCAGTAGATAAAGAAACATCACGTTCAGTAACAACTATTGGAGTAATAAGATGATCCACCCTATTTACCTAGACAACAAAGACAGCAACGTTAGGGTAAATATAATTTGCACTGTCTACTGTGTCTTGCCTGGGTTATTTGAAACAGGTAGTATCAAAATGAAATAACCGGACGGTGCTCAACAGAAGTGGTACAAAGGAAAAATATACATAATTCTCCTATCTCTGTGCCACGTCATTGCGTCAATTTCTTGCCACAAATGGCGATCCACCTGTCCACGATTCCTTGCTCCTTGGTCAGTGGTCACCGCAAGAATATCTTCAAGTTTCTTTATTTTTGTCACCAATGAGCGAGGAGACTGATGTAACATGGCACTCCAACTAGTTTTGTTTTGTTCATATTGTGACTACTGACTAATGAGCTTGTATCACCGCTTACATAAGTTTATCTATTCTTAAAATAACGTCAATCACGACCAGACGAATTGATGAGAACTTTAGGTCAAAAATAACGGAGTATTTGTATTATGAACACGATCTGAGAACGATAGCGATATAAACTGAATATTTGGATACGAGCCAACAGAATATTCAATTAGGTTACTTGGTTGCACATAAATTGGCCGGGCATTTCTGATGAGCACTGTACATATACTGCAAGAAGGACAGGAGGAGGGCGATCAGCACCTGTGTACGTACAGTAGTAGTAAGTGTGTCCCCTGTGTTTGGCAAAACATGAAAAATGTTCTGTGGGAGCATCAGCTCGCTGTGCTCTGTCATTTCAGGCAGGCTGAACATTGCGTTTCCTTAATTTGCACTGCTCGGCGGAGTAGTAAGCGGGCATAGCTAATTCGCGGAAGCCTAACTAGCGAATATTTTTAGACAGCCCCGTGACTTTCCATTTTTGATAAAAAAATTTCTGCAACTTTTTTTTTGAAAAGTTTTCTACTTTTAAGAAAAAGAAAAAAATTACAAATCCAGACGTATAACTTTCATCTATAACTTATAGGTTAATAAATATAACTTATAAACATAACTTACGTAATCTTCAGCGTTACAAAGTTACACAAATAACTTATACATGTAACTCATTAAACAAAATACATAACCTACGGCGTTAAAATTACATCTAACTTATACACGTAACTTTTATGTATAACTTAGATAGCAGAATATCGAAAAAACTTATACGCATAATGACCGCAGTATAAGGAAAAAAATATGAAAAAATTCTTCCAAAATATACCTAGTGGGATCTAGTTTTGTTCGCCTCGTCGCGTGGAACACACCGGTGCAAACGAAAATAAAAACAGATACACGGTTCAGAAATTATAGCAAGTAAAAACTTATACGTAACAACGATCACCAAATTATATTAACCTCGAAAGCCAGCCCTGATGTGCTAGTATATATTCTACATATCCGTTGGGAGTGGAATTTGATCTGCTGCTGGAAATCATTGGAACAGACTTGTTTGACGATGGAAGTCATTAATTGTAGCTAAGAGTGACCTTAATTGTATCCGATCCGCTGGGAGATTTTTTGCTTAGCTTGTTGAGTGAGCGTAAGCTGGCGAATCGAGGAGGTGAATCTTGATCCGATCCCTTTGAGCTAGAGGCTGTGATGAGGAGAATTTTGGTAGCCAGTGGTTACGTGCAGCCAACGGGCCGGGGATGGAGACACGTCCGTGTCACGCACACCATTATTGCATTATTACATATATTTGGATATTGGTAAATGTATGGCGATACGTGAGGGGGAAATTGGAAAGGAGCCTGTGTGTGTGTGTGTCTAGTGGAGTGGAGGTTGTTGAAAGAGTGGCGGATCGATTCCGTCCACCACGGAACCCGTGAATCAGCGCGCGCGTACGTGTGGTGTGGGATTCCCTCCCGTCTTTTCCGACCTGTCGAGAGAAAAGAAAGGAAACTACTAGTGTGCTGCGCTCGTCCGGCCACCCTGACCCCGCAGCCACCCACACGACCTGTCAAATACGTGCACTGCCGCGTCACGTCCACACCCTCACCTTCGAATCTTCGACACTGCTCCTGGTCTCCACAGTATTGTAAAACCAAGGTGCCAAAAGCGAGACGAGCCGGATATATACATAAACAGAAGAGAAAGATTAGCATCGCTGGATGCCAGCTGGGGTCCACGTCAAGTCACCTTGGCTTCCCTTCCCCGCTATATAAACCGGACCCGCCCTCCCCTCCCCTCCGTCGCTCCATTCATTCATTTCACTCACTCACCTCACCGTATACATGCTACCTTGATCCATCCACCTGCTTCAGAGGAGGAGAGATTAGGAGTAGGAGGTGTGAGCTAGTAAGCGATCGAGGATGTTGGCGGTGTTCAGCGGCGGTGTGGTGGAGGTGCCGGCGGAGCTGGTGGCGGCGGGCAGCCGGACGCCGTCGCCCAAGACCAGGGCGTCCGAGCTCGTGGGGCGCTTCCTGGGAGCCTCCGGGCCGGCGGTGTCCGTGCAGCTCGGCGACCTCGGACACCTCGCCTACTCCCACACCAACCAGTCCCTCCTCCGCCCAAGGTATCTCTACTTCTTGTTGCACCGTCCGTCCATTCCACACCTTGCATCCTCGTCCATGGCTGGAGTATCCTAGTATCTCTCTTTTGTTTATTTATTATACTACTAGTTAGTTCCGATGCTTGATCCGATCCATCGAGTCAAAATTCCCCTTTTTTCGACTGGATTCATGGATGGGTTTTTCCCACCTTCTGAGATGCTTATTTGCGTATATCAGCCCGTAGTTTTCGTATAAAACACTGTATTTATTTATTTATTTATTTATTTATTTATTTATTTGTATGTATGTATGTATATCTGTAAGATAAGAAACAGAGTCAGTTGCTCTGTTTTGTTTCTTCAGTTCAGTTACTAACCGTGTGTGTTACCCCTCTCTCTCTCTCTCTCACGCACACATACAATGAGGGAGAGGGACAGAGACAGATATAGAGAGGTTCTGTTAGATAGTCATTAACCAGACTTGCTAAACTCGACTGTTTTGCTGATTTACTGACCAGATATTAGTAGCAGTAGTAGTATGATGAACAGGCGTGATGATGAATTATCTACGGCTCACACCACCCCACTTGTGTGAGCCAATAATTCAAGAACAAACAGATCTCTCTCCTCATCGGATGACATGTTGCTGTGTGAGCAATAATAAACACTGCTGTTTCCTGATCCATACCTGTAGGGCAGGACCATGCCATGCCACCAACTCTACTTGGCTTATCGTTTTCGTACCTGATGATGATAACTGTCAGCCACAAAAATTAGCTAAGACCCCGCCACTCCACAGTTAGTTTTGCGTTTTGCGTACCACTCGGATATTCAGGCCACAAAAAAGTGGTATTTATTTTTACATATACATATATATATGGTCCAGAATTCAGAAAACCAAATACCAAATAAATATATACCATAGATAAAACTAGAAGAAGATGAGCAGAAGCAGAAGACACATGTGGCTTGCCATGGTGCTACGGCATACGTACAGAGTCTAGACATCTCTGGACATGGCATCCTCTGCTTGATTTCCAAAATTTACCTGAGCCAAAGGTTGGTGATGATCAGATCAGATCACATCACATCAGTTACAGGCGATACAGACGTCTGAGTTGACGTGGACGTTTTGAAATATTGTCATATTTGTTTATTTTATCTTATGGAAAAAAGGAGGCCTGGCCTTGGTTTTCCAAAAAGAAAGCCGTCTCCCCCTATGCAGGGGCAGGGTGCAATTTGCACGTCCACATCCTGCCGCCACCACCTTCCATAGACAAGACCACAAGGTGCCGTCTGTTGGCTGACTTGCCAACAAACCAACCGTGGAGCTGAGCCTCATATTCTCCGTCTCCACTGGGCCTAGGCGGCTGCTAAATTATTAGAATTATTAAAACAATCCGACTATGGTCTACGGAAAGCGACAGGCCTATGCAAGAACCCACTGGTTAATTGAATGAACACGATAAAATTTAATTACTAGATTCATCTGAGCAGTGACGGCGGTCACTTGTTTTTCTTTCTCATTGTTGGTTGTCGTAGAGCTCAAAGCCCTGTTTTTTTTTTTTTTCCCCCTACATGGTTGGCATCATACATAAGACAGGGTATGGTTCAGTGATGAATCCGGCACAGTCTGTGGGCAATCCAATCCGGCTTTGCTGCCCACAGATCTGAAGAAAAGGTAAAGGTAGTCTTGCACTCACACGCACCAGGAGGACCAAGCTATGATTTGTGGGCCCTGATTGCTCTGTGTGCTATTGTGTCTTATCCTACCAGTGCTAGGCTGATCTCATTCACTGAAGAAGTAGCATCCAAGGAATGAGGAATCCCACTCCTTTACTCCATTCGATTCATTCAGATCCGTATCATGGAATCTATTTGTTTTGCCTTTTGTTAAGAACAAGCTTAAGTACTCTAATTCTCTGTGTTAGGTTAGGTGCATCTCTACCGCATCAAACACCTAATTACTCTAAACTCTGAATGATCATACTGTTCAGTGAGTCATTCCATTCAATAAACAGGTGAAACTGAAAGTGATTGTTCTACCAAACACACTGGGTCCCAACGCTGTTCAGCATGCCCTTTCTCATATTTGTTCTTTTCTGTACCCTACGCCTGATAATGTGCACCGTGCAACAGTTGCTGAGTCACACAAGTCACAGCTCACACAACTGCAGGTCGTTCGCGGCTAAAGACGAGGTGTTCTGCCTGTTCGAGGGCGTGCTGGACAACCTGGGGCGGCTGAGCCAGCAGCACGGGCTGTCCAAGGGCGCCAACGAGGTGCTCCTCGTCATCGAGGCCTACAAGACGCTACGTGACCGGGCGCCCTACCCGGCCAGCTTCATGCTCGCCCAGCTCACCGGCAGCTACGCCTTCGTGCTCTTCGACAAGTCCACCAACTCCCTCCTCGTCGCATCTGTAAGCTTAGCTAACACCTCCTCTCACGCCGTATCGCATTGTGGTGATTTTCAGTCTGTTTACCCTGTATTGCTGTGCTGGGATTATTTGCTCTGTCAGGATCCTGAGGGCAAGGTGCCGCTCTTCTGGGGGATCACTGCTGATGGCTGCGTCGCCTTCTCTGATGACATTGACATGCTCAAAGGATCATGTGGCAAGTCGCTGGCGCCGTTCCCACAAGGTAATTAACGCACGGGACCTCATCAAGCAGCTGTCAGATCATGTCTTGACTTGTGTGCTGCCAAGCACCAAATCTCTGAAGATGTTTCTGTACAGCATTCTAAGAGCCCTCAATCAGTCATTTTCGCTAATCTCATAAATGCATTGTAGGTTGCTTCTACTCTAACGCCCTTGGAGGCCTCAAGTGCTACGAGAACCCCAAGCACAAGGTCACTGCTGTTCCTGCAGACGAGGAAGAAATCTGTGGCGCAACTTTCAAGGTAAAAAATGGTTCTTTTTCTTATTTCCTGGACAGGAAATCGGAGCACTCACAGCAAGGAACATTGCGGTACTATGCAGTCTGCAGGGTTTTGTTTCTAGTGAGTAGGAATCATAACTGCAGAGGAACTGAGCACGACAAAGCTTGCTGTTTTCCATTCAGATTTTTTGTATGTGATGCAATGCTATCTATGCGCTGTTGGCTGACCCACCTGAATTTGTGATTGCAGGTGGAAGGGTCTACAGTCCTCACAGCGCTGCATTAGGGGATTTCCGTGTGGAGGCGTGGATGGGGCGCAATGCAATGCGATGCAGAACTTTGTACATGGATGGTAGTGTAACATAGTGGCAAGTCATGTTCATGCAACTGAATCTATCTGTAATCATCTTTCATAAAAAAGAGAAGTACCGGAGGCACTTAAGGGTTGATGGTTGTGTGTGTACCCTCTGTATCCCTAGCTGTTCAACTTACATGGAACTTGGTGGTTGAGACAATGAGACATGGTGCTAATATAATCGATCGGTTGCGTGGAATGTGAAGTGTGTAATCTGTTCCAAATAACAGAGCTTTGTTTCTCCTGTCGTTGTTGTCCGTGTGACGACAGCTGATGAATGTTGATATATATAGTTGCTTTTTTTTGAGATGGCCGCCTCGAATAAACGCGACCCGCCGCCGGCCGATCCGCATCCCTGAGCGCTCCCACCTTCATGAGAAACCCCGCCGGCGATCCCAACCCTGATAGCTCACCGGCTGCATCGCCTCCGCCGCTCCGTGGCCACCTGAGCATGGCTGCGCTGAGTCTACACTTCACCCCTGCGAATGGATCGGAATCCTGAGGGGAGGAATCGGATTCCCACCACTGAATCCATTTTGGGGTTGATTTCGACAGGAGCCGGGCCAACCCAAAGGCAAGCACAGCTGTCAATCTGAAAACTTTGCAGGAGTTTCTATCAGCGTGTTTCAGTTTCTTACATTATCGAAAAAGCATATTACTGCCAAGAGATTTTCCCTATTGATTGCCTTTTAAGGTAATTATATAAGATAAAAACCATATTTTATAGCAAGAGAGTACAAGATATATATACAGGGACAGGGTCAGTAGGTACCATTTCTCTAGGTGTGCCATTTGATTATCTCTCTCGCTCCTCTATTTCTCTCTGCATTGACACTTTCCTTAGGGACACATTTGTACATTTTTTTTCCTCACAAAGCAACCCTGACTCTGTTGTGTGTGTCTGCTCAAAACCCTGGGTTGTTTTTTTTTTTCGGTGATAAGTCTACGGGAGACCATGGGTTGATGAAACTGACACAGTGACATGATCAAGAGTCAAGATAGAGGGTCTACTTGGTTGATGACCAAAATTTACCAATCTAAAGATTTGAGAAGCCATGGTATTGGCTAGTGTTTGGTTTACTATCAAAACTTGCCAAACTCTCACATTAGCTTGCCAAATCTATATCATTTTTTTTATTCAACTGTTGGCTTGCCAAATCTTTGGTATTACAAACTTTGGACATCAACCAAGCAAGCCCAAAGTTTCATTTTGTAGCTTCTCAACTAGAAAACTCAGCGCAGGATATACACAGGCCACAGCACCTGGTGAGTGGTGACTGGTGAGGCAGCACTGCATCAGCCATAGGCAGGTGCCAATGCCTGTGATCCTTTTGGTCCTCGCTGACGCCTAGGATTTCCTAGTTGCCAACCAAAAATCCCTTCGCTTCACCACGAGCACATGGAAGCACGCACAGCAAGGCTATGGAGCAATTTGTAGGGCTCATTCAAACAGTACAAATGGAATTCATTTATCTTGTGTCACAGAATTTTCAAGCTGTAGTGCGTAAGTACAAATGAATGCACCAGTGATCCAAAAAAGAAATAATGTTTCAGACAAGGAAACAAGAAAGAGAAGAGACTACTTCCCTTGTGTAAACATCAAATAAATACAGTACTGTGACTGAATGTAGTGGTGTTTTTTTTCTTTTGGATAACCTAATGTAGTAGTCAGAACAAAGGGGGAATACATTTGTCTCACGAAGCAGGCACATCCTACTCCTTGTTTGCTAAAAGGAAAAGCCTGTTCTTTGCTGAAAGCAAACAAATTAGTATTGTCATAAACGCGAGAAGCTACCAGGTCGTCTATACTTATCATCAACCTGATATGCATACCGATTTAACATGAATATATGGCTCTTCTTTTTTTGACGGAGGGAAACCTGGCTTTTATAAAGCCAACAAAACATCCAACAAAACATTTCTTGAAGATAGCCGATAGGAGTACGTACATAATTTCTTGAAGATAGCCTCGGATGCCCTTGTGCCTAGGGCCTTTTGGTACGTTGATCTGTTTTGGGGAAACGAGTTCATGGCATTAGAAAAACTGCAGCAGCATAACCTGTGTTATTTCCGGTTAGTGCCAACGAGGTTGAAGACTGTTGTTGCCTTGATCGATGTCCCTCACGTGTTCCTGCTCTGCTCGAGACAATAAAAAAAACTTGGCAACTCCTTTGTTTCTTCTGCATATACTGTATAGAGTATAGAATACTCTATGCATTGCATGCCCCGTCCCCGTGCCCTTGGTGGAAGATAATAATCTTCATTTGTTCGAAGCTAGATTTGCTCCCTCTTCCCAGCTGTTAGCGCCTTCCGTCTGCTCCCTGTAACTGCTCATTAATCATGTTGTAAGTCTAGCTAGATTTATTTGTTCCTTCTTCTAATTACTACTTTTGCCACTGTGGCTGGAGATCGAGTGTTTGGTTATTGGGTTGTTATTGGCTTGCCTTTTTTCCCCTTGCCAATGAAGAAATCATCTCTTTCGGAGATCTGTTGATACTTGTTAACAATACACAGTGTTTCTCCCATGCATGTTGATCCTATTTGAATTCGCCTTCCACACAATTTTTCACATCAACAGTTAACCAAATCCGTCAATTGTTACTTTTAGATACAGTAAAGTTGGAAGATTGAGCATCTGCCTCTAACTCTGATCCGTCTTGTCGTGTCCGATGGACAATAATTACCAAGACAGCAGATGTCTTGCCTTAGAGAAGGCGTTATCTGATGAAAGTGTGGCTCCGATCAGTCTACCTTTCTCATTCCTCAAGGCCATCACACAAGATTTCTCCGATAATCGATTTATCGGTGGCGGAGGGTTTGGATCTGTTTATAAGGTACATGCATATATACCGTGTAGGCAACTTGGCCCTAGCTCATGGACACAAATCAAATTAAACTAAACAATAATGTTGTGAACTGTAGGGAGTGCTTCCAAATGGGATTATTGTCGCTGTGAAGAAGTTTCATGATAACAAGCTTATTGAGGTCCAAGAGAAGGATTTCCTGCATGAGGTTGATTGTATCATGGAGGTGAAGCACAGAAACATAGTACGGTTTCTAGGCTACAGTTACGAAACACAGCATATGTTGTATCCGCATGAAGGAAGAAATGTCTTGGTAGACAAGCGGAACATGTTGTTTTGCTTTGAATTCCTAAAAGGGAGTCTTGCCAACTATGTTACTGGTAATATGAGCCATAATAAGCAAGAGCATTTCTGATAAGTAAAGAAGAAACTGCTCATCTCATGACATAAATCAGAATTTTGTTACCTTTTGTCTTGTGTTGTGTGTATTCTTCACAGATGCATCTTTTGGACTTGAGTGGAGGGTCCGCTATCAAATAATTAAGTGGATTTGTGAGGGCGTGGCTCATCTTCACAAGCGGCGTATTATTCGTATGGATCTCAAACCTGAAAATATACTGCTAGATGACACCATGGCGTCTTAGATTACAGATTTTGGTATATCGAGACGCTTCAGAGAAAACCAAAACATGACTATTACTGAAAATATTGTTGGATCACGGTATGCTCTCTCTCTCTCTATCTCTGACATCCATTTGTATTGTCAGGCGCCAACCAACTCTCTGGTGCGTACTACTGTCCCGTTTGGCTGTTTATTCTCTCTGCATTAATTTTTCATGCAGGGGATATATATGGCACCAGAATTTGTAAGCAGCGGAAAAATCTCATTTGGGACAGATATGTATAGTCTTGGTGTTATAATCATACGGATTCTAACGGGGAGTAAGGAATGCCCCTATGTTTTTTTTGATAAAACCGGGGGGGGGGGGGGGGGGAGAGGGTTGGAGAGCTTCCCCACCTATATATATTAAAACTCAAACTCCAATCAAAGCGTGGAGTTTGCCGGAGAGTTACAAGACAGAAGATAATGTCGCCATAGTTTAATGCTTGATACATCGCTATTGGCTCTCGGCCGCTTTTCCCAGATTACAAGATCATCACAAACTCTAGAGATAATGTGTCTACTTGATGAAGGCTCATTTCTGAACACTTCGGCGTTCCTAGCATCCCAAATGCGCCATAGAAGGGTGAGTAGCACAAAGGGCCATAAAGCAGCGTCCAAATGTGAAGGGGTGCATCCAGCCCAGACTTCTGTATCCGACATACCTGCAATATCACTTAAGTGGAGTTTTTCCCATGTTTCAGCACTTGATGTGCAACCGAAGAAGACATGCCAGCGATCTTCAATATGATTGGAGCACCGAGGACAGATATCATCATCCATCACATGCTTAGCAAATAGGTTGGCGCGCGTGCTCAGTCTATCTTTGAAGTAGAGCCAAGCAAAGATTTTGACCTTGTTAGGTACCCGTGTACTCTTCGATGCCCATGAGGATCTGGTGACTCCATAGAAGGCTCAAGTGCTTGATATGCAGATTTGGTGGTGAACATTTTGCCGGTGAGTTTTAGACGCCGATCGTCAGCCCCTTCACAGAGATTAATTTCCTGCAAGCAAGAAAGAAGGCCTGCTAGTGGGTTGCAGCAACATTGGTTAGTCTGGACCAAAGACGCAAGTCAAACCCTGTTTGAAAAACCTCCTGGACCGAGATGTTAGGCCTAGTAGAATGGGAAAAAAAGGGCACAATGCGTGATTTGAAGAGGGCCATCAGGCGGCCAATGATCAAACCAAAAAGAGGTGGAGGCACCATTTCAGACATTAACATAGGTGATGGAGCGGTAAGTATTGAGCTCATCATTGATGATCCGCCAAAGATAAGAATAGGAGCCGTTGGAAGGCGTAGCAAAGGAAGCGACATCGCGCAAAATCCATTGCTTCCAGGGAGCTGGATCATGAGAGAAAAGCTTGTTGATGAATTTCATGAGCATGCATCGGTTTTGAAGTTCCAAATATTTTACTCCTAGCCCCCCATCATGTTTACTAGTGCGCACATTTTCCCAGGCCACCAAGCACTTGGAACCGTGGCAAGTATCATCACCAGTCCAAAAAAAGGCTCGTCGACGACGGTCAATAGCTTTGATAATAGTTTTTGGGATACTTAGTGCTGACATATTGTGGAGGGGGAGAGAACTAAGGACAGTAGTGGTGAGGGTAAGACAGCAGCACGATTAAGAAGAGAGGCACGCCACCCAGAGAGGTATCTATCACAGGATGCGATGAGAGGGCAGACAACTTGTAGGGAGAAAGGGAAAGGCCAAGGTATTGTAGGGAGAAAGGGAAAGGCCAAGGTAAGTTTGAGGAAAGGAGGAGACAATAGTCCCAAAAGTTGTAGCAAGATGTTGAGCGTCAGAATCCGAAATGCCAATATGGAGAAATGTGGTTTTGTGATAACTAATGGAAAGTCCAGTTGCAAGCTCAAAATGCTGCAAGATCTGTTTTATCTCAAGGATGGCCTCATGGGAGCTATGAAGGAAATGAGTGTGTCATCTGCATACTGGATAACAGGACATGGATCACCAGGGAGAAGGGGATGGCGGAGCGAAGAAGTCATGTTGGGGTGTTGGAGTAGGCGACGGAGGACATCAGCAACAATTATAAAAAGGTATGGAGAAAGGGGGTTGCCTTGCCGGAGACCTTTTCGGCAGTTAATCCAACAGCCTTGAACGCCAATCAGCAAGACAGACGTCTTTCCAGATTCCAACAGACTTAGAACCCAAGAACACCATTTATGTGAAAAACCATGACTTCTTAGAATACGCAGGAGACTGTCCCACTGGACACAATCGAAAGCCTTGTGAAAATCTAGCTTCAGGATAATGGTGGGAGTATTCCGATGGTAGCAGCAGTGAAAAAGATCAGTGGCATAGGCGAAGCTTCCAGCAAGGCACCGACCCAATGAGAGGGGATGAGGGGTTGGAGGCAAGAAGTGAGAACCTTAGAAATCCCTTTAATAATGCAATTTTGGAGAGCAATAGGCCGAAAATCAGCAGGAGAACGAGCATTATCCTTTTTGGGCAGTAAGACAAGAAAGGAGCGATTGATGCGCTCAAGATCAGCAGAGTGGTGATAGAAGGAGATGAAAAGAGCATAGAGATCCAGGGAAGTGGCAGCCCAAGAGGATTTGAAGGAGGAGGGGCCAAAACCATCGGGGCCAGGGCTAGCATTTGCGTGCATTTGCCGGAACGCCGAAAAAATTTCAGAGGCAGAAAAAGCGACATCCAGGCATCTAAGGGAAGTAGTATTTTCAAGGTAGATTTCACTGAGATCAAAATTCCAGACGGTGGGCGTTGAGCTCCCGAGCAAACCAAGGTAAAAAGAATGGAGAACATGAGCCTTCTGGTTATGGTTGACGAGCTCAGTACCGTTAACGCTCTATTCATAGGATCGGTGCCGTCACACCCTTAACGCTCGCCTGTTCCTCATCCGTGGAACCACAGGCTACGGCGATCTCAACCAAAGTATTATCCTCACTAGGAGAGGTAGGATCAGAAAGGAGTTTGGAGCTGGCAAGAGCAGCACGAAGGCAAACTTGGCCGTTTGGACGCGGGCTGCTTTGGCTCCCGGGAGTTTGTAGGCACTGTCCACCGCGCGTTTGCTCCTTGCACGTCGCTTGCGAGCCAAGCTCTCATGCTCTTCGGTATCATCCTCCTTTGTCCCACTACTTGCAGTTTCGAAATCTGCATCAACTTATACATGTTCGATATATATACTTCTTATAATTAGTGCGCTTTGATTGTGACATTTTTAGGTGCTTGGAAGTTTGGGACATCAAAGAGCAATCCACCACTAGACCTAGTAAATAAAACTATGTACTGAGATAGGGATAGATTGCATGCACGATGACCCAAGCAGAAGGCCTGATATACAGGATATTATCCATAGGCTTAATGAAACAGATATTTCAGGTACATTAAATATACATGCCTTCTCCCACAAACTTCTTATAATTGATTTTTTGTGTCTTCATTTTTAGCTGGGCAGGTTCTACCAGTACTGCCGACAGGCCAAACAAGCATGCAAGCCAATGAGATTACATTTCTACAACCAACCGTACAGGGGGCAGGGGATCGGAGGCAAACATGCATGTGTACTATCATTTAATGTTGGTTTGGCGTTTTAGTTTTGTCCATGCATGTATACAGGGTCACAGGGATTGTTCATGGTAATTCTAATCTTCATAATAGCTAATTAATAATCTCTTTCCTTTTTGTTTTGAAAAATCACTGGCCGGTTAGCCAAGCCAGATCAGTTTTATTCATGCTTGGCAGTGTTTCCCTTTTTCTTTTTGCATGTAAACAGTCGTACAATACAATGTATATTCTTACCGAAAGCAGTTTTTTTTTCTTTTTCTTTCCACGTTTTTAATCTTGATATGATATGATTTGCGTGTGTGTTAGGAGATAATAATGCCAAGAAATGCCCCTCTGGACTCTCAGTAGTATGTGCACGTATTCTGCTGTTGTAGGTACGTCCTTGTTGGTTAAGCGAGAGTGCGCTGCTGGATGTCCCACCCTCTCGAGCTCTGCTTTCCCTTCGAGGCCAAAAAGGTTACACAGTGCTCACTGAACTTAGTTAACAGGACAAATCATTATTTTTCCTATTTTATCAGACCACAGTTCCAAGATATGTATACTATCGACCAGCGGATCTCCTACGATTTGGACCCAATGTCCACTGTTGTTTTAACTGTAGAAATGGTAAGGCAAGAACTACCGCCATTAGATGCAGGCATGTTTGAGATACTGATACTGATGATCTCCATGGAGGGCAAGAAGGACCTTCAAAATCTGGAGTCATCCATTGGCAAGGACCGAAAAAAAAAAATTGATGATTTATTGAAGCAAGTGGAGGAGTAGGACGGTCAGGTACATGCTGCCGTGTTGAATGCTGTCATCTGCCACCAACGGATGCCCCTAAGGTGAGTTTGTCATCTTGTACTTTTCACGATAAGATGGTTGAAAAAATGTTTCATGTTTTGTATCTATTTTGGCATATTTATATTTGTAAAGCACGAACACTTTAAAGCTAGTCTCATTGGAGGTTTATGTCATTATCCCAAAACTCTCATACATTGGAAACAATGTAGACAAGTTTTATCCCCATGAAATTCCACATCTCATGAAACTTTTACGTATGTACCATCTCTCTTTTAGAGAGAGTATAATAACAAATGGTAAGCAAGTTGTATGTTGAGGTGAAGAAGAGATGAGAGGAGAGAGAGATGAGAAAAGAGTTGTAAGTTTATAGCTGACATAGACACAAAACCAAGAAACTCTGAAGACGGATAAGTGGGCCATATATTATAGTGAAGAGTTAATTACTATATCGGTGGGCTGACAGATAGGCTGCAAAGATCCTTACAATGTATTATTAGCCTTGCTCTTATCAATACTATGCCACGTCTAGCTCATTTAGCGCCCATAAAACTCTAACAAAAACCCTATGTATAACACATACCATCGATATGATGAGGGAGCAATTTTACCTGTTGGCACAATTCATATCCAAACAACTAAGCGAGGTGAGTACCTTGTAATGAAGTGTGTGGGACTCTCTAGCAGAATGCTCTCCGTTGACGTTAGTGATGTAGGATGAAGTATTCAATGGCGACCCCGCTCATATGCAGGTGTTGCTTGAGTTGTTCCCTCCAGTTGGCAATGTAGGCCCATGCAAACGGCAGTGCTTCCCGATAGCTAGGGCATAGGCCTCCTTGTTAGCGCCGCAAATTTGGTTCGATCTCTATGCAATATAACAACTTAACTTACAGTACACTAGAGAGGGGGTTTGAGCTTACATGTAAATCTTGACTAACCCCCTAGGGCACCCGAAGGCATGTTGTATTGAACTTTTTCTCTGCCTTAATACAAAGACATGCAAATCTTTTGCGTGATCGAGAAAAATTACTTGTTTTTCCATGTGAAGGAAATGTGATTATTTTCATTAATTGCTAGGCAACAACCAACAATGATTTGCATTAGATGTAAGTAGGCACATTATATTCCATCCCAAAGAAGGTTATGCCAAGTTAAATTCCATCACAAGTAGTAATTCTCATCACATGTGCATAAACATTGGCTGACTTGATTAGATTCATGCTTATGTTAGCCTATGATATATTAGAATATCTCTAGATACAATATATTGTGCTCATTTGTAATCAGATCCTAACTTTTCTGAAGAGATCATGAGTTCTCCATCTTCAATCAGGTCGAGTTAACTATTGATTTGGTGGAGGCATCACACACACGATCTAACTCCTGATCATAAAGGCCCAAACCATGCAATCACAACATCATGTCTTCTAACGTTATCAACCCCCAGCACTACTTGATTGACCTTGCTATGAAGGCAAATCCATGACTACAAGTTAAAGAACAAAAGCAACAACAAAGCAAGAGAGCAATCTGAATTATTGTTAATGTATGATAAAGATAACGGGTTGGGGTTGAAGGGTCAAGATGCTAGACTAGAGGGGAATGAGTAGTCTTTTATAAACTTAATCACATCAACTAACCAAAACTAATGCGGAATTAAACTATACGGCCTAGTCAAGGCTACACCCCTCTATCTATATCACAAGCCACTTACAAAAGATCCTACACAATGTATGTCAAGGTGTCGAGCTAGTGGGAGCTCATCTACACAATTAATTCAAGTTGGCATGGTCACACAAGCTATGCAACTAGTCAACCAAACAACCAAAGGCACCTAGCTCATGAGCAACAAGCACAAAGCACAAGCTACACTAGCACTGCTCAACTAGTTGTTACACACATAAGCACAACTAGAGAGAAAGTACTTAGATATACAAGATATTTAACAAGCTACACAAGCTAAGCTACTTAGCTATGCAAGCTAACTAGCACAAGAGCAAGCACACTAGCATAATAATATATGAACAAATAAAGAGAAGCTAGTGCAGGGATTATAGACCGATCGAGAAGACAAGTTGACATGGTGATTTTTATCATGAAGTTCAGTGGTTAGCCAACCATATAATTCCCATTGAGGCAAGCCCAAAGTTTGCACC
This sequence comes from Bothriochloa decipiens, assembly GCA_023333625.1. Taxonomy (NCBI): domain Eukaryota; kingdom Viridiplantae; phylum Streptophyta; class Magnoliopsida; order Poales; family Poaceae; genus Bothriochloa; species Bothriochloa decipiens. Next base: position 36,560,845 of record CM041646.1, read on the forward strand.
CATCACCCTCTGAGGTGTGTCTGCAACATGAGCTCTAGCACTTGACACGATCGGACCACTTGGCACTCTTCACACCTTGCTTCCTCTGTTGCGTTGCTATATTTGTACGAGGCATCATCCTTAGTTCGGATGGCTCCTCTCCTTACTTCCTTTGTGCTTCGATGAGAGTGGTGAGCCACAAGGGGCGATGGGGTGTGCTAAGGCTTGTCCACGCCCAGTGGCAAGGGCTTTATAGCCACTACCAACTATGGTGAGATAGCGAATGGCCCGGTTGTGCTTAGGGGAACATGTAGGGGTGATTAGAGGCTTATGGCTAGGGTTTTGAATGGGCCAGGGGTTTGAGTTGTTTTTGTCACCCCGAATTTGGATGGCAACAGTCAAGCGATGAGGGGAGGTGGTTGGCGATGACATTAGTGTGGCGGGGCCACAAGGGGGCGCGCCAACTTCCTCTGTTGTTCTTGGCAGGATGACATGGATCACAGATGCGGTGTCCATGCACGAGGCATCCTAGGCAGGTATGTGGCACGCGAATGGTGGGGATTAGTGATTGCAACAGCGAAAATGGAAAAAAAAGCAGAGGAGAAGGGAAAGGCAGGGGATAACAATTGTATCCGTGGGGGTCCACTCGTCAGTTACAGGTGAATAAGAGGAGCAGGCTCTGCTTTGGCGCATGTCCATGCGTCAGACCGAAGTAGGGGTTTGTGGGCCTAGGCATGGAGAAGAGGAGATGGGTCATGGGGGCAAGGCTGTGCTCTAGCGCTGCTTTCCCATTCTCTATTCCCTTCCCCTTTTCTAACTCTTTTTCTATTTCTATTTCTAATTTCCAAGCCAAGCACTCGTATACATGTATACCCTACTAGGGTGGGTCCACTAGGTCAACCCTCTCAGTCTGTCCCACTAGGATCTCAAGCTCGCAGACACACACACAAAAGTTAACTAAAGTTATAATTGATGACTAATCATTTCTTATTAAACATATAATAGCCAAGAAGAAGCAAGCACGTGTCTATTAACTAATGCAGGCGTTCATCCAACTAATTAGGGTGCGCCTCATGCATTTGGGTTTAGTTTTCTATTATGATCACTAACCATGCAAGGTTTTGTGGAAGTTTTACAAAATTGGGATTTTTGGCTCTAGGGTTGTCATGGTTATTACGCATGCGTGCAAGGTTGTTAGGATTAGGATCCTAGTATGGTCATTTTTTACGTCACAAAATATCATATTGTAATATCACGATCCTCGTGGATTTTACAAAATATATTTTTTAAGCTCTCACCAGAGGGGTGAGAGCCCCACCTGAATAAATTTCCATTGATTCTGGCGAACCGGTGCATAGGGGGTCTAGGACCCTAAAGTCTTACAAAAAAAATTACATGACAGAGAAAGGGAAGAGAGGGAGAGGGATTACAACACCACCATCAATAACATTTAAAATAGACTCAAAGATAAGCCTAGTCACTAGCCGAAAGGCATCCACCGGATGTCGATTTGCGCCCCCACCAAACAGCATACTCGCCGCTTTCACCGCGACCATTGTGCCCTCCACCACTCCTCGTAGCTACGCCGATTCACTATCGTCCTCCATCTGAGGACCACTCCGTGCAGCAGAATAGGGACTAAGAGTGGCGACGAACACTCAAGCCTAGGATCATCGGACACGACGACCTCCTTTTGAACCGATGATGATATCCTCCAGTACATCCGGGCCCACGTACCACCAGCCAACGCCGTCCACGGGGAGGAATCCTCGGAGGGGATGGTGACAGAGGTGGAAACACCACCCGACATTTGATATTCTGGCATCACCAAGAAGAGCGCCGACGGAGCAGAGACGCCAGAGAAGGACACTCGTCGAAACGTCAGCAACACCCGACAACTAGAACCAAACTCACCTAAGAGAGGCGACAACAACAAGGCAAGAGAGCAAAAGAAAAGAACACAAGGGCACGGCAGGAGTTGGAGCCATCCTCCACGGTGGTGCCCTCAAGAGGGTCACGACGTTGGAAACGCCGCCACCATCGGCTCTAGATAGCTAGAGCTAGGTTTTCACCAGGAGGAAAGAGACAGGACTACAGCCATAGGTCAGAACCTTCCTCATCGATGCCTCCAAGGAGGTAACGACGCTAGAGATTGTGCATGGATCTTGCGTAAGGTTCCCAAACTCATAAACTATAACCCTGTCGCCTCCAAAACCAGGGGGACCAGCCTGCAGGGACGCTGGCGATAATTGCTTCAAGACACAAACCAATTGACGAATTGTCAACGGAGTCCATGGTCGTAGAGCACAAAGTTGATGCAGACGATGCCAGGGAGCCGGACGCAGGCGGCACAGACGCATTCAAGAGGGCCACGCGTGACGCCCGCGCCGCCGGCCACCGTGGTCAGCAGTAGCCGAACCAGGCGGCCACCGGTCGAGGGGCCAGAGCGCCGTGGACTGGCCCCGAGCAGGTAGGGGCCTGCAGGTCCGGGGCCAAGCGACGCATATCTGACCCCGCCGCCACCTTGCTCGGACCCCGATGCTCCGGCCACCCTGCAAAGCCCGCACGAGCAGGCGGCATCCGGCAGCCCCATCCTCGCAGGTCATCAGAAGGTGGAGAAGCACGGCCATGTAGCGCACTAGCCGCCCGCCGCCTCCGGCGCCGTCGCCGCCCGGCTGTGCCGCCAGGGCGCAGTGCAGCCGTGGACCTCGCGGCCCAGCCCTGCCGGTACCGAGCCCCGCACTCAGTGGGAGCCCGGAGGTGACGGCGGCCGACCTGCCTGGGCAGGGGACACCCCCGGCCAGCAGCCATGCTCGCCGCTCGGCAGCTCAGGGGCCGCAGACTGACGCCGGACAGCCGGATCCGGGGCCAGGGGGGCACCCGCTGGCCGTCGCGGGCCGGAGCTAGGCCGCGGCGGCAAGGGCCGCTGCCGGCCGCGTCCGAGAGGCAAGCACTAGAAGGGGTTGGGGGCACCGGATCCGGGCCCAAGAGCCCTGGATCTGGTGCCCAAGCTCGCCGGCGGCCACCTTCTCACCATCAGCTGGCGCCCTTGCGTTTATTCGAGGAGGAAGAAGAGAGGGGGGATGAGGGGGGAAGGAGGGGAACTGGCCGGAGAGCCCCGCCGCCGCCGTCACAGGGAGCCGCGCGGGCTTCCCAGCAGCTCCCTTCGGCGGCGGCGAGGGGGAGGGGTGGTGGCGGCGGGTGCCGGCGGCGGGGGTCCTTGGTCGCCCCCGAGGAGACGACGCGGGGGGACTCAAACTCTATTTTTTCCTGATCACAAAATATATTTTTATGCTAGATTTGGAATATGTAGCGAAGATTGAGACTTCTGAGTGATTTTGATTGATTTAGTGACTTTTTGTTAATTCAAATGGACTTCTTGATATTATTTTCAATGCACCTTAATTTAAATAATAGAGTCATTTTAAAAGACATTCATATCAATTTATACGTAAGATAATAGTGTCGTAATGCTGCTATGAAATTTCATATGTGATCATATCATTTTTGGTTTGAATGTAGCGTCATAAGATTCTAGGATACAGATCTATCGAGATCAGCCTTGTTTGTTTGACATAGTTACGGCATGATCAAGGTATGGACTATTAGGACATATAGGCTAGACCTGTTCTAGCTCCAAAAAAAGGTTCACTTATCACTGGTCAATTTTGACCAGGTCTCGATTACTTGCCATCATGTTTAATTTACCTAAAGAATTAACCCCCACCCCAGACGATGGTTTAGATGGTACCATATGGTATAATCCGCCTCAGGTTGACAGGTATCCTTGGTTGTGTCTCAGGTCACATCAAGGCTTCGTTTTGAGGGCATATGGGACATAGATGTGCATTCAACACAGCCCTTGTGAGCAGATTTAACGATTGATGTTGCTGTATTAATTACTACTAGACACCAGAATGAGTTCGATAATATCTTACACTTACTTACTAGTGATCAAATTGCGCCCCTTAGGATTTTGGCGGTTCATTGTGGGCGCCGGCTTCTTTCCATTTGGTACTATGAAATGGAGGTAATAATGGCATGTGTGATTCTAGTGTACATCTTGTCTTTTTCGTGAGGATATGATTGAACTGCTATATGTTCCGTATTGATTTGGTACAATTTTAACTAGTACTCTCTCCGTTTCAAAGGGTCATTTTGATCTTTTTGGTACATCCCCTTTGATATATTTCTGGATATAACATTATGTCTAGATACATAGCAAAATTGATATAAAAAATAGTCAAAGAAACATGTCATTTTGAACGGAGGGAGTGTATTTATTATCAATGGGAAATTTAGCATTGACAAGGAACCATAATTCTTTCCATTAATTAATTACCAGGCAAAGACAGTTTTTTCATTAGATATCAACAAGAAAGCAGGAAAATTATATCGCATGATACGTGGCCATGTGTGGGTCACCACGGCTAGATTCATCCCTCGAATGCAATGGTGTGTGGCCGGAGATAATAGGGGATATATCCATGTCTGCATGTGTCCTACCATGGAGGAAATAAAGAGCTTCAAAGCAACCGATGGTGGTTCTATCCGATCATTGTCGATTCACCCAACCTGCCCATACCTGCTATCAGAATGCGAAGTCAAGGGCGTGATTGCGATCTGGGACTGGGAACAGGGCTGCTCGAAAGCTTGAAATTGGTTACAGCATAATCCGTGCCACAGTAAACCCAATGGACGCCAACACATTCGTCACTTGTCATCATGATGATTATTATTGTCCTGGGCACATCAAGGTTGGTGGCCTTCCTATATATTTTGCTACTCTACTTCTGTGCATATTGTATGAACGGACGTATATATTAATCAGTCCGTGTCCTGTTTTAATCTGACTTTGATCCTCTATACCATGCAAACCGAATTAACAGGTACAGGTCTGGTCAATTGATCCTTCCGCTCATCAGCCTAACAATACAATCGAATATCGGGGCTATTCATTACACCAACATGATCATGTTTTGACCGAGGCTGCAGGTCGGAAACATGATCGTCGTTGTGTACGTACCATAAATTTGACTCGATTTGTAGAAAATATGTGCAATATTTATATCTTTAAATAAATTTATTAAAAAACTAGATTTAAAGATCTTTCTTATGATACTAATAATGTAGTATAGATATTAATATTTTTAATATATAATTACTGATAATTGTTTCTTGTGAAGCGTAAGCGATAATTAAAAAAGATAGAGGGAGCACGCACGTAAGCGTTGCAGTCCCGGAATTGAATAAGTAATGTCCTTGTGGTGTTGCATGCATCAGATACGGGATTTGCAGACAGGGGCATGTGTTCACACATTCAGCGGTGCCAAATTTCGTCTCCTTCCCGCACGAGCTTGCCACCCAACGCTTCCTCTAATAGCTGTAGCTGGTGCCGTGCACTTGTCCGATGATGGCGTGAGCGCGGCGGATGTTTGCTTCTGGAACTCCACTAAGTACAGGTGATATTATTATTTCTTTATTCCGCGCGAACTCAACCCAGTCCCCAGCTACTCGACCATCACGTACTGTCGTGTCTCCGTGTGTGCGCCTTTAATACGGTAATAGGAACATTTTTTCGATGCCTTTCTAAGTTTTTTTTAATTACCCACTACAACGTGGACGCTCATGACACACACGTATATTCACCCTAGCTATGAATATACATACGTAAACACTATCTTTATGAGCACATTTGAAGAACTAAGCCGGCAGATGTTAAGGTTCACAAAGTCACTGCAAGCGCCTCGCTGCGACGGGACGTTGCCTACTAATTAATTAATACGTAACGCCGGCAAATTCTAGAAAAATCTCAGTAAAAGGATGAACTCTAGTCATAGGCATATTGATGTTTATTTTGTTAATGCCATAGGCATCTAGAAATCAACACCCTTTAGAAAGTGGTATTAGCTGATATTTATCTACAGAAAAATTATTGATTAGTTTCCTTTCACTAGATGCCTAATTTGATGGAACAACATATGGCTCGAGTAACCATACCCACTTGTTTACTACTGCTTTTATTAGTGCACCATAGCTCGGCTAGCCCATGATGTAGCTCACAAACACAATCATACGTCGTCAATTGTCTTCCCTTCATCATTGATATGGTAAAAATACAACACACATTAATACTCAAATTATCAAGATATTGACCATTTGTTTACTACTGCTTTTGTCAGTGCACCATAACTCACTTAGCCCATGATGATGTAGCTGCCAAACACTTGGCAATCATACATTGTCAGCCGCCTTCTCTTAAGCAATGATACGGTAAAAATACAACACATATTGATACTCATATCGAGATTTCTTCTTGTTGATATAAAACATTATCTTAGTCGTATCAAAAAAAAAGTCTATACACTAGAATTTGTGAGCCTGCGATACCACAATCTCCGTGGCTGTGTTAATTTCACGAACTTTATCTTTTGAGATTAAACATCACTTTAAGGAATCATTATTTAATTAACAGTAGTGTTATCTTATTGTGCGACCCGTGTGTTTTGTACAAAAGTCCAACTATCCCGTAGCAATGCGGGCACGATACTAGTTGAAACATCCTCAATTTTCCACGAAGGGAAAATACACAGAATAAAGGATATAATGATAGCCCAGGAGGTCAAATCATCAATTATCCGATATCAGTTGATTACAAAGCCATACATCGAATAAAATAATACAATAGAGGGGTTTACATAAATTATTACATCGCCACATGGCGGAATTATTAGAGTGTCTAACATCCAGAATAGCTACGGAAGTAGAAGGGATATTGCGGAAACGTCATCTTGCACCATCTTGAGAGTAGGCACGAGACCATCTAATCCTTTCGTCCTTCAGGGGCGTCGACAAGCCATCATCCAAACTTAAATCCAAATTTTCAGTACGTTTTATACTGGCCACATATCCTGTAACACTCTGGTGTTAAGCATGTATAATCACTTGCATTCTTAAGCATAAGCATCATTATGCATAGCATTGATGAAAAGAGCAATTGTTATTTTACGTGGATGTTTGAATTATTCGAATTATGGTTGCATTTCACATGACTTGGATAAGTGGTATGAGTGTTTGGTGTTTGATGACCTCTAAGGTAACCTAGACATGATTAGGACACTAAATGAACCTAGGTTTATGTTCATGGTTTTGGTTAATTAAGCTTTGATGTCATGGTTGACCAAGGTGGACCATGAAAGTGATTTTGTTTGACTAATTTGAAAGTGGTAGCTAGAGTGCTTGTGTATGTGTGCACCCTAAATAAAGTTTGTAGAGAATTTCATAAGGAACAAAAGTTGTTATTACCACTTTCCATGAAAATGCATGGAATATGTTCAAAAATGTTGAAAAAGGGCAAATTTGGGGGCTGCTTTTCCATTTTTAGGGATTTAAGGGGTATTTTATTTGGATTTTTGTATTTCAAAATCTATGCAGAATCTGGCTATACTTTGTATAGATGAAATGTTCTACTCTCATATAGCTATATTTTCTTCAATATAAGTTTTGGCTAATTCGGCTTGGTTTGGGAGTTATAGGACAGAAAAGTTTGTATTACAGATCATGGAAATAACATTTCAGTGACGGTTGGTCAAAACCGTCAGCGAAATGGCCGGCCACCGCCCATCGCGCCCAGCCCGCGCGCTCCGCGTGGCGCGCATCCACCGACGGTCCGGGGCGGCCGCGACCGTCCCGACCGCGTTAAAGCGACCGCGGCCGCTCCCTCCTTCTGTCTCCCCCTCTCACTCTCTACTCTCCCCGCTTCTTTCTCCCGCTCCGCGAGCTCGCCGTCGCCACCGCCGACTGCGCCGCCATCGCCGAGCCACTTCGCCGCGCATTTTCTTCCCCGAGCACGTGTATGGAGTCGCCTCGACGTGTGCTCGCTCTTGCACCTGCCAACAGCCGTCCTCATCGAGGGTAAGAGCCCAATCGGGCGTTTCTCTCCCGCGGCCGGCAAACCGGCGACCGTCGCCGCCGTGTCTCGGTCGATTCGGCCGACATTTTCTCTCCCTGTCTTGAGTATTAGGTGCACCTCATCGAGTAGCAGCTGTAGCCCTAGCTAATGGAGCCAATGCGGGTCACCTCTCGCCGAATTTGGCCTCGCCGTCGGCCGGGGAGCCGCCGCTCCGGCGTGCACGCGTCCGAGACCGCCACGGCCGTGCTCCACCCTCAATAGAACCCTAGATCGACTCGCCTAGACCCGCTCGTGCTTCCCCTCTGCTCAACTTGGCCGGAGAACCCCGGCAACGGCCAGCGAAGCCGTGCAGACGCCCGCGACCTAACCCCTCTCTGTGCAAGGACCTCACCCTGGAATACGACAAAAGTCGAGGTTCTTCGTGCATAACTGCCAGACACAGAGAACTTTTTTATCAGGCTTAGTGGATTTCCGGTAAACTCAGGGTCTCCGGTGCAAAAGTGTTTTCCTTTTTCTTTTTCAGAACTGATTCCAGATTTTGATTAAAACTTTGAAAATTCATAACTTCTTCATTTTTCATCCAAATGAGTTGGTTCAACTTGCAGTATTTTTCTTATGAGAAGCTCTATGCATGAAAAATATGAAATTTAAAATTTGTGATACTTTTCTGTATAGATTTATTTATCTTTATTAATTGCTTTTATCTTAGAAAATGCATAAGTAATTCTCTGTTGCTCAAAAAAATATGAGACCAAGTTTGTTAGTCTTCTTATGTGATGCTCTATCTGTGAAAAATATTATGAGATTATGTCATGTGGAAAGTTTGCTCTGTCTAATTATGGTGCCTATTTTCTTTAGGTGATAAATAATTCATAATAAATAAAATATAAGGAATTTGTGCATGAAACTTTTTGGAGGGTGTTTTTATCTCAATCTAGAGCTAATAATGTTATGAGATCTGTTGTTTGACATTTTTTTATATACAAAGTATTTTATGTCTAGTGAATTGTGTTGCCTTGTCATTTTTGTGTAGGATAAAGTACTTACTGTTTTGACCTGAAATTTTTATGGTAGTCTTTATTTGGTATGATTAAGCTTCTGTAATTTTTATAGAATTTTCTAAGTAGTCTAAAGTCATATTGTAGTTATACCCTGATTTCTTTTAATTATAAATAATGTTTTAAAGTTATCATTTCATGTGTGTAAAAATGCTTTTTATGATATTTGTGAGGTGTGTGATCTGCTATTGGTTTTGGTTCAATAGAGTGTAGTGTGCAAAACAATGGTTATTTATAATTCCTTACAGTGTGCGAGTAAATTGTAATGCGAGGCTTGTTTGGAGAATTATCGGTAGAAGAGAATGTAGATGACATGTGCTTATCTTATATGTTTCAAAATCATATCATTTATCTTAGCTGAGCATTCATTTACCATCAGCATGAGTATTGTATTTCTATGTATGCATGGTATTCATACGCACAATGCATCATACAGGATCGTCGGAGCTCGAAACGATAGTTCCCGGAGGACCAGGAGAGGAAGGCCAGCAGGAAGCTTTGGTGCGGGAAGCAGCGGCAGAAGAGGATCCCGAGGTTGATCTTCCGGAGTGTCCCGACCATCAGCCGAGCTCTTTCCTGAAAGGCAAGCCCCGGAGCATTCTCCCTGTGGTTTGCAAAATATCTAACTTGAGTCCTTTACTTGTTTGATGCATTAAGTTATAGGCGTTGTTTTATACCGTTGCTGCATTACTTATATTCCTTGCCACTGTTTATACTTCAACCCTGTTAGGTTCAGGTGCGATTATCTGCTTAGCCCTGCTTAACTAGATCGGTAGAAGTCGGGTGATTTCCTGTCATCCGCGAGTTATAGGTGGTGACTCAGAATGGTTGAATACATTATTGTCTTGGATAACCATGTGGAGATAATAAATCGAGACCGGACGGGATTGGTGTTGAGACTGAACTGGAGGTTCGGTGTGGTTATCCCGTCTGTGTCTATCTAGGACCCCGTCCGTTGTACGTCCTGAAGTCATATTGAATTTATGCCTCACATTTAGCTGGAAGAATAAGTCGTTCTGACCGCGAAGCCTAATTTTGATTTAGGCCGGGAGTCGACCTATTGTACGCATCGTATTGGTGAAGATGGGGGACCACAGGTTACGCGAAGAGTAAGTCCGAGGTCAGGGTCGCCCTGAATAAGGCAGCCGGGCGATTCCTGGATACGATGGTACCTGTTAATCTCGCGCTTTTCCGAATTGAATGTCGGTGATTTGTAGCTCACCTTAGCGGGTGAGTGTGGTTTGTGTGAGGAATACCCGCCAGCTAGTTAGTAATCGATTATAATCGCCATCGTTCCTGGATAATGAACACTTGACTTGAGCAGCGGCATCGTAGTAAGAACTTGAACAAAGAGATGAGATGGTTGAGCTTTTATTGGAAAGATACTCAACCGGAATTGGTTACTTTCTTATTGAATAATTATTACCATGCTTGTTTAGTACAGGTGCTAATGTAGCATGATAAGATTAATCAGATTAAAATACATTGCTAGAAGGTTCTTAATAATTGTTTCCTTAATGCAAGCTTTTCTGTAATTTGATGAGTCAGCTATCCTACTTATACAGCCTTGCATACTCCTTGGAGTCAATTTATTTTTAGTTTATGATGGGTAGGTCTAGCTGAGTACATCCTCATACTCAGGGTTTTATTTCCCATATTTTTGCAGATGGTGAGATGTTTTATGGCTATTGTCAGAACTGCTTCTATCCCGCCTTGGGAGATGACTAGACCTTGGGCACGGTCACTCTACTCTACCTTATGCTTTTGCTGGATATTGACTGAGGACCTGGCACTGTATTTGAACTAAGTGTGTGTGTGGATTTGAACTAAATCGCTTCTGCTTTATTTCGAATTTGAACTTGGTTTGTAATAACTTTATTTCGAACTCCGATGTTTTAAACTATGTGCGAACTATGTACGTTGTGGATGGTGACAGCTAAACTTATTACGATCTTGGTAGTGCCAGAAATATTTGAAATCCTTCGAGATTTTGGTATGACTACCGGGTTTATTAGGTCTCAATCATGTAGTTTGTCGTCTTAATGGCGAATTACGTGCTTGTGCTCTAATAAATTGGTCAGTTCTGTCACATCTTTCACCCTATGCTTTGCTTTTGCTATGTAGTTTTTAGTGGATGCAGAGGATATAATCAAAAAGGCCTAATATATGGTTGTAGTTTCCTATGCAAGTAGTGACCAATATCATAAATATAGTTCATCAAGTTTCAACCCATCTCATCCTCATATCCATCCCATCCCATCACCATCACACACATCTCACACCCTCGCACTCAGTCGACAGGTCCAACTCCCTCTCGAGCCTATCTCAGCGGCTCACAGCCGAAAGGGTAACACCAGGGAAGAATAGAAGGACTCATCTCACTAATCCTGAGAAGCTTAGGTCGAGGGAAAGGCCATGCCGAGGCCGCGGACTATATATAGATTCAAAACTCTGCAGAGCGTGTACTCCCATAACCACAAGATCACCATCGTCGGCGGTGCGCTCCGCCTAGGCTGATTCCAGCTGCTTTCTAACCGGTGTGATGTCACCCTACCACTCAGTACTGGGACATTCCGGATAAATACCACCGGCACACTGAGATTGTGAGGCGTGGTTACCCGGGCCACCAAGGTAACTATGCGGCTTTAAGGAGGGTGTGGGTTCTAAACGCCCATACCTCCCGACACTATCTGCTAACAACCTAGTAGTAGAGGCACTGTCCTAGCTAGTCAGACATCCATCCCCCGCCCATTCAGGGGCGAGCGGTGAGCATGTAGGTCCCAAGGTTCCAGTTCTCAAGAGATATCAGGTCCTAGGGGGATCAGACAGGATTATCTTCTCATAGGGACTAAACAGTCCGTGCAAAGATAGCACCTCCTATCCGAGGCTTCGCTCCACGAAGGCTCTCACCCCCCAGGATCACCATATACCTCACAATGTATCCGCCACAGATACCTCACATAGGGATGCCCAGAACACACCCTCGGCAAGACTCGCCCTCATGGCTCGTCGTAGAATCTTGTCCGATCGACTCAAACCCTCACCACATACCTAAGACACACGCAGCACTCTCCCAGAGTAAAGTGGCACCACATGCCTTAACCATACACCATACCATACTCTCCACCACGCATCACATCACAGATATAAGCGTAGTAGAAGTAAAGCATCATAAGTAAATAAGCATGCGTCTAGCCTATCAGCAGGTGTGCAGGGGTAAGGTTGCGACAAGGTAAAGGCTCATCAAGCAATTCTACCATGCAACTTATCATCAAGTGATATTCATAAATAAGCACTAGCAAGCTAGATATTATGCCATGCGTAATAGGATTCTACGAGGTTGGGTAGGGTGTGGCACCTGAACAGCTGTCACTCAAGTCCTTGGCGCGCTCCTTAGTCCTCCTCCTTGTTCAACTCCTTTGCAGGATCTGAAATCGAGACATAATGGTCGTGGGAGCGACCCCTATAGATCAATCACAAAGAACCAAATAAAATCTAATAACTCCAAATGCAATCATACATAAGCCTATGACGTAGAGCTCATTTTTATAAAAATTTGAATACTTGGTTCATAATTTTCGGAATCCGTATGAAGACGTTATGAATTTTACAATATTAAATCATATTTAAAAAGAAACAGGACTAGATAAAACCAAAGCATGACACGTGGTAGCTTCTGATTGGTCCACGTGGCATTGTGGGATCAGCAGCAAGGGCGCAGTGCTGATGTCACGCTGACGTCATGCTGACGTCAGCACTGACGTGTGGGGCCAGGTCAAACAGTGGCTTACAGGTGGGTCCCGGGTCAACGGTCAATGACAGGTGGGACCTAGTCAACGGTCAACCATTGACCAGTCAACGGTCAACGTCGACCGGGCCTGACTGGGCCTAGGCGGGTCTGGGTAGGGCCGGATATGGGCCGGGTTGGGCCGCGTCGGCCCGGACACGTGTCGGCTTGAGGATAGGCCATGTGGCGGGCTGGATAACTAATGAACCGAGTCTATGGCATGTTCTTCGTGGAACCGGTCCATGTGGACTAGAGGCTCGGTGGTCCGCGTGGATCCCTCTGGTTGGTCCAGTGTGGACCAGAGGTGGGCCTGTGGAAGCGGTCCACATGGGGGAGAAATTTCCCCTTCTCCTATGCCTTCTTCCCGCGGCAGGCACGGCGCTGCTCGGCCGGTGGCGAGTGGTGCTACACCTCCGTCTGTCTCGAGTGGCTAGGACAGCGGTTATGGTTTTGCCGAACCGAGGCGGAGGCGATGTGGGTAAGGCAGCGGGTGCCGGTGCCAGGGAATGCCGGCGCACGGGTCACGGCGGCGCCAGACGATGGGCTCGTGGCTGTAGGGTGCCACAACGCGGTAGGGATAGCTTAGGCGTGTGCGTGGGACTCGCGGACTCAAAGCAAACGAGATGAGTGCTTCAATTTGACCCGTGCGATCCTTTGGCTAAGCTGACGCCGACGGACAGCACCGGCAGAGGTGCTTCGCTGGTGACGAGCAGTGCGTTGGCCCTGGTTGCCCCGGGCTGGCTCAGGCAGGGCTACGGCAGCGTAAGAGCACAACAAAGGCTCCAGTGGGGTCGCGGCGCGCTTGCGGTGGCGGTGGCCAACAGCGACGGCGTGGTGGCTGGGCACGTTGGCGCGGTAGAGGTAACGCCGACACGCACTAAAGCTTTGTCGGGGCAAGGCGAACAAGGCCAATGCGTCAATTAGGCAGAAACTCCTATGGCGACGGCAGAGGTGCGGCGGCGGCATTGCTTCGGCTTCCCTCCAAATTGGCCTTCTTCTTCTCACCTCTTCCCGATTGGAGCAGCTAGGAGCCCCATGGACCTGCTGTCACGGCTAACAGAGGCTCACGGGGGCGTGTGCGGCCATGGTGGCCACGATGGACGCTCCGGTGGCCGGGATGCCATGGTGACCAAGGGCGGCAAAGTGGCACGCCCTCACTATAGTCATTGCCATGCTCCAAGACCTTGCCATCTAGGCGTTCTAGGCTACGGTGGAGGCGACGATGAAGTTAAGGAAGAGAAATGAGGACGGAAGAGCGGGAACATCGGCGGTGAACCGATGGCAGTCATGGATGGTGCGCCTACCTCGCGTGGCGGCTCGGGGAAGGTGAAGCAGGACGGTGGCGTGGTGAAGATTAAGCAGAGCGGGGATGGCTCCACTCGATGCAGCGAACGGGGGATGCCGGTCCTCTCCGGTGTGCACGGGCGACGGCGGGGCGTTGCTCTGCTCCGGCTCCTGCTCCAGTGCTCCTCTCCTTTCCTGCCTCCAACTCTTCCTCTCCTCCTTCTCCAATCGGTGGGCAAGCGCGAGCGAGGGAAGAAAGTGGTGCAAGCAGGGGGAAACCCTAGCGGCTCGGCGCTCCCCTTTTTGTAGCCATGGTGGGCGGCGGACGACGCTGTGGATGGCAGTGATGTCGCGACGGCCATCGTGCGGTTATGCACGTCTCCCGGCTAGGGTTAGGGCACCCGGGGCGCAGCGCGGAGGACGGACGGCTGCGGCCAGCACGGCGGGTCACGGGGCGCAGCGGACGATGGGGATTCGTCATTCCATTTCTGGCGCGACGGACAAGACGTCTAGTCGACCAGAAGTGGAAGCTGACAGGACGGCCCCACCCGTCAGCGAGAGGAAGTGGGGGCAGGTGCAGGCGTGCTGGCAGGCCCTTGCTGGGCTCGCTCGGCCACTTGGGCCGAGGGGTCGGCGCAGGCCGAGGCCACCTGGGCCACTAGCGGTGCGGCGGCTTAGGCAGGCCTGGCTGCTGCGCGGGGCGGCCGCGGCCTTGGCCTCCGTGGGCTGGTGCAGGGGGAAAGGGTGGCAGGCCGGCTGGGCTTCATCTCTGGCTTGGGCTGCTTTCCGTTTTCCATTTTTTTTTCTTTCCTTTTTCTATTTCTTTCTCCCAAACACTAAACCATGCCATGATCATGGTAGTGCACAGAGGTTAATGACTATGGCACAACCTCATGCTAGGTCTACTAGGGTCTCATGGGAATGTGGGGTCCATGTCCAAAGTTAATAGCACATGTTAGTTACACACACACACACACATATATATATAGAAAGGTTATTTGATTTTTATTGAGCATCACATAAAATCAAATAAGAAGCAAATCAAACTTGCGGATTAAAATGCAAATGCTCATGCTAACATTAGGTGCTACTTGTGCAACTATTGAATGTTTTCCTATATGACACTCACCAACCATAGGTTATTTTAGAAAAAATTTCGTTGATTGTGATTTTTGGTGTTTGTATTTTACATTACAAAGATTAAGATTATCATCTCTATAAAATTGATAATTATAGGTGCTTTTCTTACATTGCTCGCCTCTATCAATATATTATTTGAGGCAGGCGTCTTAAGGAGACCACCCCCATGAATTTTAGTATCAAGGCTCTTAAAGGGCATTGTCTCTAGAATTTAATTAACATAGGCAACGCTCTTAAGAGCCCCGTCTTTGTAAGTAGTTAATTCAAAAAATTTATAACTTTTTCATATAAAGTTGGGTGAAGACAAATTTAATATCAAAATTGTAGAGCTCAATGTGTCTACATCTTTGTAGCTGACATGTTTTGATATGAAACTACTTAGATCCCCAAAAATTCATTTCTGGTTCTTAGATTTTGAAAATTAAAATTTCAAATTTTAAACAACCTCGGATGTTGGCGTGGCATGTACTTGTCGATGTTGTATAAAAAGTTTTTTTAGTTGTCAAGTTTTTTATTTGCAGTCATTTAAATGTTTGTTTTAAATTCTCACATGTTGAAATTTAAAATTTGCAGTTTTCAAATGATCCCAAATGTTGACATGATCTATTCTATGTTATAGTGTTCGATGCAGTCTGCAACTTTCTAGTTGATATAAGGTTTGTATATTAATTCCTTGGGTCCAAAATATTTGCCTTAAAATTATCATAATTAAATATTCATTTTTTAAAAATTTTCAAATGAACTTGGATAGAGATATGTCATATACCAAAAATATAGTACTTGATGAGATCCAAAACTTTGTAGTTGAAATTTATTGAAGATTATTTAGGACCAAAATATTCAATACAAGACCCAAGCCAGTATATAGTACACTGGTAGTGACAGTGGCGGATCCACCAGGGGGCTGGGAGGAGAGTGGGGGGGCTGCAGCCCCCTGAACCTTGATTTAACCCTATAATTACAGTAGCAAAAACATAAAATTACCATTAAATCTTTATATAAATTAGCATCTCCATTGTTTTAGCCCTTCCTTGTTCCCAATCCTGGATCCGCCACACAAACATGATGTGATTTATGACTTGTGACGCTCGACCGTGATGCCTGCTAGGTTGGCATCCACCTCAATCTGTGAATGTTATTTGCTGAGGCTGGCGCATTTGAATTGAGTTTACAAAGCTGATCCAGCCGACTGCCTTAGTTTTACTTGGAGGTTGCCATTAACATGGCACAATGTGTTTGAGATGGGCAAACAAACTTTTGATTAGTCTGCAAGGCAAATGGTAGATATATGCAGAACCCACTTCACCAACTGATACCTCATTGATTAAGTGTTTATCTTGATATGTGTTGACACAATTATGGTTCCACACCTGAATCGCGAGCAGATTGATTGCATGTAATTCTGAAGGATTCAACCTTGACAGATCGATTCCATGTGACTCTTATCATATTACAGTTTATCAAAATAGTTGATAGCTCGAGGGTCTTCACTTTTGTGTTAATTTTTACGATTTATGTTTTTTATCTAACATACATGTAACGGTTTTATTTGTTCTGTTGTGTGTTGAGCTGTTGAAGGATAACACTAACCATTGTACTACTTTGTAAGTTTCAGGCTTGAGAAAACTATTACGTTCAACTCCAGCTTGTATATTAACTCTCTTGGATTTGTAGGCCCAAGGAGGTACCTGATTTGTTATCTTGCAATTTCTTTACTTTGCTACTATTGACGTGTGAATGAAGGACTCTGTGGTAGCTTAAATAAGAGTTTATTAAATGGTCTTTAGTGAACTGTAACGAAAGGAACAAAGCATGTAATTGATCTGTTTCATCTCACCTCATCTATTGGATTTGTTTTATTGAAGTTGAAAAAGTCATAAACTATGAACTATGTTATTTTTGGTCTGCCTTGAACCCTAAGCTATAGCCTATAATATGGTCTAGAATTGAAGCCTGCACTTTTATAACTATTTTTGAAAAGTAGCTCAATTTCTGATGGTGGTTTTGCATGCAGAGGTTCTAAAACTGAAAATCTCATTCTCTCTGTATAGAAGTATAGGTCATGTTGCAAAATGAGGACCTGAAAAAAGAATCATCGACAATTCCTTCTTGTGCAATAATTATGGACAAATGACCATTGATTCTAATTGAAATAAAACAGCCGCTCTGCCCGTCTATTTCTTATCTATGTTTCCACATATAGGGGACAAACTGCCCCGTTTCTTTGAAAAAAAATTATCTTTTAGATATATGGCATGGTCACCATGATTTCTTTTGATCATGCTTTGAGGGTCAAACACCACCCTCGAGAACCGGTGTAGGATATATATATTTATAGGCTGGTAGTTTCCTGAATTTCGGCCCGATCCTGATGGAGCATTCCCTCCATATAAAAGAAAAATTGCAATTCTAGGTATATGAAAATAGAGGGGCTACTAGTTTAGGATTCAAATCAGACCAGACACTGAAATTTAGAGTAGGAATTGAGTTTTGTAATGGTATATTTTGCCTCTTTATGTAGGCTTGTCATTGGAATTGGGGACGAAATACTAATCCTGGAAATTGACATGGAATCTCTAGCACGTCAGCAATAACGACGTTTGCACAAAATTGGTCATCGCTCTGTTGTATGTTTGTGTGACCGGCGATCAAGGACAATAACTCTTATGGCATTAATGCCAAAAGTGAACAGAATATTTTCAGGATGATAAGCTCTTTGGCGTAGAAACAGAAGTTATGGCATGTTGCAGCAGAGTAGGATTCGAGTTCTCAGATTCATTATGTTCATCCCTTCGCATAACATATATAAAGTACTATATATAATATTAGAAAAAGCAGCTGGTTTGGGGGGTTGCCGTGGATAAGTGGATGCAGAGATTCTGTCTACTGGTTACGGGCGGGCCTAAGACAGACAGACAGACATAGCTGGTCAAAGCCTAATTATGTTGAGCATTTTAGCTGTATTTTTTTTTGACAAAGGAAGCTTTTATTAAAACCTTGAAAGCAATACATCGAGTTGATATAAACCCACCAAAGACAACTCTCGGCCTCTGCCTAATATGAGACACACAGCCAAAGAGAGAAGAAATCTGACACAATCTAGTGACTATCAATTCGTAAACTAGACCGCCACCTATGTGTCTGGGAGAAAAAAATCTTTGACCACCTGCGTCAATTGTTGTAATACCGATACAACTGTATGCTGCAAATCCGGCTTCTGCAGAATAATCCAAGTACGTAGCTAGCGGGTAACCAAATAGATAACCTGCACAGGAGAAACAAATAGGTAACCAAATAGAAAGCATTTTAGTTGTATGGCTCGGAAAAAAATAATTCTTCTTTATATGTTCTTTTTTTTCTTGCAACTTAGCTCCATGCCCTGAAACGAAATTTCATTATCTCTATGGCTTCTAGTCTGTTTTTGTCATTCAATGATCTTAAGTCAAAGATAAAAAGACTGTTTTACTCCTAACAGTAAAAAATTTTTTGCAGAGTTTTGTTTATCAGCGCAACTCCGGCAGCCACGCCTCCACGGACACCACACCGTCCTACGCGTCGCGGATGCCCTCGTACAGCAGCACACGCGAGGACGGCGCCGGCCCCCGTAGGCCTCCACGGCCGTGCTGTTGAGCAACCACACGGCGCGTCGCACCGGCCGGGCGCCGAGCTCCGCCCGTACCTCTGCGTGCAGTGGCGGATGCAAGATGAGGCAGAAGGAGGCTAAAATAATGTAGATATTAATTAATTTTTATATCAAGATTTAATGATGATTTTATATTTTTGTTATAGTGATTTTAGTGCGAACTAGGTGCTTTAGGGGAGGCTGGAGCCCACCCACCCACCCCCATTGCTGCGCGCGCTGTTGATGAACTTCTCTGGGGCCAGCGACCTGGGCGTCGAGGGCCGGCAGCCAGGGCCTCGAGGGCCGTGCCCACCGCCACGTCGAACAGAGACGACAGCCTTGTGGCGTTTCTCAGCCACGACAGCCTTGTCGTCGCACCTGCACGGCGCACGGCGCACCACGCTGAGTAGGCTGGCCAAGCAAGCCGGCCGAGCAAGCGAGCAGCTAACCGCCGTGTGCCATGGTGTGCTCCGTGCTCCTTATTAGCTTGTTACCTCACCATGACATCACACACATACGCATATACGGGCGTTTTCCTTTGGGAAAAGAATTCCATAAGTACTAGGAATACACCAATTAATACATACCCATCGTCATGGACCTGGTCCACGTCCGTGGTAGACCGGCCTTACACTTTGTCACGGATTAATATTTTTTTTGAGGGGTTGTCACGGCCTATAATATACTCTAAAAGTACAACACACGCCTTATTTTTTCATCGGGAGTAAAACGGTCATTTTATTTTTTACTTAACACCATCAAGTGTTAAAAATAGATGGATGACCACGAAGACAACAAAATTTCGTTTCAGATCCATATAGATAAGTATAAAAAAAAGGCCATACAAGATCGAGCCATTTTTTACCGGGCCATAAGCTAAAAAGCTCAATTACGTTCACCCTCCTAGACTTGAAAAAATTGCTCTCCTTATAGTTAAAACATTGGTATACAAGAGATTGCGCTCTGCAAAAAATACTCAATCATCGATGTTAGTTCAGTCGTCTAGCGGCTAGGATGAGCTGCTTGGTTGCCACTAACCAAAACACGCCTTCAAATCCATCAGAACAAACCTGCAGACTCCAACTCCTAATTTCTTCCTCGAATGGAAAATGTGCCAAAAAAAAAAAAAAAAAAAACTCCTACTCCTGTTGTAGGCCTCGATCCCTCGACTGTTCAGCTACAGTGGGACGTAGCCCGTGGCCCATAGCCCATAGCCCATACCAGCCACTCGCCGCTCGGCATCTCCCCGCCCCTCTTTCCCCTCAAAAAAAAAAAAAAAATCTCACCGCCCCTCTCCTTTTTCTTCCCAGTTTTCCACCACACAAAACGAAACAGAGTCCTCGAAACTGAAATCTTCGTCGATCCACTCTTCCCTAGCAACCTGCTCATTTCCTTGCAATTTGCAACCTTTGGTGCTCTGGATGGCGCTCGCAGTGGACGCGCTCTCCTGTCGCCGCCCACTCCCGTTCAAAGGTACGCGCGATTTCGCCATCCATCTTCCAGCGTTCTTGGCTCGCCGATTTGATTTTCTACATCCGGTTGTTTCATTTTGTGGGAAACTCATCCTCCACCGACCATACGGCCCTTCGGCTGTTTCAGAGATATAGGGTTATGTAATTATATATATGGTATCGTACGCTCGTGCGTAATGTCCATCCCGTGGCTGTCCTGTAATGAAGTGCAGGTCACTGAATTCAATCATCCACTGTTTCTTGGGGATTTTTCCTTTTTACCAACCACAAGCATGGCAGTGATTGGTGGAACCGAAAAACAGTGGATTTACATATCTTCATAGGTTTACTGTAGCAGGGCCCGATTCGTTACTTCAAGGCATAGAGAAGGGGGGATACCTCCTATTTATTATATATCCTAAAATCGATTTCAAATGTTCAACGAAATCAATAAAACATAGTAGAAACTGTAACCTTATAATAATACAGCCCCCTCATCCAGACACCGCAATTGGTGTTGTAGTACCTAGTCCATCACAATTTATGTTCATGTCAGTGTTAGGAAGGATGAACATAACATTATTTCCTTTTTCTGTGTAAATTGACGTTGTATGTTTACTACTTCTGTTGTCATGTGGAAATGTCTGAGTATACCGTTCTTTTTTACAGACTATTGCTTATTTCATTCTGGTATCCTTACATTGACAGATAATACTTGATTAGGTTGGAAATTGCAAAGCCCGGTTGCTACATGGAAACTTATGCAGTCTCGCCGGCTTAATGTAAGCAATGTTCTGTCACATGAGTGACTTAAGTTGCTCTCAATGTATTCAAATGAGAAACATACTTGTTTTGCATCGAAGGAGGTCATAACATTTGCGGCAAAGAACACTAAGAGGAAAGGGAAAAGTTTTCAGAACGAGTCAAAGGATTCATTGTTGGTAAGTGAGGAAGCTTCTTCAGCTGGTGGAGGAAGTACCAGCACAAGCCTTGAGGTCAATAGTAAGGATGTTGCTACTGATGATCAAATGTCAGGTGCTCCAAGGAGTGCTATTCTTCAGGCTTGTGCCCTCACATCAGGCTTGATGCTTGCTGGAGGGCTTCTTCTTCGCCAGGTAAACACTTTAGTGTTCTCTAGAACAACTTTCAGTTCTTGAGACTGCTCTGAATGTAGCTTTGGTATAAGTTATACTAAGCATATAAGTTTGTGTACAGCTACAACATTTGCAGTATCCTGAACTCTTTATGAACACACACACACACAGAGAACTTACTTTCTTGCATCTGTATCGAAGCCTGAATTTCATATAATAATAATGGCTGATTGTAAACCACAGGCATCACACCTTGCATCTTTAAATGGATGGCCAATTGCTGATCCTACAGATGTGTCGTGTAAGTATTTTTTTTCTACATCTTTGCAAATAAATGAGATTTATTATAATGTTGTTGACTAGGCACATTTTTAATTTAACTACTGCTTTTTCTGCAGTCAATTTTGAAACTTGGCATCTTGAGTTGGTTGCGGGACTTGTAGTAGTAATCTCCTCTAGTAGATACATTTTGCTACAAACATGGTCAGATTTCAGAGATTCCAGTGAAGCTGCAAATAGACAAGTAACTATGCATACTTTGAATATCCTTTGAGATGTCAACAATTTTGTTGGAGTTATTGGTTTCACATTTCAGCATGCTGGTAAATAACATAGTTCTAATATCTTATAGAGGTTCAGCATAATGAGAAGCATCCTGTTTATTATATTGGTGCGAAAAGAACTCTCTTTACATGCAGTCTTCCACCAACCTATTCTTTACTCCCTTCAATTTCACATATTTGTGACTACCATTCTACCAATCCAGATTTCCAGACTTTCAGGTGTAGGATACTAGGATCTCATTTAATTCTATGGTCAACAATTAGTGTGTAATGTCTTCCCCTAAAATCATTTTTGGACTTGAACCTTGCCAATCTTAACTTCGCCTATGTTGACTGGAAGACTTTCTTGAGTCGTCTCAA
>CM041646.1:36588939-36607653 GCA_023333625.1 Bothriochloa decipiens
CACCCATGTATTTTCAGTAGAGTATTGTAATTTTTTCTTTCTCATTTTTTCCCTACGATCATATGGAAAATGAAGTTAAAGATGACCACTCACCTGTGAAAACAAAATGTGGAGTCATGGACTCATGGTCTACAAAATATGAGATGCAGTGAGCTTGACACTATTATTAATGGTTACTACTCAACCATAATTCCATATAAAACAGATTGTCAAATTCAGATATGAAATTTTCTTTTCTAGTGCTCATCCATAATTCCATATAAAACAGATTGTCCAATTCAGATATGAAATTTTCTCTTCTAGTGCTCATCCATAATTCCATATGCAACATATATAGTCAGACTTCACCAGTAATAATCAAATGGGGAAGTGCTTTCGTTGCGGAGGGACAAAAACAAATAACTGAAAACATATTGTCCATGACATGTTCTTGATGGAGTTCTAGTCAGCACCTTTCACAAACTGGTGCAGAACTTCGAATGTTGCAGTAGCAGTAGGCCACACTGCAGTTGTTGCAACCTGTCGATGTTGTACGGGCAGCGGAATACATCCAAAAAGTATGAAGTGGATAAGTGCATGTATAGAGCCCGAGAAAAGAAACTGATGAGAATTTGGAGTCTCTGCAGCAGCAGCAGGTTAGATGATGTGACGAGATTTTTGAGCGCTCTTTGGGCTTGTAAGCGGTGAAGGTGGTAGAAGTGAAACAGCCACCAGGGTTAGCAGGTGGATAGAGATGATCGCTACCTTCATGTTGTATTAGTTTTGATAGACATCTTCAGCTTGGCTGGTGAATAGCAGCATCCAGCTTGAGATGGTGGTTCCTTCATATGTCTATGCGCCTGACAGAAGCTGAGCTGTTGGGTGTTCTTTTTAGCAGGTGAGGATTAGGAAGGACAGAGGAAGGAATGCGGCCACTAATCCTTCTTTTTTGCGAATAATTATCAATATTTGTTCAAGTTTTGAACATTCCAGGTCGATTGTGTTGGTAAATCCTGCTAAAAGTTTGAATATGTGGTAGCTCTAGCCTGTAATTCTTACTTTCTTAGTGGATTGTCTTGCGTGTTAACTATTTCAACAATCAACAATTGTTGAGGTTGTAGGCATGTGCCGACAGATTGGAGGGACAGTGCCGTAGCATGTGTTTAGTTTGCTGCTGTAACATTTTTTTTTTTTTTGAAACAAACTGCTGTATCAAATATTGTGCGCCCAGAGTTCAGCAGAATTGCAGACTTGTTCCTTTTTTTTTTAACATAATTGCAGACTTGTTCAGAACAGCAGTTGTGAACTCGTTTGGAAGATTTTCCATATTTGTTTCGAAATAAACTGGGAAATCATTTGGTGATCGAAAAAGAAATTTCATCTTTCAGAAAAGTCGCAGGTGTACGAATATACAGAGTAGTGTTCGGAAAAAGCAATTTTTTTGAGGGAATAGAATAGAGCAAATGGAAACTGAGGTAGTATATGCAACTTCATTTTGAGCCCATAAGCCCACGGCGCACGGCCCACCCTCACGCCCTCACCCTCCCGCGCTCCCGCCGCCGCTAGCCCTTCAGTAGCCACTCCGCCGCCGCCCTCCTCCCCCCTGCGCCTGCGCTGCTGCTTGCCAAACACTCCGTCTCCGCGTGCGCCGCCGGCCCGGTCTACCTTTCCTGTTCCTCTCTCCTGCCGGGCGTGCTCCACTGCCATAGTGCCATCCTCACGGAAGATGGGGAAGCGCAAGCCTTCCGCCGGCGCTCGAGGTACGAAGCCCTGCCCCAACCGATTCGGCGCCACCTCCTCCCCTCCGTCCGAGCTGTGCTAACGTGCCTTTTCCATCCTCGTGTTGCTGTTGCTGTTGCTGTTGCTGTCGTCACAGGACCAAAGAACCGGCCAAAGAAGCGAAGGTCCGGGAAGCAGGGAGCTGAGCTACGGGAGGAGAATCCCCAGCTGTCAGAGCACGATGAAGGTCTGATCCTCTTCTTCTTGCGTTGGGTTCGTTAGGTCCAATGAGTAGCATAAGATTCTTAATTGGCTATTGACTTCACGAGCAAACTCCTCCGTGTGGCCCTCAATCCCTCATTATTGTTTATATCTAAGCATCTCCATTCTCCAATGGTCTGCATCTAGTAGTAAGAAGCTTAAGTTGCTAGTTTGTGTCACCCGAGAGTTTTATTATGGTGTTACTCAACCCAAACATGCTCAAATTTCTTTGCATAGTGAAGTGCAATTGTACTCATACTGTCAGCCTTCCTCCACTTTCTCTCGCTTGCTTGTTTCCTGCAACAAAATAGTGTGCACATTCGTTCTTACTGATCTTAAGCATTGTGTGCTGCAGAAATTGTAGATACTGAATCTGGAGCAGCGGGGACTGTTCGACGTGATAAAAATGCTAATGGGAACTTTCAAGCCACAGCGCAGAGTGATGAAGATGACATAGAGGATGCGTATGACCCTCCTAGTGGTGATGCGCCAGGTGATAGAATAACCAATGGAAATGGTTGTTTGGATGAAGCAGAGACTTCATGGTTAGTGCTGCATATATGATTTGTTCATTATCTATCACCTTTATGGAGTATTATGGTTCCATGTTTGCATTTTCAGAATGTTAACTTTAAGTCACACGTTTACTTTATTTGTTTTTGTAGTATACAATTTTGTATTACCTTCGATATGCAAATCAATCTTTTTAAAATACTTCATCTACAGCCATTTTATGTTAGTAGTTATCTTTATAGACCGATCAGAGCAGATTAGCCCTCATGACTTTTATTGTCGGGATACAGTTGAACTGGCAATTTTTTTTTTGAAATTCCACCCATGGTTATCAGTAAGCAGAAGTGACAAAATATGCTTATCCTTTCTATATATTGGCCAGTTCCTTTTCTTGTATGCATTGTCACTCCTTTTTCAACACCGTCTCCATCTATCCATTTTGCAGTTCATTTCATCGTCATGTAAGCCACATCGTAACTAATGAAGAAGTCAAGGTGTTGATGAAGAAGAACTATAAATATAAGTGGGAAATGCCTGCTGTGGACATTCCAAGGTCCAAATGGGTTGGAACAGGTGAAAAAGTGCAGGTGTAGTTTTCGTTAGTCCTTATGTGTCTGCGTCACAAGAAATACTTGTTTCTGTGATTTCTTAATATGGTGCACATATTATGAAGTTTGGCCAATTTTGTTAAGCACAATACCCCTAAAATATTGCTCTTGTTCATTTTTTATTGTCTATGTCTTGTTGATTGGCTAGACTAAATGTCAAATTAATTACTAGCTTTTTAATTTGGTTATCCAAATGTGCATGACAGTTTTGGGATGATTAATCTTAAGAAGAACCTTGATGCTTTGTTATTTTAGGAAGATTGTGATGATCATCTTCATGATGTCAAACGAAAGTTGAGAGACCATTGGCAACACACGCTGTCTGATCATTTAAATTCTCGAATGAACTTCTTCTCTCTTTGTAAGTTCTCTTTACTGCAATAAACAGCATCTCTTCCTTGTCTGCCTTAATCACAGCTGCGAAAGTCATGGTTCTTTCTTGTTTTACACTTAGGGCCTGTCTGGGAGTGCTCCATTCCTATAGTATCCCAAGAGTTGTAGGTTAAAAATAAAATCTTATGCTTCTGGTTCCAGTCTTAAATGAGAACTATTATAGCTTAAGACACCCTCACTCTTCTTCCAGGCTCCAGATCTACTTTCATGAATTTGTGAAATAGGTGGAACTGGAGGTCTCCTGAATAGGCTTTATGGTTGCTGAGTTTCGGTGGCTCTAAACCTGTTTCCTTTAACTATTTCTGGATTATTTGTTACTGCCACCGTCCAAACTGTAAGTTGTTCTGGCTTTCCTAGATACATAACTTTTACTATGTATCTAGACATAATATATATCTAGGTGCGTAGCAAAAGCTACGTATCTGGAAAATGTAGAATGACTTACAATTTGAAATGGAGGGAGTATTTAATAACACTGTAACAGTTATTTTGGCCAACAGTGAATAAAGTTTTCAGTTATCAGTTTTTGTGATAGAGGTCAGCAATATTAGGATAATAATTGTGTGCCTAAGTTTTTTTTATTTGTGAGAAACAGCATCTCGCTGTATAGAGCAAACATAGGTTCCAAAAAAGAATATCTCTAAGACAGGTGATAATTTATCAGATTTTACAAAACCAGGAACTTTTTCTACAATCTTGCATGAACCAGCTGTTGCCTGGTGATTTTTTTACTAGTGATACTTAAGTGTTGATCTTAAACTTGGCCATTTGTGTTACTTTTTGTATAAGGAACAAGATAGCACTTTTAGTTATTCTAAATCCCAAAGAGTGAAGTCTATTCATGGTGTATGCCTGTCGAATCCTTGGTCTAATCATATTGCGGAAAAGAAGGGTTACTGATACAATTTTAGGCTTTTAGCTCCACCAGTCAATTCCAAACCCTACTTTATGTGATGCAGTAACTAAACAGCCAAATTAGGGCTGTATCTTGTTAAGTTTGTTCACAGTGTGATGTATGGTATGCTTTCTATTTTCCTTAATGTTTTATTCTTCATGTATTACTGTAGGTAACAGTTATCGTGACATAATGCATTGCAATAAGAAGCCATTTTATCTGAAAAGTAATGGTCCTGATTCCAGTACTATGGACGCATATCTTATGCATGCTGTAAGCTTTACTATCTCTTTGCAGTCATGTTATTATTCTTAAACCTCTTTAATGGTGCTGGCTAATCTGCAAAGCGTACTACTTCTGCAGTTGAATCATGTTCATAGGACGCGAGATGTTGTAATTAGAAATGACGCGAAGCTTAGGAATGACGCGGACAAAGATATTTCGGATGATAAGACATACCTTGATCAGGGTTTTACGCGCCCAAAGGTATATCACATCAAGAATATTAAAATGTTGAGCACCCTGTTCTGTTGCCGTGGGTACATTAACTGAGATTGCACTACCAGATATTTTTAGTTGCATTTCAGTGTGCTATCCTGCATGTTTTGCAATATTTTCTTTGTGATGTGTGTTGGCTAGAAGAAAAAAGACATAATTATGCGAGGCGCATAGGGTTATAAGAACACATTAGGCTGTCTCAATAGTTGATTCCTGCATGTTTACTCGCAATTTATGAGGAATTATGTTTTTTTCCTTTTGTGCAATTATAAACCATGGCATGTCATGCTTCTTAAGATTCATGTGACCTTTGTGCTGATTTCCCCGATTTCTCAAGCATTATTTCTGTTCCACTGACAACTTATTGCCATGTGGGTGTGATGTGTGGAAGTGTGCTTGGATATTGCAATCCCATGCTTCTTTGATGAGTTTGGTGGGAAACTCTATATTTGAGCTGTTTTGAGCCAGTTGTACAACCTTTTAGACCAGTTAAGGGTTTGAGCAGTATGACATCCAGTCCAATCCCAATAAATGTGCCCCTTGGGGGTTTTTTTACCACACCAAGGAAGCTCTGCAGGATGTGAGAGCTTTTAATAGAGGATGTTCTGGTCTAAACAAATTATATTGTCCTAAACTCCAAGCAATAGCGGTAAATAAATAACCAATCAATAATATTCTAATAATTAGCGATAGGTTGCCAATTGACTGGAGTTAAAGTCATTAGGTCATGCTTTCATGGTGCCCAGCTGCTGTATGGTCTCAAGGTAAATCCTTGGATGATTTTGAGCACATCTAATCTAATAAGCAAATAATATCTAATTGGACACTGCACATTAGTTAGTGTAACTGTACTTCCAGTACAAAATAAATATTGTTTTGGATACGCAGTCAGCTATTTCCAATTTTGTAGTTGGGATATCTGAAAATTCATACAGGTGGATTTGTCTCAAAGTACAGTAGCTTGCTTAGACGTGCTTGCTTAGATTGTAAGGTGTTACCTGGAGAGTGTGTTGTCCCTCAACACAAGCTTGTGGTGGCGGATTTTCGCTTTCGGGTACGTGTCCATCGGGACAATCGGGCCAAGATTGCGAGAACAAAATGGTGGAAGCTTAGGGGGGAAGCAGCGCAAACATTTAAGGAGAGGATACTAGATGAGGGGCCATGGGAAGAAGGAGAAGATGCAGATGACATGTGGCTAAAGATGGCAACATGTGTTCGGAAGGTGGCTTCGGATGTGTTTGGAGTGAGTAGGGGAGGCAAACGGGAAGCGAAAGACACCTGGTGGTGGAATGACGAGGTGCAAAGGGCTATTAGGGAGAAGAAGGAGTGGTTCAAGCGCCTCCATCATGACAAGAGTGCAGCCAACATTGAGGGCTATAAAATAGCGAAGAGGGCTGCAAAACGAGCGGTGAGTGTAGCAAAAGGTCCGGCGTATGATGACCTTTATCAGCGACTAGGCACGAAGGAAGGGGAGAAGGACATTTATAAGATGGCTAGGATCCGCGAGAGGAAGACGAGGGACATCAACCAAATCAAATGCATCAAGGATGGGACGGATCAACTTTTGGTGAGGGATGAGGAGATCAAGGACAGGTGGAGAGAGTACTTTGACAAGTTGTTTAATGGGGAGAATGAGGGTCCTACCTTGGAGTTGGATGACTCATTTGACGATACCAACAGACGTTTCGTGAGGAGATTTCAGGAGGCAGAGATCGGGGAGGCTTTGAAGAGGATGAAGGGAGGTAAAGTGATGGGCCCTGACGGTATCCCCATTGAGATGTGGAGATGCCTAGGTGCCAGAGCGATAGTATGGTTAACTAAACTTTTTAACCTCATTTTCCGGTCAAACAAGATGCCTGAAGAATGGAGAAGTATATTAGTACCGATCTTCATGAACAAGGGAGATGTTCAAAGTTGTACTAATTACCGTGGGATTAAGTTGATGAGCCATACGATGAAGCTCTGGGAGAGGGTTATCGAGCATCGCCTAAGAAGAGTGACAAGTGTGACCCAAAACCAATTTGGGTTTATGCCTGGTAGGTCGACCATGGAGGCAATTTTCTTATTACGACAGTTGATGGAGAGGTATAGGGAGCAGAAGAAGGACTTGCACATGGTCTTTATTGACCTCGAGAAGGCATATGACAAAGTACCGAGAAATGTCATGTGGTGGGCCTTGGAAAAGCACAAAGTCCCAACTAAGTACATCACCCTCATCAAGGATATGTACAGGGATGTGGTGACGTGTGTCCGAACATGTGATGGCGACACCAGTGACTTTTCAATTAAAATAGGACTACATCAAGGGTCGGCATTGAGCCCTTATTTATTTGCTTTGGTGATGGATGAGGTCACAAGGGACATACAAGGTGATATCCCTTGGTGTATGCTCTTTGCTGATGATGTGGTGCTAGTGGATGAGACTAGGACAGGGGTTAATAGGAAGTTAGAACTATGGAGGCACACGTTAGAGTCGAAAGGGTTTAGACTTAGTAGGACCAAGACCGAGTACATGAGGTGCGATTTCAGCGCGACTAGGAATGATGAGGGAGACGTTAGCCTCAATGGGCAAGTGGTGGCCAAGAAGGATACTTTTCGGTATTTAGGATCGATGCTACAAAAGGATGGTGACATTGAAGAAGATGTTAGGCATAGAATTTCAGCTGGTTGGTTGAAATGGCGTCAAGCTTCAGGCGTCCTCTGTGACAGAAGGGTGTCTCAGAAGTTAAAAGGTAAGTTTTATAGGACAGCGATTCGTCCGGCGATGTTATACGGTGCTGAATGTTGGCCTACAAAAAGGCGACATATCCAGCATTTGAGTGTAGCAGAGATGCATATGTTACGATGGTGTTGTGGGCACACAAGGAGGGATAGAGTCCGGAACGACGATATTCGGGATAGGGTTGGGGTGGCACCAATTGAGGAAAAATTGATTCAACACCGGTTGAGATGGTTTGGCCATGTCTAACGGGGGCCTCCTGAGGCACCGGTGCGTAGTGGGGTTCTAAAGCGGGTCGATAATGTAAAGAGAGGTAGAGGTCGACCTAAACTGACTTGGGACGAGTCGGTTAAGAGAGACCTTAAGGAGTAGAATATCCCTAAGGATTTAGCTATGGATAGGAGCGCTTAGAGACTAGCAATTAACGTGCCTGAACCGTAATCTTTTTCTTGTACCATTTATGTGTTTTTTGTTTTCATGCCTCTTTTGGGTTTCATCTCTAGCCTACCCCAACTTGCTTGGGACAAAAGGCTATGTTGTTGTTGTTGTTGTTGGATTTGTCTCAAAGTTTCATAACAGAATGCATTTGCTATACTTAATAAATAATTACAACAGATATTAGTAGTCAAAGTTTGAAGACTGCCATGAGTCCTTTTCTTATGCAATTGTCAATAAGTAAACTTAGCTCACATGCTATCGGTTTGGTACTTTGGTGGGGTCTGTACCATAAATCCAGTCTTTCAGATACATTCATATTAATTCTGTTTTCTTTTGTCTAAATATATTTTTAGGTTCTTTTCTTGTTACCTCTCAAAAGTTTTGCACGACGCATTGTGAAGAGATTGATCCAGCTTTCTCCATTGCCACAAAAGGTAATTTTCATTTTCTTATATTTATATGCAATGATTTGGGTACTGATTTCTTCAAGATGTGAAGTAAGTTTATAAAAAAAATCATATTATCCCTATACATGCATTTGATCTTTTTCTTTTCTGCTGATACAATAGCTGATAGGGTTATGTACAGATATAACCATATCAATGGCTCGCTCTCATATGCTTTTATTTCTGGTGCTAAGTGATATCTTTCTCTTTTCTCTAGGATAGTACCATGGGGCAATTTAAAAAGGAATTTGGTGAATCAGATGACGAGGGGATACCTGAACATAGCACAAAACCTGCAGACTTTGACCTTCTTTTT
The DNA here is from genome assembly GCA_023333625.1 of Bothriochloa decipiens. Lineage (NCBI taxonomy): Eukaryota > Viridiplantae > Streptophyta > Magnoliopsida > Poales > Poaceae > Bothriochloa > Bothriochloa decipiens. The sequence continues at coordinate 36,597,725 of CM041646.1, forward strand.
GCTGGAGATATTGATGATCACTTTCTTTTTGGCGTAAAATTAACAAAGTGAGTATTCTATATAATTACTTAATATTTACTCCCTAAAAAAAAGGACGTACCTAGTGCTGTAGGCTCCCGCATTGTGGGGTCTGGGGAAGAAAAAATAGCCAGCAGCCATCCCTGCACAAATGTGCAGAGGCTGGGGCTTGAACCCTGGACCTCTTGGTCACAGGCGCAACTATCTTTTCTTGTAGTCCCAGAATACAGGGTGGCAGCTTCTGGGCTCCATTCCGTGCATGCAACATTTAGTTTGGAGACTGCCATGAGTCATACCATGCCTTATTTTTTGAAACAAAGGGAATATAATCTTATGACCAAAATATAATTTCAGAAACAGAGAATATATGCTATATTTTTTCTAGCATGTTGATTACTGAGAACATCTAAATAATTAATGTTTGAACTAACGTTTCTGCAGGAAATCTATTAAGTTGTACAGTAACTTCTATTCGTCTGATATAATAGTTGCATCTCCTTTAGCACTGAAACGTGTAAGTATCTTTTTTTTCAAAAACAAGATTTCTTCATAGGCTTCATAACCTGTACTTGCTCATGTTCAGCAGTTGTACATTACTCTTATTCTGGGCACATCTTGTATGCAATTGTCCTATTGATCTTCTGATGTACTCCTTCCTTGAAAGTATATGGAAACCGCTAGAATACTTAGGATATGGCACTGGTGGTGGTTAGCCAGTAGTATTGTGGGGAGATCCATGTGTGAACAGCTGTATGCCAGCATGAAGCTGTTTTTATTTGGTGGTTTTTCAATCTTTACTTCATAGAATGTACAGGAAGTATGCAAGATGTGTTATAGTGCTGATGGCAGAACTTGTTGGGCCATGTAATTTATTTGGATATGGGTGGGGTTTCATCTCTAGCCTACCCCAACTTGCTTGGGAAAAAAGACTATGTTGTTGTTGTTGTTGATGGGTGGATACAGGTAAATCTAAATGGTGCTACACTTCTAGTGTGATGGCTTTGAGAATTAGCAACTGCTGTAGGACAGGATTCTCGGGAAAATGCTGGTTGGGGAAAATTCATTAATAAAGCCTTCAATGGAGATTAGCTGTTGGCACCTATCTGATTGGACTAACGAAACAGTATTATTGAAAGCAATAAATAGCGTCATCAGCTACGGTGCCACTGTGTATGGGTGGGCCAGCTAGCAGGGGTTCGGGGGTTTTCTTGACATGCGTGAGAAGGTCTTCTTCTTAATGCAATGCCCAGGGGCTGTCTTACCCCCTGCAGGTCATTTTTTAAAAAAATAAATAGCATCATCAAGCTTTAGGCATTTCAAGCATGATTGGAGATTTGTCTGATGTACTGAACTTTGATGGGGGTATAAAACACTGTCTGAAACCAAGCCATTTCATCATCCCTGCTATAATCATGTCAATCTTCATGACATCATCTTGTTCACCTCCTTTTGTAGCGATCCCTGCAAGCAAGACAATCCAGCAGAAAATACTCTGTTGCCTTAATAGAAAACTTCCTCTCAGTGGCCTATCTTGTTCCCTGTTTGCCAAATTGCTCACATGCTAGTCCTAGAAAGGTAAAAAAAAAAAATCAGAAGGCCTGACTGGTAGGTCACACCAAATTCTATGGGATCCAAATAAACAAAAAGTCTACTAGCGATTAAGGCGGTTATCCCATCTAAAAGTCTTCTGTACGCCACACCATACTATATAGCAGCCATAATTTTTTATCTGTATTTTATTTTTTTATTGTTAAAAGCCAGTTTCTTTCATCTCAGCACATAACTTGCTTTCTAATTTATTATTATTAAATTGAACTTCTGGAACATGTATATTGTTATGGAGTTCTATTGTTTATGCTTTATGCATATTGTTATGGAGTTCTATTGTTTATGCTTTATGCTTTGCTGTATCAGAAAATTGATGGAGGAGAACATGGAAAGGAGAAGGATTTTGATTTCCTATCTTCAATTGAAGTTAGTTCCTTTTATCCTATGATCTATTTGCCACCTCATTACTAGATACAAGTCTTTTTGTTAAACCATAAATAATATGTCAACAATCTAGATTCACATAAAAAAAATGTACAAATTATATCTCTCACCCAAAAGTACTCCAGAATATTGTATGTTGCAGGTTGATAATGTATTAGTCTATTTGAACACAAACTAATTTAAAAATTTGTATCTCACATAGACTTGTATTTATGAATGGAACATAGTGCATTTTTTCCTTCTGTTTCTCCTTTCTCCTTGTTTACTTATTTCTAAAATGGTTTTTATGCAGATTGTGGTGGTTGATCATGCAGATGTGATATCTATGCAGGTAAACTTCAAGGCTTATATTATATATTTTTCTACTTATATTTGGTTTTATACCTTTTCGTACAAATGACAATTTATGCATGGATGTAGAACTGGGAGCATCTGGAGGCTGTGTTTGAACAACTTAATCAGTTGCCAACAAAAGAACATGGAACCAATGTGATGCGAATTAGGCCTTGGTAATTCTATTTCCTTGAATATTTTTAATGCTCTGATATCATCGGCTCTCTGTATTGTGGACAGTCAATTTTCATGGCAATTTGTGATTAATTATTTATGTGTATTCTCAAACTATATCCCTATTAATTAAGCTTGTACATTGATGTCCAAGGTACTTGGATCAGCATGCACAGTACTATCGGCAGACAATACTGTTAAGCTCATACCTTACACCAGGTATGGATTCAGCTGGAATCTGGTTTTAACCTGCCCCCTTCCCTCCTCTTGTTTTCAGTGACATAGAAACTGATGTTCAAGACAACTAGTTATGTACAGGAACTGTGAGACCTTGATTAGTTACTAGGTTAATAAATGATAATTTAATGATGCTATGCAGGCTTCTTTTGCATCTATTACATAGTTGTCCATTTGTTGGTTCATATATGTGCATTACAAATTTCAATTGTTTTCCATGTTATGCAGAGATTAATGCTTTATTTAACGGATTATGCTTAAATTATGAAGGAAAGGTATGCCATGATTGAAATAACTGAGTTAGCTGTTTCTTTCTCCCCTTTATGGGAGTACATGTATTGTTGAATTAATAGTTTTACAAATTGTACTAGATTAAAATGGTGACCGAGTATGCAGGTGTTCTTCCCAAAATACAACTTGAAGTGCGGCAGGTGAATGCTCTTATCCATCTTGATTCTGCCACGTTGTTGCATATATAGTTAATATAAAAGTTAAATTTTACTCGTAGATATATTTTTGTGTGATAAAAAAGGTATTAACGCCATGCATTCAGAATCCTCCTAAGTTATACTATAGTTCATGCATAATTTTATATCTTATTTACCAAAACAGTTTTGACTATTTTAATCTTTTCAATGTGCAATTACTAAACAGGTGTATGAACGATTTGATGCTTCTATTACTGAAGCTGACGATGCACGCTTTGATTATTTCTGCAACAAGGTCTGTTCTTTTATGCTTGTATAAGACATATATCTTCCAATGTACTGGAGTTAGCTTAAATAGTACATTTCTTATAATGAAGGATTTACTAGTTACAGAATAATCTGAGCAACTTTGTACAATCCTTCAAAGTGTACTTAGGCTAGTTCAAATTCTAGAAACATCCTAGCAAATCGATCTATTTTGACAGTCTAGTCAGTAAAGTCATCTGATAACCAGCTGACTAAATCTCTTAAGCAAATATCTAGCTTACTTGGCTGGGCTAGCCCAAGCTGAGGGAGGCTTATTGGCACGTGGCCTGGCTATGTATGGCAGAAGATTCCAGAGTTTTTATTTTACCATTTTTTGTGATCTATTCCATATATAAATATGTATTAATATATTATTTAATACATCTGTCCTTTTTATATTTTTGTGATGTGTTACAGGTTTATCCAAAGATCCAGGACTTGGATGAGGTATGCTCTATTCTGTTATGTGCTAACATTCAGTTGTGTTTGATACCTCTGAAATTTTGTTGGAAAGTTTTTAATGGTCAGCATCTCCTGTAAATATTGATAATGTCCGTGCTCCTACAATGACTATCTCTTGCAAGATTCACTAATTTCTAATGCAATGCAGGGTGGATTGCTGCTATTCGTTAGTTCGTACTTTGACTATATTCGAATAAGCAATTTCTTAAAATCTAAGGAAGCATCATTTTGTCGAATTGGAGAGTGAGTAGACGACCTTCTCATTATAGATTATTTTATTATTTCAATTCAATTTAAGTTATCTTCCCGTAGTCTTAAGACAAGTGGTATTTATCTCAATCTGTACCCAAATCAGGGCTACATCACAACAGGATATATCTCGTGCAAGACTCTGGTTTTTTGAGGGCAAGAAAAAGATCTTGCTTTATAGTGAAAGATCTCACTTCTACCACCGATACAAGGTACAATTGTCTGAAGCATTACTTATTGTATTCTGCAATTCTTGTTGTTTCTGTATTAGGTGTATTGTCTAAGGATATTCGTCATTATTTCTTGACACGCAGATCAGGGGAACAAAGCATTTACTAATTTATTCATTGCCAGGGAGAAAAGAATTCTATCCAGAGGTATTTGACTAAATTGCAATTTCATTGCTTTGTCTCACGGCTTACCTTGAAGAGGTTTTGAAAGTTAATCTTCCTTGGGTTTGTATCTTCCTTTCAGCTTGTAAATATGCTAGGTGAATCGGAGAACCGGAAGTGCAATGTCCTTTTCTCTCGTCTTGACCTTCTTAAGGTGAGCTCACTATTTCACTTAGTTCGGTTCCATCATGGAAACTGTAATCTTTTCCAGCTATCAATCTCATGCTCTGCAGAAACATTAATTTCATGAAGTTTGTGATCCATTGTATCATGCAGTTCAGCTATTCAGTTAGCAGTTTGAACAAAATTTGTTTTGATCGTTCTAGTTGCTATCGCATTCCGCATAGCCTGGATTCAAAATGAAAACCACAATCTTTTGGGTTTTGAGCTTCTGTTTGAAAATCTGTCTCACCTAGTGTCGATTAATGCTCAACAACTTCCCATGCAGTTCTCTCCTGATTATTTGTTAGCTCTTGTATATATCTCCAATTCCTTATGTTGTATCTTTTAGAAGTTCATATGCATTCCTTGACTCCATGAGTTAATCTCCATCAGCATGTTAGTTATCTTTTGTCTTCGTGTGAACTGACCTTGTTGCTAACTTGCAGTTAGAGCGGATTGTTGGGACATCTTCCGCACGAAGGTTGATTTCCTCGGACAAGGGCATGTTTGTCTTCTGCTGATGTAGCCATGTAGCAGCATTGTAGGTTTACCCCTACTGTTGAGCAGACTGCCTACTTGCTTTTATACTTATCCACAAGCTATGTTTTGACCACGTACCATCAATTATTAGCCAATCTATTCTGGGGATATCCATGTGATCTATAAGGTCAACCAAAGAGTTACGTTGTTGGATGCACCGGAGCACGACGGGCTGTTTGGATGACGCCCTGACCTGAAGCGCTCAGCCAAGCAACTAAATCTAGTTCGTCCCAGGCGCTGTTTGCTTGTTGATTGCCGGGCAACCAGACAAGAATCTGGACCTTATAGATAGCAAAATCAAAATCAGTTTCCCTACTAACAGGTTCTGATAAAATATATAAAAGCCAATCGAATATTTGTCGATTGATTTGATGGAGGTTAAGGGTTTGAGAGTCACTTAATATTTTGCAAGTTTGAAACCTTTCTTACAGGCAGAAAATTTTCTAGTCAAAGCCAACTGAATATTTGTTGATTGATTTCATGGTACTAGTATTGAACTGATTTAATCGATGATTTGAACGACCTTCCTGACAGCAGACAAAGACCGTAAGTCGTCAGGTACTTGTTGCTTAGCTTCGTGAAGGGAACACCGCGCATGGCAACCGGAGCCATGCTGTGTCTTCTCTGGAACATCCCCTTGATGAACGGTCGTGTTCCGTGCGCGTGCAATCACATGGCCCCCGGGGCCCCGGCTCGGCGGCTTGGCTGCGTGTCTGTCCGATCCTGTGCTAGGCTAGCACGTAGTAGGGCGTACGGAGAACGACAGACACGCTGCTCTGCTGACTGCTCGTCCTGGACGAACAAGATCCAGCCGCCCCGGCCATCATTCCGATGCAGTCGACGACCGACGCAATAGATGCCGACGCCTTCCTAATCCTTGCACGACCGGCCCGGCCGCACGGCGTTCTGCTCACCTCACCGCACAGCTAGCACCTCTTTGGGACATTGGGTCGTGTCTAGCAAAGTTTACCTATACCAGATCCCTACAAGACTTTTACATTTCATACAGCCGTTCGGGGTCATCGTTTCTGCGGCTGACATTTTGTTTTTGAGAGAAAAACATTATATTGAGTGGCGAACTAATCAGGTCTATGGTAACGCTGCTGAAAATGGGATTTGAGATACTCTGCCTCTGTTAATCATTTAATTGACTATTTACGCAAACAGATGCCCTAAAATGTCTATCTCTATTATGTCACATATATCTTCTGTTTTCCTATCGTGTTTCTAATTGTGATATTTAAGATGTAATATAAGCCGTAGTTTTTCCACACAAAGATTCTTGAGCGGACATAAAGATCTTTGAGGTAATAAATATGCATACACTCTATGAGACAGAGTCTGTATTATGAGTATTTTAAATATGAATACTATTTACTTTAAAAGTGTAAAAGGCAAGAAAACTATAGTAACATTCTTCTTTAGTGGACGGAGGGAGTACGACCCATGCAACGGTCCTTGACCGTTCCTTGCGAGTTATACTGTATGTCATTCAATGACACCAGCCTCACCCTGACCTTAACTGAACCTTTGTTTGTCAGTCCTCGATCGAGTCAATTTCATTCAAGCAGGTCAGGCCTTAATCATTGCTCCCTTATGATGCTGGTTACTAGACAAGCAAATCCTATGTCATGAGAACCGTGGGCAACAACGGGGCTGCTTGGTTCACGGTCGGTGTTGGCCACGCCCGCCACAACTGTGGCGCTCAGAAAGCTCGCCTCACTCGCCACAACAAGCACGCACCAGACGACGTGCCGGAGGATCAAAATGACGGAACAAACATCCATGGCGGCGAAAGCGTAGAGTTGAACCAAATAGCAGCATTTGGGTTGTGGTAGCCGTAGTCAAGATGTGGCGTGGTTTGGCTGCCAACAAAACACGTACTACCGAATCCATCGGCTTTGTCGAGTGTTCGACGCACTCGGTAAAGGCTAAAATGCAGTCGGCAAAGCTTCTGCCGACTGCTTTTCACGTGGCAGTCGGCAAAGGTTGGTCGGCAAAGACTGCCTCGGCAAAGATGTCTTTGCCGATTGCCACGTGACGGGCAGTCGGCAAAGACTTTGCCGACTGCCAAACTAGCACTTGGCAAAGGAAGCGGCCCTCCGTCGTCTGACGGCTTCTTTGCCGACTGCTGACATGGCAGTCAGCAAAGATTTTTTATTTTTTTAAAAAAGTCTTTGCCGAGTGTCAGGCCCGGCACTCGGCAAAGAGATTTTATTTATTTTTTAAAAAACAGCCTTTGCCGAGTCCCAGCACCGCCACTCGGCAAAGCTGGTGCTGAATGCAGTCGGTGCCCAGCTTTGCCGAGTGCCGTGGCAAAGCCGGAAATTTTTTTCTTTTTTTTGTTTTTTCATATATATCACAGCAGGCAAACATATATATATATAACATAAATCTACATATAAAGCACAAATTCACATATATATCACATGTCATAACAAATCCGAGAGCCTGCATGTCGTAACAAATCCATCCAAATCCAACATACATAACAAGTTCATCATGTCCAACATCCATCACAAAGTCCATCACAAGATAAATAAGAGGTACCTACGACGACCCGGCGTTCCAATGGCCCCGAGAGTGTGAAGAGCCCCCCACCTTGTCACCCCGGCCACCCCTGCGACGTCGAAGAGTACGTTCAGGCCCCGACCTGCTGCTGAGGCTCAGGAGCGCCACCTGATCACCCGTGCTGCTGAGGCTGAGGAGTTGCGCCACCTGATCACGGAGATCACCCCGTGTTGCGGAGGCGGAGGAGGAGCGCCACCTGGCCACGTGTGGTGACCTGGCCACGTGTGGTGTGGACTCGGGCCAACCTGCCACTCATGGCCTGGAGAAGCGTCATGTGGAGGAGTCCGGTTCGAACCCGCCGACTATGCCTGCACAAAGGAGAAGCGATCTCATTAGTATCAGCAGGATGGCCACACAAGCCAAAACAATAGACAAACATATATTCTCACCGGAGTCCTTATAGGGCCAAGAGAAGGGGTGGAGCGAACATCGAGGAAGGCAACGGAGGCAAGACAACACCAGGGATGTGAAGGTTCTAAAAGAAGCCGGCAACGTCCTGCATCTGACGCTGCGAGTGCTGCCGGACAACCTCCATCTGGCGCGCCATCTCCTGCCGATGGGCCTCCTGTTGGGCCGCCAGCTCCTGTTGATGGGCCTCTTGTGTGGCCTCCTGCGCGGCCCGTAACTCGACCAGCTCGGACTGCAATATTACACCCACAATGTTTAAACAATGCAAAAGGAAAAGTACATATGTAAAATCAATGAATGGCGAATAAAACTAAAGTTACCTGAACCGCAGCCAATATCTGCTTGGAGCTCGGCTGCCGAGTCTGGGGACGTCGGAGGAGGTCATGTTGTCTGATCGATGAACCTGACGAAGGGTGGGAACGGTGGCTGGGTCGATTGCGCTGTGGGCAATAAAGTACCGGTCGTGCTGCTTCTCTCCTCCCGTCCTCATCAGGATGTCTATATCCAGGGGATGGGTGGCAGGATCGAAGGTCTCACCATGGCGCTTGTGAGCTGCCTCAGTGTACTGGACCATCTTCTCGTAGGCATTCGTGTTGGTGTACGCGTCGACCCCCTTCGTCGAGTTGCAGACGTTGTCCGGATCTATCGCTTTGCCCTTGAGAGACAGGGCGTAGCCCGTGAACTCGTTGATCACCTGCCCACCATGCGACTGGGACTGCAAGGAAAACACAAGGATGATTACACGTAATGAGAATGAATAAATAAATAAATAAATTAACAGAAGCGTACCCATGTGTCTATGAACCCTCCGAGGGGGCGGCTCCCTTGGTGGTGTGCCGGCCCTGTCCTCGCCTTGGCATGCCCCTGTTTGGCTCTGTGCTGCGCGTACAACTCTGACTTTTTCCACTCGTCCACAATAGCCTCCCAGCAGTCCATGTGCATTTTGCACCAATCAGCAGGAAACTGCATGACAACGTGTATTTGATAGGTCAGAAGATGAATCAAAATTAATATTTCTACTTATTTTTTATGGAAGGAATCAAAATTAATGTTTCCTATTTACCTAGAGGTAGATCTCCTTGGAGAGGTCGGTGTCGGGGTAGAGGATCATCTCCCTAGTTTGCCTCTTCGGCAGTGACTGGCTTTGTGATGAATCTGACGGCCGCTGAGATTTCAGGACAGAACTGAAAGCCCCAACATTTTGGAGGGGTTCACGATCGCAACCAGACGACGCAGAAGAGACGAAGCAGCAGGGTAGTGCGCAACAGAGCAGGGGGTGCGCAACAGAGCAGGCTAGATGCGTATGTTCAACAAGGAGACTCCTTGGAGGAGGAAGGAGAAAAAAAAGATCATCTTTGAAGAAGAAAAGGGCGGGCGATCGATGTTCTTCAAAAGAAAATGGCGTGCGCCGGGTGATGATTTGCGATTGATTACCTTTTGACCTCTCTCGATGAACTTGACGGCGAAGAGCTCACTGGTGGTGACGTCGCGGACGAGCTTGGCCACCCCGAAGTTGCCCGACCCGATGTCCCTCATCACCTCGTGCCGCTCCATCGCAGCACGAGATCGATCGAAGAGGCCGGTGAGGACAAGGAGCAGGAGGCGGCCGGCCACACGGCCAGGCTAACCGCAGCAGAGGAAGACGACGACGAAGGTG
>CM041646.1:36649573-36694118 GCA_023333625.1 Bothriochloa decipiens
GTGCACTGTTCTCGAAGGTGTCGAGTCGAGGGGTGCACTGTTCTCGAGGGTGTCGAGTCGAGGGGTGCGCTGTTCTCGAGGGGTAGTCGAGGGTTGTACTGTTCTCGAAGGGTTCGAGTCGAGGGGTGCACTGGTCTCGAGGGGAGGCTCGTTCGTCGGGCAGAGTTCCGTCCTCGAGGGGAGGCTCGTTCGCTGGGGGAAGTCTCGTCTTCGAGGCTGGTCCATTCGCTCGAGCGAAATTCAGTCTTCGAGAGGATGCCCGAATTGTACCCTCGAATGTACAGTACCTAACCGACCGATAGATCCTCGAGCAGGCCTTGGCTTCGAGCTGTCATAGCCCGTCCGTGAGTTAGCCCGGCATGCTTTAGCCTGCGAACCCTCGAGCGTCGTTAGCTAACTCGTTGGACTCCACGTGTTGTGCTGAGACTGATGGACCAGACCAGGTCGCCGGAGACCTCACCGACGGCGAGGAATCGGCGGTCAACCGCCGCGCGGCCGTCGGTCAGCGCGGGGTTACTGTGCCGATTTTCTTTTTCTATTTTCAGAAAATGATTTAAATGCTATTTTCTTTGAAAATTCATAGTAATTCATTTATAGCTCCAAAAATTCTAAAAATTTTTGTGAATGTTCCTTATGATGTTATCTGCATAGGAAAAATATGAAATACCAAAATTGAGTACTTTTTGCATATGTTAAAATTAGCCTTTTAATTAAAAAATGGACCTTCAATGATTTTTAATAATTAAAATAATTGGCTTTTAATTCTGAAAATTGTTTTGCCATCTATTTAGTCTAAGAGCTTTCTAAAATAAAATTTTGAGATCAATTTGGTAACTATAATTTTTATGTCTTTATTTAATGCTTTTAAATAATTTATCAACCCCTTAACCTAATCATGCATCCATCGAGCATCATATTTATTATTCCATCATGTAAAGCATATTAATTATCGAGTAGTTTCCGTTAATGGAAAGTTAACGTTATCGCTCAGATCCTAAGGACGAGCAGATTCAAGAATCGGGAGCTGATCCAGAGTTTGAGAACCTCTACCCCGAACATCAAGGCAAGCCCCGGATACATTTAAACCCTATTCTATTTATAAAAGTTTTACCGCTTCAGCTCTGAAATGTTGCATTAAGTAGTAGGAGTTGAGTGAAAACCCACAAAATGCATTACCTGTCTTATTTCCTTAATCCTTGTTACCTACTTTGAAGATAAGTAGTAATGCTTAGCCCTGCTTATTTATTTAATTGTTCAAAGGCAAAAGAATGAAAAGGATGAGATTGGTTTTTCTGTTGAAATCTTGATGATAGTAATAAATCGAGTCCGGACGGCGAACTTGCACTGGGAATGGAGTCCCTCTGTAGTGTTCTCGTCTGTTGATGCCCTAGATCCCGTCCGATGGTGACCTGTCGATAATCGAGAAATTTAGAAATCCACATGCATGAAGTGGTATACGGATGGTTGGAGCCGTGTATGTCATGGAGTGACCTAGCGTGGGGTCAGAGAATCCCATCTGCTGTCATAGTGTGTTTTACTGTGGGGTTTAAGTTCCCATGTATCTCGGTACGCTGGGCCGCAGAGCTCACGTGTATCATGTGGTGATATACGGCTGAGGTTGTTATCCCGGTATATCGGTGTATCTGGGGTGCTTCGGAGTTAAAGTCTCCGGTATGCTCAGTCGCCTAGGTCCCAGCTGGGTATGAAAATGGATTCGAATCGCCGTTGCTTCTCGGAGAAGAAGACTCGATCACTGATCATCATCGTAGTAACAACTCGAACAAAAATTAAGGTTCAATAATGAAGTTGGTTGATAACGGGAGATAGTCCCAGCAACTTCTCTTTTTGTAAAGCTTTTCTGCAAAAATTTCTATCTCTTACAAGCCTTACCTTGTCCCTCTAGCCTGCATCTCTTGAGTCTCTACCCTTCTCTTTTGTCGGGTCAGTCTTGTTGAGTACTGTTGTACTCAGGGTTTGTTGAACCCCTGTTGCAGGTGAGCTGCATGGGCAGGAGTGTTATGCATCCTGCTGCATGACAGTCGTCGAGGAAAGCGACGGCGAATAAAGATGTTAAGCTCTTGGGCAGAGCTTTTGTGTAATATTACAATCTACGGCTACTCCACTACTATTATGGTTTGTATAACTTAAACCTATCATTGTAAATATTTTGAAACTCAGAGTTTGTAAATGTATGTTATTGTAAGTCTTCCGCTGTTTTACTCCGTGGTATTTCATTTATATGAAACTGTTGTAATACTGCAATATCTCTCTACAATGATTGATCCTGCTCGGAGAATCGTGGATGATTCGGGATTTACCCGACAGACTTTTTAAGTCGTATGGAACACAGTCATGGTTATTTGGAGTCTGTTTAGACAATAATCATGCGTGTGGGCCATATGATTTAGGAGGTTCTGCCACACTCAGCCCCCCCACCTAACCTACCTCTTTCGCTACCTCTTTCCATCTCTCCACTCCGCCGCCGCCACTCTCTCTGTTTTAGGTTTTACCCTTTTTCTGTTCATGTTCTTGTAAAGGTACAAGAATAAAAATTTTACCCATGTATTTGTGAGATATTTTGTGTGGGAATGGAGGCCCAAATCCTCCTCATGCCCTCTGGGCTTTTCAGTTTTGATCTGTGAACTCAGCGTGTTCTCTGTGCTGTGTTGAATTTTTGTGGTGTGTTGGATGAACTTCGATTCATCAATTTTGGAGCGTTTTGGCTCAATCTTTTTGCGTTTATTGATGCTTTGTCGAGTGATGAACTAGATCCTCAAGGGAATTGAACCAATTCCACTCGTGCATCAAGAAATCACAAGATTTGCATTTTGGGGAGAAACTGCGTGCTCGGTCTCAGATCCGCTTTTCTCGGTGACTGGATTCAAATTGGGGTTAGATTTCTTTGGAATAGTTTTCAATCTCCATTGTGATTGCCTGTGCAAAATCTTGTAACGATCTGTACTGGTCAGGTCCAGCTTCCATTGATTTCTCCCTCTCATGTTTCTTTTGTCCTGAGCAGATGCTTTTTCCTGAGTCCCTTCGATTCTCCTCTTTTTGACTGTGTGGGACTCAACAACAGTGCTACCAGCATCGTGTGCCCAGGCACCAAGAGAGCTCTTTTGAGCAGCACTTGTCTTTGACCCCAGTTGCCAATTCATTCGTGGGTGGTCGGCTAACTACTTTGGTGACACCAGTGGTGGGAGAACAGCAGTAGCACTGCAGTGTTGAAGCGCCTCCCATTCTAGGTCGTGAGCTCCCGACCAGTTTTCTCGACCAGCTTTGGTTTTCCCCTAACCTGTTCCAGCTCTGTTTCTGACCACCTTTGTTTGACGTGGTCAGGAGCAGTTTTACCGACCAGCTTTTGTCTTGCTGTCGACCACCGTGGTCAGTGTGGTCTGAACCAGTTGCCAACCAGGTTTCTCTTTGTTGCCGACTAGCTCCCAACCAGCTGCATTTGTTCCCTGCTGTTATCCTTGTGCTTTGCATTTACTTGGAGGTGCCCGGCAGTGTTTCTACCTGATCGAGGTTTTTGAAGAAAGAGTTTTTGGCTCCCATTCACCCCCTCTGGTCGCCGTTTTTTGGTCCTTTAATTGGTATCGGAGCCGGTTAAGGATCACTTTCACCTTAATTGGTCCGTGATCCGTAGAAGGCAACATGGCCTTGCAACACCGGTCGGGTAAGCCGTCCCAATTCAATGTAGAGAACTACTCGTACTGGAAGATCTGGATGCAAGCACATCTACAATGGATCGATTGGCGTGTTTAGGAGATCATTGAGAATGCCGATTACCAGGTGCTCGGTGCATAGGTAAATCAAGAGCAGATCGACCAACACAATGCCAACAACATTGCTCGTGCAGAGCTTTATGCTGCTTTGTCAATTTCTAAGTTTGATCGTGTTTTCGATTGTGTGACTGCACGGGAGATCTGGAGGAGGCTTCAAAGCTTCCATGAGGGTACAACCCATGTCAAAACCAGACTCTACGAGACATACAAGAGGGAATACGAGAATTTTACCCAAGCTGATGGAGAGATAATTGACTCGATGTTTTCTCACTTTACCACTATTGTGAACAACATGCAAGCTAACAATAAAGCTATGCCCTATGATAATCATCAGAGAGCACTCAAGCTTTTACATGCTCTTGATCGGAGGGTCTAGGAGGTCAAGGTGCAGGCGATCATCGAATCGGCCAACTACGAGACTCTCACCGTGGACGAGCTGTTTAGCAAGCTTAAGTCCACTGTGATCGACCTCCAGACGCAGGCGAGGACCAAGAATTCGTCTGCCCCGACCATGGCTCTGGTGTCAGGTACTTCAAGTTCAAATTCTTCTTTGACTAACCCATCAGCGCTGTCTCTTGCCTTGTCTTCTCTTGTGTCCAGAGGAGCAGATGGAGGCTTTTGGGGATGAGGAGCTGGCGCTCGTCATTAGCAAGTTCTCGCGGTTTCACAACAACCGCTTGAACCGATGATGTGGTGGCAGCAAGCAAGGCTGCTTTGGATGTGGAGAGCCTGACCACTACGTCGCTAGCTGCCCCAACAAGCACAAGAGCTACTCCGGTAAGCTCGACCACTCCAAGCACAAGGACAAGTACAAGTCCAAGAAGAACTTCAACCCCGAGCGCATGAAGAAGTACTTCGAGCAGCTGAAGCAGCAAGCCCTTGTCGTGTCCTTCAACGATGTTGACTCTGATGGCAGCTCTTCTCCAAGTGATGATGAGCCTGAGAAGAAGGTTGAATAATTTCAACGGCTTGAGCTTCTATGCCAACAAGTGCCGAGGGGGTTTCTGCACTATGGCGGTTGACGACGCCATGACCGACCACGATGATGAGGTTGACTCCGAGCCTGAGGTGGAACATACAGTCAAATCTCTTCTCACTGAGCTTGAATCTGCTTATGACTCCATGTTTAAACAAGATGCCTTGATTGTTCATGCTGCTAAAGAGCGCAATAGTTTTAAGGCTAAGTATCTCAAGGTTTTAGAAGAACTTGAGTGTGTCAAGAAGGAGAGAGCTGTTCTGCCTAACGAGACTGAGTGTGATGAATGCACTGTCCACATGTCCAGTCTTATTTCTTTGCAGTCTAAGTATTCTACTTTGGTAGAGGAGTTGGATAAGGCTAGAGCTGAGCCTGTTTTGTCAGGTCCTTGCAAGTCTTGTGCTGAGTTGAGCTCTGAGCTTTATGAGAAGGCTGCTAGGATCGCTTTTCTTTAGAAGTCTAGTGCGGATGGTACTAGTACTCGGTGTCTTTGCTGTGAGGCTTTGGAACTAGAGCTTGCTAACTGTAAGCAAGACAATAGAAAGACCAAAGAGGAAAACACATTCCTTCGGCACATGTTGAGTTGGCTTTCTTGTAGTGAGCCACAGCTGGGCATGATGAGTTAGTAAAAGAGGGGTACTGATACAACTGGTTTAGGCTTTGCTTCAGGTGAGAAGGGTAACAATGTCTTTGGCAAGGTTGGTGAACATAGTGGTTTGAGCATAAGTGAGAAAACCACCAATCCTCCCAAGCTCACAAAGATTAACCCACCAAAGCCCTCTGAGCCGACCACGCCCATTGTGAAGGATGGAGTGCTTGAAGAGTCTCCCAAGCCTCCACCTTAGAAACAAGTGTGGATTCCAAAACCTAACCACCTCAGGAACCCACTTGACACTCTGCCGAACATCTCTGATAAGCCCCTTCCTAAAGCCAAGCCATTTTCAAGAGTGAACCATGCCCACAACCGAGTGAGTCATCCACCACCCAAGAGAGAGGTGTATCACTGTGACTATTGCAAGAGGGATGGTCACTTGTCTGAGTTTTGCTTTAGGAGGAAGAGAGATGAGAGGCATGAGTTTGAGCTTTACCAGCTGAATATAGATCGCCCTTCTCATGGCATGCATAGTTCACCTGCTCAGAGGCGTAACACTAGACCGAGAGGTGCAAGATCTCAAGGTGCTAGGCCTCAGTTTGTGAGACCACGTGATGGTCATGCCCGACGTGGACCAAGTCATTCTCAATACGACTCCAGGTCCCGTGGCAGTGGCTCTCAGTCCTACACTTCTAGCGGACCACGTTTTTTCTCATGGTGATCGCTTCTCTCCCATGGGACATGGGATGTATGGTGTTTTTCCTAAGCCCTTTTCAGGGCAGATGACCCAGCACTGGTATTCTTCCAGTTTACTAACCCCAGTGTTGGATCATTTGCTCATCCCATGTCTTTCTACTGATGCAGCATGGAGGCTTGGAGAACATATGGCTTATTAATTCTGGGTGTTCGCGCCACATGACCGGTAATTCAAATTGGTTCTCTAGCCTCAATCCCATGACCTCCAAGGAGTACATCACATTTGGGGACAACGGTAAGGGTAAGGTGCTTTCTCATGGGTCGGTAAGACTCAATGAGAATTTTGTGCTCAAGGATGTTGCTTTGGTCTCAAGTTTGCATTTCAATCTGCTTTCGGTTTCACAACTCCTTAGAGATGGTTTCGAAGTGCGCTTTAAGCTGGGCCTTTCTTGCATTTTGGATTCTCGTGGTGATCTTATTTGCTCAATTGTGCCTTTTGGGCTTGTCTTTCGTGCTGATTTTTGTCGCTCTTTCGGCACTTCTCGGTGTTCGATGGCAGGCACTTCTTCTGAGCTTTGGAAGTGGCATAGGAGGCTTGGTCATTTGAGCTTTGACTTGCTTGCAAGGTTGAGTTCTCTTGATCTAATCCGAGGATTGCCTAAGCTAAAGTTTGAGAAGGACTTGTTTTGTCACCCGTGTCATCACAGGAAGATGGTTGCCGCTTCTCATTCCTCTGTGAACCAAGTGATGACCAAATAACCCGGCGAGCTTCTTCAGCTCAGGTTCGGTCGGATGGTGGGAAGTGGTACGTTCTTGTGATTGTGGATGATTTTTCTTGCTATTCTTGGGTCTTTTTCATGGAGTCCAAGGATGAGGCATTTTCCCACGTGCGGGAGTTGATTCTTAGGCTACAAAATGAGTTTCCCAAGAATGTCATAAGAGCTATATGTAGTGACAATGGCACCGAATTTAAGAACTCTCATTTTGAAGCCTTTTGCAAATCTTTGGGTCTTGAGCATCAGTTCTCTTCACCTTATGTGCCCCAGCAGAATGGGATTGTTGAACGCAAAAATCGGACCCTTGTTGAGATGGCCAAGACGATGCTCGATGAGCATAGGACTACTAGGCGGTATTGGGCTGAAGCGATCAACACAGCCTGTCACGTTTCAAACCGCATTTTCCTTTGAGCTTTACAAAGAAGACTTCTTATGAGTTGTGGTTTGGGCATCCTCCCAAGGTGAGCTACTTTAGAGTTTTCGGGTGTAGGTGCTTCATTCTTAAGCAAGGTAACTTGGACAAGTTTGAGTCTCGTTCTTCTGATGGCATTTTTCTCAGTTATGCTACTTATTCACATGCATATAGAGTACTTAATCTTGAGACTAACTGTGTCATGGAGACTTGTGAAGTTACCTTCGACGAAACCACACCTTGTTCCTCTCCTGTCTTTGAGTGTGCAGGTGATCAAGAGATGGGTGAAAGTTTCTTTGTGGAGGAGGAGCAGGACAATGCCGATTGGGGTGCTCTCGAGCCGACTCTACCGGCTGTTCCTGTTGACCCTGTGATGACTACATCGGTTCGAGGCCCCGATCCTTCTTCTTCGACTAGGTGGGGGACGAACGACCAGTTTCCCTCTCTTGCACCTGAGGGAGATCCATCTACGGTTGAGGGGGAGGCTACTTCATCAAGAATGATGCCAGTACACATTCAGCGTCATCATCCTCCTAAGACCATGATCGGTAACCTCAACCAGCGTGTCACTCACAACAGGTCATATGAAATCTCTCATTTCACACACTCTGCTTTTGTTGCCAATTTTGAGCCCCAAGATATTGGACACGCTTTATCTAATGCTGATTGGGTTATTACCATGCATGAGGAGCTTGAGAACTTTGAGAGAAACCAAGTTTGGGTCCTAGTTCCTCCACTTCCATAGTGTCATCCCATAGGTACCAAGTGGGTGTTTAAAAACAAGCAGAGCGAGGATGGAATGATTGTTATGAACAAGGCTAGGTTGGTTGTTTAGGGGTTTTGCCAGAAAGAGGTGATAGATTTTGAGGAAACCTTTACTCCTGTTGCCTGCTTAGAAGCCATTAGGATCCTTTTAGCCTTTGCAGCTTCGAAGGGGTTCAAGCTGTATTAGATGGATGTCAAGAATGCTTTTCTCAATGGGTACATAGAGGAGGAGGTGTTTGTAAGGCAACCCCCTGGTTTTGAAAACCCTAAGCACCCAGACCATGTTTACAAACTCCACAAAGCCTTGTATGGTCTCAAACAAGCCCCTAGAGCCTGGTATGCTAGGTTGAAGTCACTTTTGCTTGGGAAAGGTTTTACCATGGGCTCTATTGATAAAACTTTGTTTCTCCTCAAGCAAGGCAAAGACATTCTTATTTTGCAGATATACGTGGATGATATAATCTTTGGTGGCTCTTCACATGCCCTTGTGGCAAGGTTCTCTGATTTGATGAGCAGGGAGTTTGAGATGAGCATGATAGGCGAGTTGACTTTCTTTCTCGGGTTGCAAATTAAGCAAACTCGGGAAGGGATGTTTATACACCAAGGCAAGTACAGCAAGGACCTGCTTAAGAAGTTCAACATGGGTGAGGCCAAGCCTCTTTTGACGCCCATGGCGACTACCATTGCCTTGGATGAAGACCTCGAGGGAGAAGCCGTGGATCAGAAGGAGTATCGCAGCATGATCGGGTCACTGCTGTACCTGACGACAATGAGACCGGGCATCCAGTTCATGGTCTGTCTTTGTGCGCACTTTCAGTCTTTGTGTAATACCCAGTTTTAAGAACAAAACTAGATATACACCATATGCGAGTCCTAGGAGCCAATTCCCACATATAGCTACAAGTAAAGGGTAGTATCATTAAACAATGCTTAATACATAACGTATATAGTATAAGAGAGATATACCCTTAGGTAACAATCAGTGGAAAAACCACTCCAATCTTCAGGTAAGGACTCCACTCCACTGGATCCTGACTGGTTGATCACAAGCCTAAACTTCTCCTGAGGTGGTGGGGGAAATAGCAAGAGTGAGTCCATGTCGAACTCAACAAGAATAGAGGGGTTCATGAGGCACAAAAGGCTGACATGGTTTAACTGCATTTAGCTTTCATGTGTATGTCATATTTTTGAAATTAGCATCAAGGTAGTAGAGATTCCCATAACCACATGATCAGATAAACATGATTAAGAATATGATAAAAACAATATTAACATATAGCACACTTTGAGTTGATGATCCATTCCATAAGAATCCCTTGGCCGCCCTAATCGTAGGCACGGACGATATATCGGTTTAACTCTGCGCAGAGGTATACACTTTCACTACGGGTCATGATTTCCAAATGTCCAGGGTCATGACTCCCAAAACACCGAAAACCATATAAAGCCACTTATAGGTTCGTCTAACAAGTTAGGTCGGCAGGGTCATTGAATATAGAAAACCCCTCTCCCATTATAGCACATCCTAGTTATAACACACAATGAAGAGACAGCCCTATACCCAACTCGCGGATCCACTAACCCGCTAGAAAAGGTTCTATGAATAACTAGAGCTAGAGCCATGTAGCCCCCACAGTTGCACGTTATGTCCCGGATGATCTCTTACAGTTTGGATCTTATTGAAAACCACTTTTATCATTAATTGCATAGTCATTAATTAAGTTACAAGATCATAGTTATAAAACACTAGCATCAACTACCCATATGCAATCATCCCTGGTTATCAAGACAACAGGTATTCAAAGCTAGGTAATCTTAACAGGGTAGCAAAGAGACACATGCATATGATTTTAGTGTGTATAATGAATAGGTAACAAGGATGGTCCCAACTATACTTGCCTTGATCAAAGCTCTCCTGATGAACCTGCTGATCCTGGTTGTTGAAGTACTCTCGTTCTCCAACAAATGGCTCACTCTCTAAACTCGATCATCAATCAGCAACACACAAGCATCGAGCAATCATACACGAGCAAATAAATGAATTCTATTAGAACAGTACACCACCAGCAACAAAAATGTTTTGAAAAACTTAATAAATTAATCTATTCGTTGCTACACACAACAAAGCAAGGGGCTCAGCACAAAAGAACAACAGCACGGTCGTTGACGCGGTCAGCGGATGACGCGGTGCCATGGAATTGGTGGGTGCGGTGGACCAAGTGCACAAGGCATCCAAAAGAATATGAACTATATATACTCAGTCTAGAATTTATATACAGAAGAAACATGGATATCGATGAGTTTTGAAAGAAATACGATGAATTGATGGATAACATATTTACAAGAAGATAATTAACTTGTATTGATCTAGGAGTGATGGAATAGAATTTTGAATACGTATGATTATGCATACATGGATGAGACATGTATATACACACACACGTATATATCACATGTAAAAACAGCTTGCAGCAACGCTAATATGGAGATGCTCACCGTTAATGATCCTGCATATATGGCTGGACGTGAAGGAGGGACTAGCTCGACGACTTCAGGTCCAGGTGACGGACACAACTTGCTGATCGATAGCAAAAGATCAGACTTTATTTAAAGGATGAGCGGCATGAGGAGATGACGAGTGCAGAACAGCTACGTGCATGCCGGCTTGCATGCTTCTGCTTGGCATAGCAGATTAGAGATGATGAGTAATGAGTGGGAACCATCAACATGGTAAAAGCAAGAGTAGATGGTAGATCGGCAGGCAAGAAGCAACAACGTACCAAGAAACAATTTATAGTCTGCACGGACTACCAGAGGTGAAGTTGATGGCAACAGATTGATCCATGAGAAACAATTCGTCGCCTGAGCAGCTTGGTTTCGGGTGAACAAAGTCGTGTGGTGACTAGCCTTGGCTCTTATATGAACGCACAGCAGACGACTACTTCGGCTTGGCACAGGAGCTGCAACGGCAGGGAATGGACCAGCAATATAATTCCACGAGATATTGAGGTGAAACAAATAATGGCCTGGAGGTGATGAACATGCATACACATGACGAGCGGCAAGGTAGGGACGTAAAGTAGACGTGAGAGATATACAAGCAAGATGCTCACCATCCGTATAAGGCCGACGGCATCCACCACGGTCATCAGGTCGTCCGGCAGCAACATGCAAGCGAAGGCGAGCAACCGCGTCTGACTCGTCTCGGCGCAGGGCCGGGGAGCATGAAAATGCTGGGACAGCTGCGGCATGTCGGTAGGCGGCGCCGTGTACTAAAACGGCAACTGCAGATGGATATAGGTTGGGCATGTACATTTGGAAAAACAAATAGTATACATAGCTTTCTTGTGGCGTGATATTTACACAGAAGAGATCGATCAACGCAAAAGATAGGTCTTCATGTGGTAGTTCCAGAATTTAGAAATAGATGCAAAGGATGAACTATTGTACAAGATGATATTTGCATGGCATATGTGGGATTAGTGTTTTGATGAATAATATGGTAAGAATAGAGAGGCACGTCTGACCTTCAATCATGGACGCAAGTTCAAGGTGCGTGCTGCATGGATGGGCTTGTCAAGACCTGGCTGGTCACACAGCTGCAGGGCAACAGTTGATGGCAGAAAGCCAACCGACGATCAGACAACATGTAGATGCCATGGAGCGCGCATACCGGAATCGGAGACGACGGGCGGCAGAGGTGGTCTTATGTTGCCGACGTTGCCTCAGAATTGAAGAGGCGATGTCGGTACATAGGATGAACTTGGGCGGCACCGCATACAACTCTCTCCTCTGGTCGCCGACAAGATGCAGTTCGGCAAGAACAAAAGCTGGACGATGGGACTGCTGCACGGAGTGCAATAAAAGTTCATCCTAGAAGCTAGATTATGAGTACGTCGGGGTATAGAAATTATCTATAATTGCTTACCCACGTTGAAGGACAAAGTAGTAGAAGGACCAAGGCAAGGTTGCGTAGCCTGGCTGAATCGGTGATCGGCCGTCAACGAGCAGTTGTATTGCCGCGGTGCAACCTCAGGGTCAACCGGCAAGGTGACCGGAACAGATCGGACTCCAGATTCCATAGAAGCAGTACGTTGATGACAGCCATGGTAGATGCAACCGCGGCATGGAGTATATAGGGGCAGCCGGCGGCGTGACTTGGTAGCTAGGGCAGATGAAAACAAGTTGGCGGCGTGCTTTAGGATGGATTGGTTTGGAAAAGAATTGAATCGGCCAGGGGCTGCTATTTATAGACGGGCACTTCAACGACACGAAGTCCTTGGCATACACGGCAAAGACGGATATTGCAACATATAAGAGATATGGTCGGATTCCACTAGCAATTGAGCCAACGATAGCAACAGGCTGACATGAATCAGCTACAGGCCTATACGCATATACAGGATATGGCCTAGTTGCTTTGCTTCTTTAGATTATGACATCGTGTTTAAGCAAAATATGCAAGGAACAAATTGAAATAAACGAATAGATTGGAAGTTATAGAGAATTAGAAGATGAACTCAAATAAAGTATTTGGAGCTCATATTGAGATGATTTGAAATACAAGGAAAAGTTTTCAATAAGGTTCCAATGAAATCTTCAACTAATAAGAAACAAGGAATTTGATTATAGGAAATAGACAAGGATAAGCTGAAAAAAATTGATAAACAACTTACTAACGAGTTTTGAAAACTTTGCTCACTCTCGGCACAAAGTCAAACAACATAATAAAATTTATGCATGAGCATGAATGCACAACAATGTTGCTAAGCCTATGATTAATTTTAATTTAAAGAAAATTATTGGTTTTTCTATATTTCATAAGCACAAAAAAATACATAAATAAATTTTACTTTATTTTCAAAAGTGCAAATTTTGGGGTCTTACACTTCGCCGCGCACGTCTCATCGTCAAGCCGTCAAGCGGACCATGAGGTATCTTCGTTTTACTCCTGAGTTCGGTCTTTGGTATTCGACCGCTTCCACCCTCTCGCTTTCTGGCTATTCCAATGTTGATTATGCTGGTTGTCGTGTTGAGAGGAAGTCAACTTCTGGTACTTGTCAGTTTCTTGGTTCCTCTCTTATTTCTTGGTCCTCTCGCAAGCAGTCCACCATAGCCCAATCCACCTGTGAGGCTGAGTATGTTGCTGCTACTGCTTGTTGTTCTCAGCTGCTTTGGATAGTTGCTACTTTGAGAGACTTTGGCTTAGATTTCACCTGAGTGCCACTTTACTGTGACAGCACCAGTGCCATAAGTGTAGCCAAAAACCCAGTGCTCCATGCTAAGACCAAGCACATTGAGGTGAGGTACCACTTTCTGAGAGACAACCAAGAGAAGGGAACCATAGATTTGAGACACATTCACACTTAGCGCTAGCTAGCTGATATTTTCACCAAACCTCTCGACCAAGCCCAGTTTGCACACTTGCGAGGGGAGTTGGGTATTTGCTTCCCATTTTAGTTGTGGGATACTCTGTATCTTGTATAGTAGTCTCTCTTCCTTTATTTCTCTTTGCTTTTGCTTTTGTATCATGTTGCATTGCGTCTCATTATGTATCATATATCATGTGCTTGGCTTCACTTGTATAGCTTGTTTTTTTTAAGATTATGCTTTTATTGGTATGTCCTATGGATACATGATGGCTATAGCAACTTAGGCTCTTTTTGATCATCTTGATACATGTTATGAGCTAAGCTTGCTTTTTAATATGAACTTGCTTAATAAATGATGATATCTGAAAAATGTTCACCCTTGAGATGGCAACAAGCATGTGTAGGATGTGTTGAGATCCATGTTGCTTTTACATGTATGCTTTAGTTGCTATGTCTCATGTTTCTTGAATCATATACTTAGCTTGGATCTTTTGATATCTTTGTGCTAAAACTTGATGTCTAAGCTAAGTAATGATGAAAATGCTTTGAAGTTAGATCATTACTGTCCCACGGCAATATCACGAGACTGCTTCTCATTCACTCGAGTGAGATGAACTTGGGCATTGTAGTGCTAGTCCACAACCACTCGTGACGAGACGGCTTCCCATTTCCACAAGGGTTGAACTCGGCGTGGTTGAAAAACATGATAAAAATACTAAAATCTTTTGGCGGATAGCTTGATACTCTCACATATACATGTCTAAAATTAACCTTGTTCTCCGCTGTAAAACTTTGATCAATGTTGAAGCTACAAGTGTTAAATGCTTCCTTGAGACATGATGTATGATCGTTATATGGGGCAGTTCATTTTTGTATACATGTGCTAGCACTAGTTTGATCTCTTGCTTATATTTGCTATGTGCTATCCTCTTTGGTGAACACCCTTTTATGAAATATGCTTAAAACTGGTCAAAATGCTTATGATTCATATTTCATTTTATTTGATCAGTTTGAGCATTGGCCTTATTTTGTGCCTGTTGTAATTCATATGTCGTACCACCTTAAGCATGATTTTATTCAACTTGCTATACTCCTGAAGCTTTGTATGTTTGTATTGTACATTTTGTGCATTTCATAGCATATTTTAAGGGGGAGTCTTTTTTTGTCCACTTAATCAGTGCATTTGTCAACAAGAGGGAGAATGTTTCCACAAATCCAGAGTGTGCATTCATGTGTATTTGTGAGGTTGATGCACTTGTCAAGGGGGAGTTGCATTTTCTGTTGCTAGACGTGTCAAGCCGTTTGCCTCTGCCTAGAGGGTCTAGCTGTTTTAGATGCTTTCAAGTGTTTTTGAGCTTGTTGTTGTTGCTCTTTGCTTTGCTCATAACAAGTGACCATTTCGAGCTCTTCTTTGGCTTTTGGTCACTTAAGTGGGTTTTCTCTGGCTTTGTGTTGGTGTTGACAATACACTCGTCAAGGGGGAGATTGCAGACACATGATTTTCCATATCATGGTGTAGCATATTTTGTTGGTGTGATGAGTGATTGTCAACATGTCCAACACTTTGGTTGGTGGTCGGTCTTGGTGGTTCTACTGATCCCCTGGCATAGGGTTATGTGTCAAAACATGTCTCTTGGCTTATGATGTGCAAGTGTGGAGTCCGGAGGCAGTGGAAGTGGTTGGGTGAAGGTCAAGTAGGGTGTGCCATGCTGACGGACCGGGTGCGATGAAGGGCGGACGTGAGGTTTGGACCGAGGGACCAGACGGCCAGGTGGCCAGCTGCGGTGGCTGACATTTGGGACATCGACAAGTGCAAGTGTACATGGCGGGGGACGCGTACGGGCTACGGTACTCGCAAGGAGGTTTGGTGGTTTGTCCTCAAAACCATCAGCAGGGGATGCGTATGGGCTACGCTACTCACTGACGGTTTGGTGGTTTGCCCTCAGAACCATCGGAGGTGGGTTTCGCGGGTTTGCGCCTCAAAACCCGGGTGGTCCCGATGCAGACAGACGACATGTGGCGGCATCGGGGAGATTGCGTCGTGGTAAGGCTACCGGTGAGAAGGCGCGGTGGCCGTCGGATCAGGAAATCCTGAGTTGGACCATAGTGCCCTTGGTTAGGTGGTTTGCTCTAATAATATCTAGGGATAGTAGTGAAATTATGTAGTAGGCATATAAATAGGAGTGGACAGCCCCCCACCTGACCTACCTCTTTCGCTACCTCTTTCCATCTCTCCACTCCACCGCCGCCGCTCTCTCTATTTTAGGTTTTACCCTTTTTTTGTTCATGTTCTTGTAGAGGTCCAAGAACAAGAATTTTACCCATATATTTGTGAGATATTTTGTGTAGGAATGGAGGCCCAAAACCTCCTCGTGTCCTCCGGGCTTTTCAGTTTTGATCTGTGAACTCAGCGTGTTCTCTGTGTTGTGTTGACTTTTTGTGGTGTGTTGGACGAACTTCGATTCATCAATTTTGGAGCATTTTGGCTCAATCTTTTTGATGGGTTATGAGGGTGCTACACTAGCCAGAAAACAAAATTTTTCTACCTCATAAACCAGGATCTACTGCTAGTTACAGGTTACGAGATTATCAATAGACGCGCAGGTGCAGCGGAAAACGACTCGATGTAGTCGTACGCATCGCAGTAGGCAGTGTAGTTGCGTGGTCGTCCGTCCCATCAATCCCCTCGCGCGGTTCATCCCAGTGCTCCAGATACAGCACCTCCGAGGAATCCCACACGTGCAGGGAAGAATCGATGCGCCTCTGGACTGCTAGGTCCGCGAGGAACAGAAGGCGCGAGCGTGGGGAGGGCGACGACGGCTGTTCAAGGCGTGTAACCTCTGACTGCGCTCCTACCCCTTGCTTTATATAGGCGTCCCTAATGAGCTCACGAGTTGGAGGCCCATTAGTAACCCTAAGCCTTGTCTAATTCGGGTCTAACCCGAATTAGGCTTCCATCCCCTTAAGCGTGCGACCCTATGGGTTCACGCACACATTGACATGGGCCGAGTACTCCTACTCGTCCAATAGTTGACAGCAGCCTCTAGCAATGCGTGACAACTCTTATGTGCACGCAAAGATCATATCAGACGAACCACTATGACCACATACAAGTTATTCCCTTTGCCACTCGATATATGGTTCAACTTGTGGGTTAACACTTAACCCAAGCACGGCCATGCATTTGTTGATCCAATCACTTGAGTGATCCAGTGATATCTCTCTCCCGTAGAGAGGGGAAAATTCCATCTTGATTGTCTATGTCTCATAGCTTGCTTCCCGACCACCCGAAGACCACCTTTATAACTACCCAATTACGGAGCAGCGTTTGATAGTCCCTAAGTAGGCCGTTTCACATCTTGAGTACATACCACAATCTCAGGTCTAAGGACATAACGTATATGACATGAATAGAGACTTTCTCATATCGGGTCAGTCCAGCCTACATGTCTCACATGTGCCCACATTATTAGTTTGACATCTCCATGTCCATGACTTGTGAAACATAGCCATCAACTAATACATGTGCTGGTCTAATATTCAAGTGTGTTCTCACAATAATGCCGACCAGGGATAACTTTAGAATAATCATTCAAGTAATTGAGTTCCACAAACAATTCACATAATTGCCAATCAACACAAGTTGTTTATAATGGATATTCAATGAACACTTAATGCATGTCATAGATACAACTGGAATATCATCATCTCTATGATTATCTCTAGGGCATATTCCCAACACTTTTTGCGTTGATTGATGCTTTGTCGAGTGATGAACTAGATCCTCAAGGGAATTGAACCAATTCCACTCGTGCATTAAGAAATCGCAAGATTTGCATTTTGGGGAGAAACTACGTGCTTGGTCTCAGATCCGCCTTTCCTGGTAACTGGATTCAAATTGGGGTTTGATTTCTTTGGAATAGTTTTCAATCTCCGTTGTGATTGCCTGTGTAAAATCTCGTAACGATCTGTACTGGTCAGATCCAGCTTCCATTGATTTCTCCCTCTTGTGTTTCTTTTGTCCTGAGCAGATGCTTTTTCCTGAGTCCCTTCGATTCTCCTCTTTTTGACTGTGTGGGACTCAACAGCGGTGCTACCAGCATCGTGTGCCCAGGCACCGAGAGAGCTCTTTTGAGCAGCACTTGTCTTTGACCCTAGTTGCCCAATTTATTCGTGGGTGGTCGGCTGACTGCTTTGGTGACACCAGTGGTGGGAGAACAGTAGTAGCACTGTAGTGCTGAAGCACCTACCATTCTAGGTCATGAGCTCCTGACCAGTTTTCCCGACCAGCTTTGGTTTGCCCCTGACCTGTTCCAGCTCTGTTCGTGACCACCTTTGTTTGACGTGGTCAGGAGCAGTTTTACCGACCAGCTTTTGTCTTGCTGCCGACCACCGTGGTCTGAACCAGTTGCAGACCAGGTTTCTCTTTGTTACTGACTAGCTCCCGACCAGCTGCAATTTGTTCCCTGTTGTTATCCTTATGCTTTGCATTTACTTGGAGGTGCTCGGCAGTGTTTCTACCTGATTGAGGTTTTTGAAGAAAGAGTTTTTGGCTCCCATTCACCCCCCTCTGGTCGTCATTTTTTTGGTCCTTTAGGTGGCAACCTCTAAGAGTAACAAGCCCACCGTCTTGCAACACGAACACCTAGTGCCACTCGATGTAATCTCTCAATGCAACACACTAGAATCACTCTCTGACTCGATCGGATGATCTCTTATCAAGCACAAGTGAGTTAGTGGGCCAAGCACTCTCCAAGCATGGACACAAAGTCCCCAAGGTACTCAACCAACCCTAAGGGATGACCATCATCTATTTATAGAGATGCCAATGAAATCCAATAGTTATGTTTGAAACAACTCTTTTCGGGGGCATCGGACGCGCCATACACATTCAATCTCGCGTGGATCCAACTAGCCATTAGACTTGTCGGACGCTCGGACCCTGTGTCCAACGCCCTACCACCGGACGCGTCCGATGGCTACCCCATTTGCAGACCTCTCTAGATTGCGTCTGCCGCGCACCGGACGCGTCCAACGCTGGTCCTGTGCTGCGTCCGATGTAGTCAAGAGGAAGTCGCTTGCCACGATGCCACCTCTAGCACAGCCGCTCACCCGACAATGCGTCAGACGTGGGGGCCAGTGTTCGACGTTGTGCCACCCAACGTCCAACGCATGTAATTCAACCAGAATTACACCGTCGTCAACGCCTCCTTTTCCACCTTTGCACAAACATGCTGACCCACAAGAGTAGCACATAGTGACCGAGAGAAAGCATGTTTTCACCATCGATTTGCATCCGACGTAATAGAAAATAACCATTTCATTTTGTCGAAAGTGCTGAGTGTATATCATCATGTGCTTGTGTGTTAGCATTTTCACAATCATATTCAAAGGATTTTCTCTTGTTCTCACCACACCACTCGATCCTAGCATGTTGCAATGTTAGATCGCTCCAGTGGCACTAGATGACCGATATGCAAACAAGTTTTTCCCTCTTAATAGTACAACTATCAGTCCTAAATCCGGTCATCAACTTCTCTACACACCTATGACCGGTGAAATGAAATGTCCTAGGTTATACCTTTGCATTGCGCATTTTATTTCCACCGTCTTCCTCTAATGTGTCAATACACTACATGCACTGACACGATCACCAAATGATATGATCATGCCATCACATGACCTTCTTGGTCCATCTATCTTGACCTTACTCGCTCTTCACCATTGAGTCAGTCCATCGGCGCCAAGTCTTGTCCAAGCTTCACCATCTCATGGTCCATCGCTTCAAAGCCTTGACTTTCCCTTCACACATTCAATAGGTCCATCGAGCCAAGCCTCATCTTGATCTTCTCCATCTTGGTCACATGACTCTATATCATGTCTCATATGCAATGAGCTCCTTCATCATCACATGTGTTGAGCCTCGCAACATCTGCAAGTCATTTCCATCACATGGCATATGTTGCTCACCCACATGTCTGTGTGGACTAATCTTGTGTATCTCAATATAAACATATTAGTTCACCTAAAGTTGTCACTTAATTATCAAAACCAAACAAGAGACCTTTCAACGGTCTAACAACGAAAAAGACAAAAAAACAAAACCTTCGACAAACAAGCTGATTATTTTAGGAGCTTTGCTATATATGGTCCTAGAAAAATGGCTCTTATTCTTTTGTATGGCTCTGTTTTTTATGTTAACGGTGTGATCCTAAAATGAAATTTCATTGCTTCCGTGGCCTTCCATCCATTTTGCCACTTGACGGTGTTAAATCAAAGGCAAATATATTCACACATAAGAATTACTACCTCTCACAAAATTCAATTTTTGGTATGGCAACGATGGTTCAGATGCTCTAGTATTCACGGTTCGATATGATGGTTCAATTTTGGATGACATTACTCTTAGGAGTATTTGGTATCTTCTCTCACCGAAGGTTACGAATATTCAAAGTTTGTATTGTGTGTTTCTCAGCGGATGGTTGAGTCACACTTTGGCTATTGCTTCCCTACTTTTTTAGAAATGCACAACTCACTTCAAGGAGTTTTTTATATATAAAAAACTGACTAGATTTATAGAAATAGTATCAAAATTTGTTTTGATGTCACTGTAGACTAATATTTTCATTTGAAATGTGAAAGAAAGATCCCTTCACACTTCACCTTGGAAAGTTGAGCTACAAACTTCTATTTTTGCTTTAGACATGTTATAAGGTAACTATAGAGGATGAAAAGACATGTAAGAAGAATGTACGTGATGGAGAACATTAATGCATAGCTCAAGGCAAATGTATAAAGATATATTTTGCTTTAGACATGTAATAAGGTAAACTATAGAGGATGAAAAATGGCTAGGTTGACATGTTAGATAGTCATATTGTCAAGAGGGGTGGAGGTTCCCACACGTATTTGAGGGCTCTATTGACCAAAGTGATCAAGAGGAGATTAAGGCAGTTACTACCACAATGCTTATTGTTAGTTTAATGCTAGTTTAGGCCACCTAGCACATTGCTTCATATTGGCGTTGGAATAAATAAATAAAAGTAGTTAAGTAGGGAGTTTGCATTCTCTAACTCCTTTTACTTTTGGGTTTGCTTTAGAATCTTTGTTTTGAGTGGTTTTACCTTAGCTAGATTGCAGTCATAATTACTAAGGTTCTAACATATGATACAAAACTTATATGTCCATAACAACATAATAAATGTGTGTAGGTTTTTAGTTTTATAGAAAAATAATTCATCCCCATGTAATGCGCCATCATGGTCCATTGAACATCATCTGAACAAACATAAAAAAAAATATAAAGGAAAGAACAGTAGGAAGCTAAGAAGTTAAAGAAATCTAATCACTTGAAATAAGGAAAACCGGATAAAAAACACATACCCCCTTCTTTTCTCTCACTCATTTTCTCCCCCATGTAAATGGAAACGAGGCAACGAGCACACGCTTCTTATCCGCCCTCAACAACAACATGTAACTACACCGGCATCGCCACCGCCATTCAGTCATTGTTATTGTTGGGACAATCTAAGAATGTGACGCCTCGAACACGTGCCATTGTCCCAAAGACGACGTTGCGTGGTAGCCTGGTAGGAGGCTCTGCATGTGAACCGCGAACCCTTGACGATGTCCAAAGTACGTAGACGACCTCGATCTCGAGTCGCCGAACCATGGCCAAGGCCAGACACGGTAGGCTTTCCTGGTACAATTGTTGAATATAATCGCTTCCACTTCGTCACCTCCGACGCCCACGCCCCCTGCCAACAACCCGGCGTTCCCAAGTGTGCTGTCCAGCCGAGAGTTGTCCCAGTGGTCGGAGCGGCGACGGCGAGTCTGCTGCCATATCAACCATGTGCCTGAGACGCCAGTCCTAGGCCTCGTAATCCTCTCCAGCACCCACACCGCCACCGTCGCCAACGCCACACCGGCGAGGAGGCAGAGCTTGCCTGCCAGCATGCTGATGGCGCGCTGCTTCACCGCCGCTGCCTCACTGTAGCCGTGCAGGTGCAGCTGCGGCAGCGCCATGCACCCGAACTCCTCTTTCCTGGCGTTGAACACCGGCAGCATCTCCGTGTCGTCGTGCCAGCGCTTCGTCTGTGACAGCTCCACTCGCCAGTGCAGGCCCGCAGGTTGCTGCTCGCCGCCCACGCCACCGGGGACGACGGACCCCTTTCGCCAGCCGTCGATCTCCCCTGGCTGCGGAAGCTGCAGGGCAAGAGTGGCGTGGCGGCACCCAGGAGGAACGCGTCACCCCCGGTGGCACACCTGGAGGACGGTCCGCGACTGAAGGCCGGCGAGGACGGTCTCGGACACCGGCAGGGAGAACCGAAGAAGGCGGAGTGGGGGACGACGACGAGACCCAATCTGGCGGCGCCAACGCCCAGGCTGCACCGGTCGGCCTCCCACCGCCTCCCCTGGCGCGCGCCGAGCTTCTCCGCGCAATGCGGCGTGCGTTCAGCAGCACGCCGGGCCTCGCCAGAGATCATCGCCCAGGAAGACGAGAAATGGTGCAAGAGCAACGCCGCGCTGGAAGCCAACGTCGAGCAGATCAAGGCCACCATGCAGTCTCTCCAAACCGAGCTCACTGACAGAATGCCGATGGCGAGATGAACACACACACACGAGACACTCTGGACACACGAAGAATTGGTGTTGTAAAAGCTACAGCTTTTCTCTTGATTATTATTCACTATAAATAGGGATTACATGGTTACAAAGGAAAGATTAAATCACTGCATGACCGTCATCGGTAGTTGCCATCCCAACTCCCTTGACCATACCGTGAATGATGCTATTCCATCTATTCGTCTACCTTCTATAGTTAGCTAGCTCCTGGACTTATTCAAACACTCACAAAGCTAAGTCCGTCGGGGGCGCACATTCCCAGATACTAGCCGAGATCCACGTGAAGCTCCACGGCGTCACACCGCGGCTACAGAGGGACTTCGAAGGACCAGGCCCTGAGCTGCTAAAGTAGAAGGTCACCAGAGAAGGAGGCGGCGCCGGCGGCAGCAGTTCTTGGTCCTCCAAGGAGCCGAGCTACCAGCCACAAGTTGAGCGTGAGCTGCTAATGAACAATTTCACAATGACCAAGGCTGCCGCATCCATGTCACTGCTTAGGTGCCTCCTGGTTTTGGTCTTGGCCGTCATGATTAGGAAAGTTCTTAGTGTGTAAGTGCCATGATCAGAATGGACTCAGGTTGCGGGCGGGGCGGGCTCTTACCGCAAGCCGCAAGGCCGCCCCGCAAATAAGCCGCAAGGCCGCCCCGCAAATTTTGGATTCATGGTCTTTGTGGCCCAGCCGCATATTCTTCGTGGCCTAGTGGGTGAAGCCCGCAAAGCCTGCTGGGCAAGAGGGAGGCGTCCCAAGCCCGCAAGAACCCACAAGCTTGCAAACAAGCCGCCAGAGGCATCCTTCCGTCGGGCGCCGATGCGTCGTCCTCCTTCGCTACCAGCGTCCTCGCCCTCGGCGTAGATGGGAACGCCGTTTCCGGCCGTGGAAGACAGCGGAACCCTTGTCCTCGGCTCGCGCTCCTCCATGGTGGAGCAAGGGCAGGTGGCAGACGATGGGGGCGAGATCCAGGCGCCAGCTTCTGCAGGATTGGGGCGGCGAGTGTGGCTTCCTCATCCTCCAAAGATGGGTAAGGATTTGCTTGACCCCCCTGGTGATTGATGCCTCTGCATTAGCTTCAGTACTTGATCTGGGCACTCTATGGCCTGGTTGAATTTTTTTTAATGACAATTTCGTTGCTGATTTTTTTATTAGCTCCCTTTTTAATCAAACATTGTAATAAAATGTAGCATTTCTGAGATGAAAAGGAGGTGAAACAATAATTCGCGGCCTTTTTCTAGCCTTAATTTTCGTTATTGTTTTTTTAGATGTATTTTAATTGTTGTTAGCTTCAGGGATGATGTGAGATAGCTGGCTTTTGAGCTGTTGGATGACACCGTCTTTCTGAATGTCTGTCTCAATCTCAGCTGGCGATGATGTACAATGTGAGAACTGAAGATCTATCTACTCGGTATTTATTGGGTTTGAAGATTTTCAGGTGTGAGTAAAAGATTGATGATTGCCAAATTATATTTTTTGGGTTTGTTTACCCCTCTGTTGTCAGCCATGACCCATGTGACAAGATGCCATGTAGGTGTCCCATGTACAATGCAGTGACACTGACAGAAAAGCAGTTCATGTAAAGTTACGAGATAATTTGTAAAGGTCTGAGGAATGGTTATTCTATTTTCTATTCTTACTTTACTATTACCTCATTGGCACAGGTGGAAATATGCTGTCACGAGCGCTCAGCGACCTTGTCAATTATTAAAAAAAAATCTTTTCTTGGGCACGGAATTACCACCAGGAAGGGGACCGTCAACAGATAAGTAAACAACCAGAATTAAAAAGACGGAAGTTTCTTCCAAAATTAAAAGTGGAACATTTGAAACCAACAATTAGCAGCAAAAGTATACACAATGGCAAAATTGTCCCACAGAAATATCATTCCAACCGAGGAAACATCAGCTTCCAAACGTGGCACAACCACCTAGCTTTTTCAGCAACCTTGTTTCCACGAAAAGAATTTGTAACCACGATAAGATCGAGGGCAAAATGTGGCAGAACTATGATTAATATGATTAATTTATACAGTGACTGGTTATGAGTTTGCTAACCCAAACTTGCAATACCCTGTTGGAATAAACAAAATAAGAACAAGAGGATTAAGGTTCATACTATACAAGAAACAAATTCCTGAAAAATAAACTAGAAACAACATACCAATATAGTTGAGCAGACCAATACATTTTATATATAACACCCAAAATATTTAAGTAGGATAGGTAACATGATGAGGGCTGACATTTAGGTCAACTGTAAAAATCTTGTCAGTTAATAGGAATCCTGGTAAAATAATAAAGAACCATTATTAGCATTTCCTGATAAATTTGAAGTCTGATACTCGATAGAAAAGTTAGTTTTGGTAGCAGTCACTATGGGTGAGATGATAGGTGGGAAAGGTGGCAAAGTTGTAACCAGGTTTATGAATTTCGATCAATAGCCAGCAGCAGCATTAATCAGCCAAAAGAAATTAAGTTTATTTGGACCCTGTTAACTGTAACTGTAATACACAAATTACCATCAAAGACCAATATCTCAAGCACCAGCCTCTATTTCCCTTCCCCAGACCCCGTAGTGCGGGAGCCTATGGCACTGGATACGCCAAAGACCAATATCATTGCCTCACTCTGCCACCCTGAATTGGAGAACCAAAGCTACATCATAGCTAGCCTTCTGCTGAGTTGAATTTAATAACTGAAGGGATAACCAGCCTTGCTGATGAGGTAAACCCTACACCAGGCCCAACTTTCACGTAACCCTGCAGGTGAAACCATAAAAGATTGGCAATGTGTTTGGTTTCAAGCCTAATGATCCGAATCCAGCAAAACGGACACAAATTCTGATTTTGCTTTGTCAGAACTCACAAACCAAGCATTGTTTTTTTCTCTAGTAAGTTGGCACTTTTGGGCGGACTTTGCTTAAGAACAGATGCTGGTGTAAACAAAGGTGCTGGTGCTACTTAGAGTACAGTCACCAATAGCTCCTTTGCCTAAGAGGTTGGTATTATGATGGTGCTCTCTGCTTTGCTAGTGATACAGATACCTTCTCTACTCTGCTAGCACTATTATTACTGATTCAATATCTTGCTTATTTTTGGCAGTACCCTCTAAAATTTCAAGATCTCTGCTATTGCCAGTTTTATCTGCTACAATCACACCATATCGACCAACACGTGATGTGAAGCCCACAAAAGAATATCGACTGATACAAACTAGATATTTTTTAGTAGAATAAACAAGAGAGCTGCTCATATGCTAACTAGATGAATGAAAATGTAGCTCAAAACATGTCTCCGGTTGTTGCCACGGCCCACAGCTACCTGCTGGTAAATAAACCAGTAAATGGTTGGCTTTTGTAATCCATGCTGGTCAGGTTACCACAGTGACATAATCACAGCACATTGTCAATGTTATAGCATCTTGTCAGGTGACAACTCAGTTCCATGTATAGGCGTCCCACAACGACCAGTACCGGCTGCTCAGGTGGTTTTGGAAAGAGAGCAATTAGGGAGGTTTTTTAGGAGATTCATTCACAGTTTGTTAAGGAATGCACCTGGACTATAAAGGGCACTTAGGAATTGTAATCTGGATTTATGATTTATCAAATAAGGAATAAACATCCCTAGGTGGGCAGGTTTCCCGTTTAACGGTGGCTGCGCATGATTCAGCCGCTACCTCTGGCAAGATCCGCACCGCACCATTTTCTCGCTCCTCTTTGCGCTCCAATTCCCAGTCCCGATTACTCCACTCTCCCCTGCGATCTCCTCACAGCCCATGCTGTAGCATTCCGTTTTAAAACAAAATGATATAAGAATAGACAGACTTTTCCATGTAAGGTCTCACTTCCATCTTATGGTGAGGAAGGTTGGGACAAATGGTCCTAAGTTTAATAGATTATCAGGTACTTCCTCTGTTTCAAATTATAAGTCGCTTTAATTTTTTTTGTTCATCCATTTTGTTATGTATCTAAACATGATATTATATCTAGATACATAGCAAAATGGATGTACCAAAAAAGTCAAAGCGACTTATAATTCGAAACAGAGGAAGTATCATAATTCATTTTATGGTATGGTTCATTACCATATTCGCTTTTCACATGATTTATTGCAACTTAACTAGAATTTATATATGTAAAAGAAAAGCAAACATACCTTCACCTACTTGTACCTTTACAAGGCACATCATAGTGAACTCAGGGCTCATCACCATTTTTCAATTTCAAGTGTCCGTCTTCAGTAGAAACACAGATCTCAGTCACAACCTAAAAATAACCAAAGCGTGTTAAACCTATGCATATCAATATCAAAACTTTAAATATTAGAACTTATACCATGAAACCTGTTACTAACAAAAAAAAGTCAAAACTACTAAAACATGTACTTCCTTTTAAAGAAGCACTGCTTATCAGAAATTTAGAGCACAAAACTCTGATACAAAGGATTGTAGCTGCTATGTTTCAAATAATTCTCTACTGCATCTTCATCAGTGATTACATGGGATGACTAGATGAATCTGCATAGTAATATTTTGCATTGTAACAATATTGCAGGCAATTCCTACAGTTTTCCATTAATGCACCAAGCTAGTTGTTGAGCGATATACAATGCAGCAGCATTAAAAAGTGATTTCATTCCACACCTGATGGTACTCTTTGTCAGTAATCTTTCTTCTTATATGCTTCGCAGCAGCAGCGAGAATTTCCTGCTTAGTCAATGTTGCATTGGGTTCTTTGTTACGGAAGAGCAAAATGAATACATTTCTGTAGCAAACAAAATTGAATAAATACATATATAGCTCTGTAAATTTCAAAATGGTATTCTATGCATTTTCAAATTCACTTTAGTGCATTACCGTAAAGCATTTCTTTCCTCATGCTTCGCAACAAATACACTATGAACACGAACAGCAACTAGACAAATCGATTTGTTGAGCTCATCATGAGGGAGCGATGCACAAGATTGTGCAGCATTGGACAGAGCTTGCAGTTTGGATCCATCCTTTCTATCGGAAGCATATTTCGTAGCCAACTGGCGCAAGTCTCTAACAATTGCCTGCATGCTGCAGTAACACAGGCATATATCATTTTATATCCCACTTCACTGCTATTTGGCACCTACCCAAGACATAATATAAGATTAAATAAGTTGCAGTATCAATGGGAAATGTACAGGAAGCAATTAGAATTGACCAAACGAATTTACTCGGTAACAAGATAGTGGATCAACAAATATTTATGGTGAATCAGAATCAGAAAAGGTGAAAAGCCAGGGCGACTTAATTTATAACTGACCTTCGAACTTTGTTGGCAGCGAAAACAGTACCCAAAACAGACAGCACATGGTCATCACTTCCTTGAGAAGGGCCATCCCTGCCCTTGCTCATGTTTGGATGAGGCCCTTTAGAAGTATCACTACGTCTGGTTGGATTCTTGGTTCTCCTTGCCACAGCAGTGCCCATTTCTTGCGACTCACGGATAGTCATCTCACGAACAGACCAAGCATGCTCTTGTTCATTGACTACATGAGGATAGCGTTTTAGGAAGGACAAATCTGCCGATATAAATTTATAGTCCTTCAGAATTCCACGTCTTCTACACAATGGAGACAGTATCCTCATCCATCTCGTCTTATGTTCATCATCCCCTCTGATCCTTGCATCTATAATATTTAAAGGGATGGAATCCCTTTTTGTAAATTCAAGGAGAACTCTATCTCTTTCGGAAGCATATCCGTCACCAAACAACAAAGAACTTTTGCAGACCCATAAACCACGCACCAAATATGCATACTCAGGGAGCACTTTCAAAATTTCTTCCTCCGAATAGGTTGGAGCAAGGTGCTTCAGAGCATCAAATTCATTTACTTCTGAAACCTATTTAAAATAGATTAATGTAAAAAAAAGGTACAAAACAACTTCAGTTATTCTTAGATTTTTCACTTTTTCCTTTTCTAAATCACTAGAGTATCAAGCATTTATTAAAATGGGAGCATCTTAATCTAACCTCGGTAAACCATTTTTTCAGGCGTTCTTCTAGCGGTAACAAAAGCATTTCCCTGTTATGAAAGCAGATAAAAAAATATGTAACTAGTATTTCAAAATGCATTATTAAGTTCAGACAGTAACAACAACCAAAGAAAGAAGTGGAAAAAAAGGCTATCACTAGAAAGGAAGAAAATTGAAACGTAGCTGTTCAAGAAAATGCAAAATACAAACTTTGAAGGAAGACAGTTTTCTTGCAAAATAGAGGATGTAGCAAATTAAGCTGGGCTTTCATAGCATGCTTTGTGGCATCAGTAACGGCAATTTTCCACTACGGTGGTAAAATAGCACTACACAATTCATCAGTCCCTGAAACAGTATCTTAAGTATTGAAAAGCTAACAGAGATACACAAATATTATTCAACAAATATGTCAGATGTCAAAATTCAAATAACAGTAAACCTAGCATCTCGATGTCAAGTAGTGATTGCCCAAAGAATTGACTAATCGCATGAGCAAAAATAGCAGCAGAGGCAATGTTTCAACATCTACTATTATCTGATACAATAGGTGGTTGGAAATCAGCATACTATGATGGTGTGTCATGACCCATCAGTCTAAGTTGAGATTACTTTAGTTATTTAGTAATAGTATAGCATGTAAATGTGACATTTTTCATGACCAAATGGCTAAGGGGCATATGGAATTGTTAGGACACATCCTACACAACAAGAGAATATGCACAGTTCAGAATTCAGGCGAGACAGAAACAAGTTAGTTCCTCCAGTCCAGATCTATCAACTCTTCATTCCACCTCATTCCTTCAAGCTGTTTCCACCCTGCCTCTTAAACAACTAGGGTCAAGGCTCCAGGGTCATGACAGGAAGTCATAATACCATACTTATTAGTTTTTCTCCCACTTATTGTTGTCACCGCATTTTTTAACAGTTCACAGAATTATATTTGTCTTTGACAACATTATTCATACCATACTTGCATATGCTTTTCTCCCATTTGTTTTTTCCAAATAAAAATATGCGGAGTTCTAGTTTTCTTGGAAAAAAGCAGGAAAATATTATCCTTTTCCAAATCATAAATAAAGAAAAGCACTCAATATTACCATTACTATAGGATAAGCACAAAATGAGCTGGTCCACTACTCATGGTTTCTCTAATCAAAGCAAAAGAAGGGCGTACCCAATGTCGTAGGCTCCCGCACTACGGGGTCTGGGGAAGGAAAAATAGCCCGCAGCCATCCCTGCACAAATGTGCAGAGGATGGGGTTTGAACCCGGTAAAGCTCTACCGCTTGCACCAGGGCCGCCCTTCAATCAAAGCAAAAGAAGAATAGGGAAATTATGCATACTGCACCTTATGACTTGGCATTTGTTGATATGATTGCTGCTAGTCGAGGCTCCAGGACACAAGGACGTTACATAATCAGAGCTGAACAACAAGACAGGATCAGTTTTTAACAAGGTAGGTAAAAAGTCTGATTGCTTGATGAAAAATCACGTCACCCTGGCATTGATGATAACACAGAAAATAAGGGGAAATAAGATGCTGACGAAATAAAGTTGAATATTGATACCAATGTAGATATTGCAGTTATGCTAGCAAGTTATTGCATTTTTTTTAACACAGAGTTGTTGCATTGTTATCTTTTCATTACAATGCATATTATGTGGGTGGATGCAGTAAAGAGAAACTTGGAATGTTTAATCATCTGGAGCACATGAAACTTAGCAATCCATTTGCCCTAACTGTGAGCTAGGATAGTGGTCAACCATTATTAATATTACTACTTTGTTTAATGCAGATATTCTATGCTTTCAGCTCTTGTTGCGGTATCCGTATCTAGTCTACGCCAAGCCTGTTTTAGACAAGAGATCATTACATGCAGCATTTTGGAAGTCTCACTTCCTCAATATTATGAATGTTGACAGATTTAGAATCAAAGCTCCTGATCCATAACTGTGGAAACTACAGATCTCAACATTGTACAGTTATTTTTGGCCATTATGGGTCAAATCAAGCACCTGGTGAGCAATTCATGTGTTGATTCCAAAGGATTCAATAAGCTATTCCAGTCCAATCATTTGTTTTTCTTACTCATGCATTGACAGTCCTATGCCCCAAAGTGAACCTAGGGAGACAAATCAGCATCTACCAAGCCTGAGCGCTAGGCACCACATTTCTGCCTAACATCTTGATGCCGGTTTAGTGGTAACTAGGCATCAGTTATATGTCATGCCACCTTGCCGCTTGCCTTTAATTAACAACCTTAAGTATGAAGCAGCACAGCAATGGTGCTTTGCTAGAAATGAAGTGGCAAGCAAACAGGAATCAATAGAAACTATAGCAAGAAGAAGGACCGTCTTGACCTTGGTTCGCGCCAAGGACTCGATCTCGTCCACTACATCGCGTGGGACGCCGTAACACTGTGCCAACTCCGCCGGGGCGCGGAACTCCGACACGGCGCCGGCATCCCTCAGCCCGGGGTCGGAGATCGACCTCCTCAGCAGGCCAGAAGCCGCCGTCTCCTTCGGCTGCTCCGTCGACGGTTGCGGCGGCTGGCTCGACGCTGCTTCTGGTGCCTTCGGGGGCAACGGAGGTGTCGAGGCCGTCGCTTCCCCCAACGCCACGTCCTGTGGTGCCAGCAGGTCCACCATCGACGCATGTCCCGGTGGGCTCGGTACCGAGGCCTCCTCCAATTGCACCCCCGGCAGCCGCGGGACTGTCGACGCCTTCGACGCTGTTTCTTGTTCGGCTAGCAGCTCGTCCAGAGTAATCACGGACACCCATTGCTTGGGCAGTCCCGAAGTCTCCTCTGTCCCCGACGTCTCGGGCGGCTGCTGCGCCGATGGGTCCAGCGGCGCCGTGTCCCCCGGCGGCGTCTGCTGCACCTGCTGATGCCGCGGCTAGCCCCCGGTCTCCTCCTCCTCTTCTCGCCGCTCCTGCGGCTCTTTCTCCCCCTCCCGCTGCGACCGTGGCAGCTCTGCTTCTTGCAGGGCCCCCTCCTCCTGCTTCCTCTGGGCCTCGAGCTCGTGTAGCCCCGCCGGCCAGGGTCTCCGCTCTCCCGTCGAGGGGGGAAGGGCGGTGGCCTCCTCACCCTCGAGATCCACGACGGCTACCTCCCCTCCCGGTTCACGGCCCTCGGGGGCTCCCGCCTTGGGTGCGGTGATCGAGGCCTCCGAACGGCCATGAGCGGAAGCTCTCGACGTCGGGGCTCCGCCCCCTGGCGCCGGGCCGAGCTCGAGGACCGCGAACGACGACGTCAAGGAGGCGCTCCCTCCCTCTTGCGTCCTCCCTGGCTCGGAGTCGTCGCCCGTCGCGGTCCCCAAAACGCTCGACCCTGCAGCAAGAGCAGAGCCCGTCAGCCTACCGCGCACCATAGCTCCGAGGGCTGAGGACAACCACTTGGCTTCCCACGGAGCCAAGGGCCTCGACGTCGCACCTGTGACTGGGGCCTCCGTCTTCGCAGCCGCGTCCGCCTTGAGCCGCTTGAGGACCTGGAGGTGTGCCTCATAGTACATGTCCTTGAGTCGCTCCATGTAGACCTTGTCCTGCACTTGTGACGCCTCGACCTCTTTCCCCGGCTCGCACGTGAACCACTCCTGCATACAGATATCATGTATCATTTTGTTATTTCAAGAACGTCCAACGAATGCGTAGTATTAACAAAGCGATGCGATGAAGACTCACCCAGAACTCCCTCTTGATCTTGGTCGCAATGGAGACATCGTATGCGTCCCTAATGTTGAAGAAGTCCCGCCACTTCCAGGGTCGTGCTGTGATCCCGTCGTGGGTGATAAGGCTAGGGCAGTGCTTCTTAATCAGGAGGGCCAGCATGCCATTAGGATTGCATGAACTGGCCCCGCTGACACGCTTTAAGTTTCTACACGAGTCATTAAGAAGAATTGTTAGTCTGAAGTTCAATTTTAAACATGTCATATGAACAAGTCATGAAAACATGAATGGTTACTTACTTCTTACCGTCGGGTCGAATCACCAAACGCTGGTCTGGCGCGAGCGGCGCTGAAGGGAGGCACATGATCCCGCGCTGGTAGACCTTGCTCGAACCTGAGGAAGCCGTCTCCCCTGGTGTCATCTCGCCCCCGTCCTGCTCGTCCTGCTCGCCCCCGTGCTGCTCGCCCCCTTCCTCCTCGACGACGTCCTGCCGGTCGTCGTCGTCCGCCGGAAAGAGCGCCCTCGTCCTGCGGGTCCTCGTCGACGACTCCACCAACGGCAGGTCCTCCACCTTCTCCTCGTCGGGGCCGGTCCTTAGGTAGCGTGAGTTGACCCTCGTTCGTCGTGGTCATCTACTTCCACCCAGCATTTTGTCCTATGCCTGTGAATGACAAAGACAAAGATTAAACCAATTAGCGTAAATAATCGATAAGTACTTATAAAGAAATGCAAGATGAACGAAACATAATTGCAAAGTAATAATAAGAACAATATAGTATTACATGAATTAAAAATTATCTCCACGAACGACAATGGTTGGCTCCACATCATCACTATCACTATTGTCATCATCACTATCAATATTGTCGAAACCTAAGTCCTCATCATCTTCATTGTCCTCACCATCTCCATTGTCCTCAACAACTCTATGTAACACCTCTGGTGTTATATTAACTAAAACCTGCCATGTCATCATATGCACTGCAAAGCATTCATGATTAGGTCAACCTTGAGGTACATTAACTAAAACAAGTTTATATTTCATAGGTTGATTGTGTTTCTGGAATGTGATGTCACATGAAATAATAAAACCCTACTTTCGAATGTCATCCCAAATGCTTGGTTTATATTCTATGTACTTGAGGTGTAAACCGTGTTTACACTAGTGTCAAGCATAGCGTATAAATTTAAGTCCAACCCTAAAAATGATTTCCATATTTCAAGTTGAAATTGGATTTCAAAGCTTATTCCCAAGTCTTGCAATTCAAATTTAAATTCAAATTAGAAAGCTATAAAATGTTTTTCAAAAGTCAACTTGGTCAACCAAGGGTGTCATTGGGTCATTGACCTAAAAATGTCCTTGGATGATGTATGTGATCACTAATAACCAACCAATTAAATTAGAAACCAAATCGAGTTTGAATTCGGTTTCAAAAACCCTTTATTTCAAAACCTAGCTTTATCCCCTTTTTTGTAATTCAAAATCAATAAGGAATTTGGGGATACTCTAGAAAGATAGTTTGTAGATCTTGACAAGAGCTACAAAGTTGGTATATAAAGTTTTTCAAGTTTCCACAAAGAAATTTAAATAAATTTGAAAATATAGTTTTTCAGCATTTGCCCCCTTTTGATTTTAAAATCATAATTCAAAAATTATGCATAATTTGGGAAAACTTTGTATGTGAAAAAGGTTTGGTTTGAAAAGTCAAACATTTCA
Organism: Bothriochloa decipiens; assembly: GCA_023333625.1. Classification (NCBI taxonomy): domain Eukaryota; kingdom Viridiplantae; phylum Streptophyta; class Magnoliopsida; order Poales; family Poaceae; genus Bothriochloa; species Bothriochloa decipiens. The sequence goes on from CM041646.1 coordinate 36,682,950, forward strand.
TAGTTTTTAAGATTTTCAAATTTTATTGAAGAACCAAAAGTGTAGCTTTTGAAAAGTTATGCAAATTCTATTTTTGGAGATTTTCAAGTTCTTATATAAATTTTGGAGTAATTTATAATTTCAAACGAGTGGTAATTCTGTAATTTTCTTGAACAGCACCGAGACCTATCGTCGGCCGCCATCGCCGGCTTCTCAAGCCGCGCTGCCGTCCACCGCCGCACATGCCACAACCGCTAGCGTGCCCCTGGACGCGCGAAGCTTCGCCATCGCCGTGTCGCCCGTCCATGCTTCGCCTCTGCCCTATAAATAGGCGTGGCCGACCGTTGTCTTCCTCTTTTCTTCTTTCCCGCACCGCCGTCGAGCTCGTCCCCGCCGGCAAAATTCGCCACCCTCGAGCCACCTCTGCCTACTTCGTCTTGCTAGAAGCTCCGCCACGTCCTTGTGCTTTGATTGAGCTAGCTCGTGCTCGCTCTCCCCGCCCGGGCCGCCCGCATGACGTCATATTTCTCGCGAACGGCAGCTGTGCCGCCGCGAGGTTTTTCACCGTCGACCGCCGCCAGGGTCGGTTATTTATCTTCTTTAACCTCACTATCATGTTCTCCATGCTATCCTGCTTCTCATGCGCACCTTGGTTCGTTCAATGGTGCACAGAAACCGCGGTGACACCGTTCTTGCCATCGGAGCGCCGCCGCCGCCATCGCCGCCGCCGACTACAGCTCGACTCAGCTCGCCTTCGAGCCAACCAACGTGCGCATCATCACCGTGGTGAGCTCTTGCATCTGTCGGTGCCCTCAATTTTATCCTTGCCGTGTCCTAGTGTCCGGCCGACGCGCGTCGCCGCCGGCGTGACCTTGTCAGCGCCGCCGCTCGCGTAGCCGTTGTGGCTGGGGGCCAAATTGAGCCTCATCTTGTTGTCCATTATGCTCACATGGATGTATAGATTGTACCCGTGCGCTCGTCGGCGCTGGAAATCGCTCCGGTGAGCTTTGCCGCCGCGTCGGAGCTCTGTCGTGCCACCATGGCCGCCGGCGTGGGTGTCGCCATCGCTCTGCCGCCACGTTAGCTAGCTCAGTCTGCTCGCCGTGTCGAGGTGATCGTGTAGGTGCCAACCCCGTGGCCGGAGACCTCAACGCCGGCGAGATAGCCGCCGGTCAAGCGCCGTCGCCGTCGGGTCAACGCGGGGAGAGAAAAAGGATTTTCTTTTTTCTTTTTCCAGAAAATAATTTAAATGTTGTTTTCTTTAAAAACTCATAGTAATTCATGTATAGCTCCAAAAATTCTAAAAATTTTTTGTGTCTTCTTTATGATGTCATATACCTAGAAAAAAATATGAAATGCCAAAATTGAGTAAGTTTTGAATAAGTTAAAATTATGTCTTTTAATTAAAAAATGGACCTTCAATGATTTTTAATAAATAAAATAATTAGATTTTAATTCTAAAATTTGTTTTTCCATCTAATTAGACCTAGAGATTTTTAAAATAAAATTTTGAGCTTAATTAGACAACTTTATTTTTTATGCCTTTATTTTATGCTTTTAAATAATTAATTAGTCCTGTTTAATTAAGTTAATCATTATAGGAATTGTTTGACTTTGGGATTGATTGATGACCTTGGGTCATTAACCCTAATAACATTTGGCACTTTAATTAATTGTTTGCGCTTACCTGGATCATGTCATTAGGGCTTAATTAACGTTATTTCATGTGTTTAATAACTTTCGTAAATAATGTAGTTAACCCTAATGAACTTAGTAAGTATGTTTTGGTTGGCTTGCAACTTTACCACGAAGAAAAGTTGTACTCAAGCCATTAATCTTATCATGTATCCATCGAGCATCATGTTTACTATTCGATCATGTTGAAGCATATCATTGTATCATATAGTTTTCGATAACGGAGAGTTTAACGTTGTCACCCCAGATCCGAAGGAAGAGCAGACTCAGGAGATTGGAATTGATCTAGAGCCCGAGACCATCTACCCCGAATACCAAGGCAAGCCCCGGATGCATTCAAACCCTATTCTATTTTATAAAAGTTTTACCGCTTCAGTTATGATATGTTGCATTAAGTAATAGGAGTTGAGTGAAAACCCACCAACTGCATTACCTGTCTTACTTCCATAATTCCTTGTTACCTGTTCTAAAAGATGCGTAGTAATGCTTAGCCCTGCTTAATTAATTAAGTGTTCAAAAGTAAAAGAATGAAAAAGATGAGATTGGTTTTATCTGTTAGAATCATGCTTTTAGTTAATAAATCAAGTTCGGACGGCTAACTTGCATTGGGAAAGGAGTCCCTCTGTAGTGTTTCCGTCTGTTGATGCCCTAGGTCCCGTGTCGATGGTGAACTGGTGATATCGAGAAACTAAAAATCCACATGCATGAAGTGCCATACAGTGGGCCAGAGTCCCCACATATGTTATGGAGTGACTTATAGTGGGCCAGAGTCCCCACATATGTCATAGTATGTTATACTGTGGGTTTAGATTCCCATGTATATCGGTACACTGGGTCGAAGTGCTCATGTGTATCATGTGGTGATATATGGCTGCGGTTGTTATCCCAGTATATCGGTTCATCTGATATGCTTAGGAGTTAGAGTCTCCTGTATATTAGTGACCTAGGTCACAGCTAGGTATATGAAAATAGATTCGAATCACCGTTGCTTCTCAAAAAAGAAGACTCGATCGACGTTCATCATCGTAGTAACAACTTGAATAATGAGTAAGGTTTAAGAAGAAAGTTGGTTGGTAATTTTGATCTTGACCAAGACCGCTTTTCTTTTTTTCAATCTTTTCTGCAAAATTTCTTATCTCCTGCAAGCCTTACCTTGTCCCTCTAGCCTGCATTTCCTGAGTCTTCACCCCTCTTTTTCGTCGGGTCAGTCTTGTGGAGTACTTTTGTACTCAGGGTTTGTTGAACCCTTGTTGCAGGAGAGCCTCATGGGCAGGAGTGCTTCGCATCGTACTGCATGACAGTCGTCGAGGAAAGTGACGACGAATAGGATATCTCGCTCTTGGGCAGAGCATATAATCAAGGATGATGTAATAAGTTATATTGTTATTCCACTGCTACTATGGTTTTTAATAATTCAACTTATGATCTGTAAGTTGAAACTAAACGGTTTGTAAACTTATGTTATTGTAATCCTTCCGCTCTTTTACTCCGATGTATATAATTTGTATAAAACTGTTGTAATACTGCAATGTCTCTTTGTAATGATTGATCCTGCTCGGAGAATTATGGATGATTCAGGATTTACCCGACAGACCTTTTAAGTTTTATGGAACACATTCATGGTTATTTGGAATCTGTTTAGACAATAATCATGCGTGTGGGCCATATGCTTTAGAAGGTTCTGCCACACTATCACGCTGAGCCCTCCATCGCTCAAGCATCTTTATGTTCTTAGGATCTTGCACCACTTCACCCTCGTCCTCATCGATGTTGATGTCTACTTCCATGCCCATCAGCAAAAGAATGTCTATCTCCAAACGCCCTTCTAGCCCCTCGGTTAATAGAACTCTTTAATATCTGCCTTTTGGTCAAAGTTGTAATCATCATCGTTTAGGACAGGTGCTTTACCGCGTGGTGATATTAAGTGCACAAGGTACCAACCTTTAAGATTCTCATCTTTTTAGCAAGCCCATGGGAGATAATAAACTTGTGTGGCCTATTGAGCCACAACATAGACATCTTCTCCAGTATAGATGAAATCCTATCGAATTTCGACTTGCCCAATGTCATCGGCTCTTCTCGTGTCATTAGGATCGAACCAATGGCATTTGAATACCACTGGTTTAAGATCTTTGGGGCCCTCAAAGTGGAGCTCATATATTTCTTCGACTATGCCATAATAGTCGCGATCATCGTTGTCGGGTGTACGAACTCCTGTGCACGTGGTCTTTTAGGTGGGCCGACTCTCCTCGTAGCTTCTTGTGCGAAAGCGATAGCCATTCACATCATAAACGGTGAATGTCTTGACCCTACGGGTGAAGCCCTGTGCAACCTGTTTCAATTCACCACTCATTGCCCTATCCGTGTGTGCCTGCAAGGTGTGGCCAGGTAGATCGTTACATTACTCGCTCCTAGGAGCAAAGTGGAATCTCAAAGTTGGAACAAGGTAAGTTGGATGGTACCTTTGTACAGAATCAGGAAATAAAATCGGGCGAGTCATTTTTGAGAACATAGTCTTCTTCTTGGTCAGTAGGAGCCCTATTCCCTGTCTAGTGTTCCTTAATAAACTCTCTAAAAAAACAAGAGACAAAGAGGGTCGGACCGATAGGTGGAGGATATTGACTGCGTATGTAACTAGCGCATTGAGAACTTACTCCAAACATGCGGAGATGTTTGGGTTTTAGACATCTGGTGTCGCAACTTACTCCAAACATTCTTAAATTTTTATCATTGCCTCTACATGCGATAACATGACACCTCGACAAGTTTCATGATTTTTGGACTTTGTTTGGATTTTATATAATTTAAAAACTCTTCTACCGCACCTGGATGGTCATGTTTCGTGGACAATGCGTTCAAACTTTTAGATGAGTTTATGGACACGGGCTCAAAATAAACTCTCCAACATGAATATCATTTTTCGAATGACTACGTTTCATTATTTCATGCACTTGCAGTTCAAATTTGGATTATCGCGAAAAATTTAAGTAAATAAAATAAATAAACAAAATATAGCAAAAAGTTATAAAAAGGTCCACAATTCGAACATGTGCTTGAATACAATATGTTTGGGCTACAGAAAAAGTTTGAGCTCAAAACTCAAAAAAAATCAAATCTTTGCTGAGTGCCAAGTTTAACACTCGGCAAACAGGCTCTTTGTCGAGTGTCTACAACCCGACACTCGGCAAAGAAGCCTCTTTGCCGAGTGCCCAGCCTGGTAGTCGGCAAAGAGGGCCGAGTGCGTGGCGTGGCTCTTTGCCGAGTGCGTGGCGTGGCACTCGACAAAGATGTTATCTTTGCCGAGTGCCTGACATCAGGGCAATCGGCAAAGATAACGGCGACGGACGTCGTTTGCGCCAGGGAAACTTTGCCGAGTGCCTTACTTTGCCGAGTGTGCGGCACTCGACAAAGGGAGTCTTTGCCGAGAGCCGGGCACTCGGTAAAGTAATCTTTGTCGCGTGCTGCTTATGGCAGTCGGCAAAGCCAGGAGCACTCAGCAAAAAAGCTGTTTCCGATAGTGACGCCCAACATTATGTCTTATAGTGGGACAGAGAAAGTACCATACAAGACCATGAATTCCTATAACGACTCTTATAATAGAACAGCGGGAGTACCATGAATGACTAGAAGGGTCCCCGAAGGCTCTGTGAACAAATACAATGTTGCATTTACAGACGGACCTCGATCTCGTGCATCTCTGGTGGACCGGGTTTAGGAAAATGCATGGTTGCCGGACTTTTTACAATAGGCAGAGAGAGAGAGAGCAAAGGCAGCACGAGGCGGTCCAATCCAATGCGACATTGGGACGTGATCAATCTCTGATCCATCCCCGTCCGGAGGGCCCCAACGTAGTAACGTTTAGAGTGCTCAGAGCTGCTGCTACTGCTAGCTATAATTGCGGCCACAGTAGCAGTATACAATGAAATCTTCTCCAGGTAGTGGAGTCATCAGCGATTTATATAGATAGATAGATAGTGGGGGCCCTAGCTGCACTAACCATAGTCCAAAGTATAGATAGATAGAGATCTAGCAAGCGACCACCCAACCAACCTTCCTACTACTGACTGACTGAAAGATGAGTAGACAAGCTGCAATGATTCTTTGATTCAGTGCACCCTAACCCCCGGCGGCCCCGGCCCCCCAACGACATGGCCCCGGAATGAACTCCATCGATCCATCGCGTCTCTCTCCTCTCGGCTGCCTTGTCTCCTTTTGACCTACAACACTAGCATTTGGTGCTTGGCTTTCGCGACGATCCGTGACAACCCGGTACTATACTGGTAGTTGATTGAGTAGTACTCTATAAAGCATGCATTCCATCATCCCATCGGCAGATGAGATGATCGATGAGTCGCCCCACCACTTGAGATTGTGTGCTACCTTACCTTACCCCACACACCTTTTAGCCAACCAGCTTAGCTTTATTCGGACGAGCTTCGATCGGTCGGCTTTATACATGATCACACTCACACACTTGCCTCAATAATCGCAACAAACACCATAATAGCTCCACACGATGACAAGCAAATTAAGCTAAGCCTCACAATATGACATTTTTTTTATTTATATTAAAAACAAATACTCAGCTTGCCTGCCTGTGCCTGCACATTCGTCCAAGCTCGATCGAGTCGTCAGTCATGATGGCACGCACAAGCAAGCACGAGCTCCGTCTGCAGTCTGCATCCATCGGCCGGCCAGCCATTTCATATCATCTCTCTCTCTCTCTCTCTCTCTCTCTCTCTCTCTCTGCTAGCTGCTAGTATACTATCGGTAGAAGAGTGTACGGCGGCTTCCTTGTACCGTTGATTAATTATGCGTGGCGTGTCCCGTTTAGAGACGTGATGAATCATGGTTAATTATGCGTGCTGCCTCACGGCGGTCCCATGCGATTAATTAATATTAATATATACATACTCTCCTCCCTGAACCTGATCGATACGGCAACGACGAACGAGACAAGGCGCGCGCAAAACCACAGCAGCGCGGAAAGAGAACAACATCCGCGCTGCACGCGACAACCCAACACCGAATCCCAACCATGCAGCTGATGATATGCAGTACCATAAGGACGCGTACAACTACAAACAAAGGATGCACTGCACGTACGTACGGTACGGCACCATGGCGTGCGAGATCGACATCCCACTAAACACGCAGTGTTGCAGGCACGACTGGAGTACTACTCGCTAGCTGCTCCCAAGATAGTGCTTGCTACTGTGGCTCATTTAGTCCGCTAGGATCCTGCTAAAAGTACAGTAATGTTTTAACCTGTCAGTCGTATACTGTACTTAAGTATAGTTAGATAGTACTGCTGCTGATACTGTTCCACTAAGATCCTGCAAAAAGTCTCTTGTCTCTCTCTGCATGGGCGTGCTCGTTGTGTGTCACCGATATGACGGCTTTCTTTATCTCTACGTAGTACTATGTTTATTCCTTTCGTTTAACATAAACAAAGTTTTTTTACTGGGTGGTTGGCTGGACTGGGATCGGTCAATTATCGATGTGTGGGAGTGTATTATTCGTTGATACTAGGACTGACGACCACTGAGGTGGCGCAGCTGTAGCTGGCACCGGACCGTCCTGAACGAGGTGTAGTCAATCTTTGGCTGGCTATAATTTTCAGCTAGAGCTAACAATTAGTACTAGTCGAGGTCCGTCCATCAAATGCACCTAAGTAAATCAGAGGCAGTTATTATTTATAAACCTATCCCTAGTCCACTAAAATCAAGCTAGAAAAAAAAAAGTACCAGTCAGTTGTAAGCACTGACTGCTATACTGTGTGTTTGACAAAGACTCTGTCTGCACTATGCATGGGTGTGCCTTGTTCGTGTGACCGACGAGGGCTTAAGGAGTTAAGGGCTTGTTGCTTCCTGTGCTGTTTACAGCCTTGAATATTTATGTAAGATGATAGGCAAATGTGAAAGGTGCCACACCAATTAATAATACCGTATTGCTAATTGACATAGAGAATGAAATTCTTGTACCTATATACATGTACCAATTCAACCCCCTTGATGAAAAAACAAAATGAAAAACCATAGAAGTTTCTCTATTTTAAGAATGAATTAATTAATTGTCCTCTTGGCGCTCTTTCTCCGTCCCAAACGTCTGACTGCTCCCATGCATGACGGTTGCTTGTTCTTGGACGTTATCTCCAATTCAAGCCGCCAGATTCGTCGCATCATCAACGGTAACGTCCATCCCTCGATAGTTGACAATCTGTTTTGATCATGTCGATCGATGTTCATCGTGCTATATGAATCTGAAAATTGACTACTTTCATCGGACTGGTTGATCTACCACCTCCAGTGCAGGTGTAGGGAGAAGCCCCAGTACACGGCCAAATCAAACTGCGGCGCGCTTGCCACTGCACCAGCAGCACCCACACTTGAATCTCGTGGACCCCACCTGCTCCTCCGGCCCCACGCCACCATAACCATCCATCCATCATCATGATTGCCCCCCTCCATTGCGGGCTTGCGGCCGGCCGCAATTATCACCATCACCGCCATTGTTCGTTCGTTCGTTCGTTCGTTCGTCCTCTCTTTCTCTCTTTTTTTTTTAAAAGAAAAACGTTCGTTCTTTTTTGCTCGACATACTTTTTTTTTTCTGTTTAGATCACAGCTAATCCTGCCCTCGAACGAACGAGCCACTTCGAGCCAAGTATAATCTAAAATGGAGAGAAGAGAGAAGCGAGTCATCTTTTCCTCAAGCAAACTACTCTGAGCGAGTGTAGTATAGTTTGTTATCCTAAGTGGAGGAAAGAAAAGAGAAACAAGCCATCCTTTCCTCAAATATAGCAAGCAATAGGTTATTGGTGCCCTATGTTCTAATGTAGAGAAGAGAAAAAGCCATCCTTCCCTCAAAAGAGCCACTCCAAGCAAGAATATCAATTTTATATGCTTAGGTAAATTAATCATATAAAATATAATCTAATTACATTTCTAACTTATTTCATGTATAATGTATTTGCTTTTCCGTGTAATACGTATCAATGTATAATTGTACTCGGACTCACGGGCTTCCAATTCAATCCAGCGTCTGGCCCATATTATTATTACCGGACCCAGCATGCCAACACTTATAATGTATTCAGCTGCGAGCAAGTATAACAATAGGTTCTATGGACTATATCCTAAAGTGGTGGGGAGTAAAGAAAAACGAGGCAACTATCCGTAATAAGCTCTTTGGACTATACCCCCAAGATGGAGGGAAGTAAAGAGAAATGAGGCAATGAGGTAGCCTGCCCTCAAACGAGTCACTCTGAGTGTGGACCATATTCTAAGGTGGAGGGAAGTAAAGAGAAACGAGACATCCTGCCATCAAGCGGAGTGGAGGAGAGTAAAGAGAAACGAGGCAACTACCCTTAAGCGAGTTACTTCGAGCAAGTATATCAAAAGGCTCTTTGGACTATACCCTAAGGTGGAGGGGAGTAAAGAGCCCTCAAACGACTCACTCTGAGCTAAGGTTGTTGGTGGACCCATATTCTAAAGTGGAGGGAAGTAAAGAGAAACGAGGCAGCCTACCATCAAGCGAGATACTCCGAGCAAGTATACCAATTGGTTGACTGTATATAAGATATAAGCGAGTTACTCCGAGTATGACATCGATAGCCACTCTAAGTATAACGGGCCAAGATCAACCAAAATTTCCGTGGCACGGTCTTAAACGATAAAGAGAGAACGTAGTTGGCAAAACATTTCATTCCACTATGGACAGGCACTCGAAAGCGCATTTGACATTAACCATGTTTTTCTACATGCCACCTCCATACCATATCGCATTGTGGGAGCCATGAGAGCCACCTTTTTGAGGAACATCCACTCACCATCATCATATCTTATGACCACCACCACTATCGATAATTACTATACCTACCTTCACCATCAAGGAAGTTGCTTTTTTCCCTTTTTATCCAAAGAAAAGAAAAGATGAAAAATAGGCTAAAAAGAGAGAAATATTAATAGCGAAAAAGGAAAAAGAAAAAAAGTAGGGGGCCACTCTAGCTGATACTAGCTTCTCATGTCATGTCTCGTGTATACTGAGATCCAATCCGGGGACTTTGTTCCAACCATGGTGACGCTGACTCATGATCGATCACCTTTTGACCTTGAGACCTCTCTGGCTCTCTCCCTCCTTCGACCTTCGGAAGAATGGCAGGCAGGAGAAAAGGCTTGGCAGGCCGGCCGCAGCGACCTGCGACCTTTGACATGATCACATCACCGTGCAGCTGTTGGGGTTCTCGTCGCTGAACATGTTGTCGTGCGGGTGCCGCTGCGGCATCGGGTGGTAGTAGTACGGCGCCGGCGCCGGCGCCGGGTACTGCATCGCCGGCCGCCCGTACCCGTACCCCATCGCCGGGTACCCGCCGGGGCCGCCGCCGTGACCATTCATCTGCTGCTGCTGCATCATCGCCATGTACTGCTGCTGCTGCGCCATGGCCATGGGGCTCCCGGCCGCCTGCATCATCTCCGGCGGCGGCCCGGACGGCATGCCTCCGCCAGCGCCGCCTTGGTAGAACCCAGCCGCTCCAGGCATGCCGCCGCCGGCTGGCATGCCATGCACGGCACCGCCACCTCCACCGCCAGGCTGCATCATCTGCATGCCATTGCCACCCCCGCCCATGTGCTGCTGCGGGTGGTGGTGGCCCATCGGCGTGCCGCCCATCTGGCCCATGCCCTGCCCCATGCCGCCGCCAGGGAAGCCGGCGCCGCCCATCATGCTCGGCGGCCTCATCATCATGCCGGGGCCCGGTTGCTGCTGCTGATGCTGATGCTGCGGCGGTGGCATTCCCATGCCGCCCATCATCGGTGCGCCGGCACCGGCAGGCTGCCCACCACCGCCGCCGCCGCCCTTCTTGCCCTGCTGACCCTGCTGGTTCCCGTTGCCTCCGCCCTTGCCGTTCTGCGGCGGCTGCGACCCGCCGCCGTTCTTCCCGCCTCCGCCACCGCCTCCCTGGTTCTGCTTCCCGCCCGAGTCCTTCTTGCCGCCGCCGCCGCCGCCGTTGTGGGCGTTCCCCTTCATCTGCACGGGGATCTCGTTCCCACCACCGCCGCCCTTCTTGCCACCCTTCTTGTCACCCCCACCACCGGCGGCCGGCGGCATGGCGACGGGCTTCATCGCCATCTTGGGGTCACCGTACAAATCATCGTCATCGAAGCCGTCGTCCTCGAAATCATCCTCGTCGTCGAAATCATCGAACTCGTCGTCGAACTCGCTGCCGTCGTCGCCGAACTCGTCCTCGTCGGGGTAACTGAACTTGACGGCCTTGGGGTCTTTGCCCGCCGCCGGCGCGGGCGCTGGTGCCGGGAACGGCGGCATCTTGCCGCCGCCGCCCATGCTCATGAGGAAGTCAGGAGGCAGCTTCATACCCTTCATCTGCATCAGCTGCTGCATCTGCTGTGGCGTCGGCTGCGGCAGCATCATCTTCGCGTCTTTCCCGCCGCTGCCGCCGCCGCCGCCGCCGCCGCCGCCGCCGCCGCCGCCGCCGCCGCC
>CM041646.1:36694128-36719526 GCA_023333625.1 Bothriochloa decipiens
CCGCCGCCGCCGCCGCCGCCGCCGCCGCCGCCGCCGCCGCCGCCGCCCTTGGGCTGCTGGTGCTGGCCCTTGCCGCCGCCGCCGTTGCCAGCCTTGGGCTGCTGGTGTTGGCCCTTGCCGCCACCGCCGCCGTCCTTGGGCTGCTTGTCCTTGCCACCGCCGCCACCGGAGCCAAGCTGCAGCTTCTGGAGCTGGCTGACCACGCCGGGCTTGGCCCCCCACAGCTGCGCCGGCTTGCCGGCCTTGTTGAGCTTCTTGATGACGGTGGCCGGGTCCATGAGGCCGGACACCGTCACCTTCCCCTGCTCCGCATCTATGCTGCTCTGGTACACACCTGCAGATCAGCCCAACTCAGCACATTTGTCTTACCAAGAGTAAGGTAAAAAGAAGCTATTTTTAAGAATACAAGATACAAGAACAACAAAGTCGCAAAGCTGAACAGAACAGACCCTTGTGAGCACAACAGAACAGAGCAGGAAACAAAAGAAAATGAAGCAACATGGGTTAGAAAAATGGTTTGTTGGTTACCCTCAATCTTGTGGAGGATCTTCTTGACCTTCTTCTCGCACCCATCGCAGTGAATATTCACTTTCAGCACGCACGTCTGGGAACCAGCCAACCAACCAACAGAATCAAGAATAAGAATGTTCAGAGAACCGACATGCACACTGTATGCGATGGAAATCGCAGCAGACACGAGCGAGCAACAACATGACCATGGACATGGAGGAGAAGCAGAGCAAACTCACTCACCTGCACCTTGAGCACGTCCTCCTTGCTCATCTTCTAGTTGGCCACCTCAGATGCTGCAGCCAGCAAGAAGCTTCATATCTGGTTTGGAAGCACACTCAAATCAGGGAGAGAGGAGCAGGAACAAGAACAGCAGCATCCAGGAAACATTTCGCAGCCGTCTCTGAGAAGATAGCTTTGCAATAAACTACTGTTCTTTCTCACACGCACACTCACAGAAGAATGAGCAAGGCCGCTGTGGTCCAGAGGAAGAAGAAGAAGATTGGACGGGAGGCAGGAGGAGGAAGAAGAGACTCGCTTCCAATCCAACTCGACTCAGTCTTATCTACAACAAAGTAAAGCTAAGAGAAGCACATGCTTGGTGCTTACCAAGCTTTTTATTTGCTTGAGATGAGACTTGAGAGAGATCGCCTTTGCCCTTTGGAACCCTTCTTGAGCGGCAGCTTGTGACTGAATGAACTGAATGATGGTTGGTGCTTTGTGCAAAAGACTGGGCAGCGAAAGAGGGCGGAGGGATTTAAATAGAGAGGCTCTTGTCAGGCAGTACTTGCAGGCACAAGAGAAAGAAGAGCTTGAGCTCGAATTGCATGTGAGTGAGGTACTGAGGTAGTACATATGAGCTACTCCTACGTAAGTGTACTGAGCACTGCTCAGGTTACGTATTATACTCCAGTAGAGAATACTCCGTGTACTCGTAGGGATGTCGTTACTCTAGGAGCAATGCAGTGTCTACGGTGGACGTGTTGCAAGAGCGGGGGCCACGGTGAGCAGAGCAGCAGCACTGCATCAGGCAGGGGGCCATGTGACCCTTGTCCCCCGGCCGTCCTCCCCCTCCTCGAATTCCTAGCTGCTGGCTGCTCACAGTCTCTGCACCATACTGTATCCGCCAGCCAAAAGTTCCATGCTTTCCCACGAGCAACAGGGGGCCGGGCAGAGCACCCAGCGGCCAGCGCGCACGGCAATGTTTGCCTCTGTTTCTAACGGCCGGCCGCCGTCACACTGTTGACATTGGTGTGTCATCTTCTCCTCCTCACAAGGTTCAGTCAGTTCAGCTTTCTTTGTTTCCTCCACGCCACATGACTGAAGATGCACATCTGCACAAGTGAAATGATGGCCTTGTTTAGATCATAAAAAATTTGGTTATCAAATTAGAATTTCTATTTCTTATCACATTAAAATTTTAGCACGTGTATAGAGTACTAAATATAGATTAAACTAAAAATTAATTATACAATTTTGTTATATTTTGTGAGACAAATATTTTAAGCCTAATTAGTCAAAGTTTGAATAATTTTTATTAAATACAAACAAAATGATACTGCGCAGAATGCAGTCCAACTAAACGAGGCCGGTGATCGATCAACACACAAATCCAAAAAAAGGGGGGACCAAGGATAGATCTTCAAGTTTCATCCTCCCGCATGGTATACAGTGGTTTCTGTTGGTTGTTGAGTTGTTTCCCTCTTAGGATTTGTTTAGTTCGCTGCTGCTGAATTGGTATTCTGCACAATGCCGTATCAAATCAGCGTACTGTAGTATTTTATTTGTATTTAGATAAGATTGTCAAACTTTGACTAATTAGGCTCAAAATATTCATCTCGTAAAGTACAACCAAACTGAATTTGATGACGAATTTGAAGATCTAAACAAGGCCTTATTACAAGCTTCAAATTTTACATAAAACGTTTCGTAATCAGCGTCCTTTCTGCTCACCTTTTCTGAGGCATGGCAATGACAGTGGCAAGCACAACCTAACATTCTACTACGTACTCTCCACTCTCCACTGAGCAGCTGTAGCGTGCCTGGATTCGTCCATGAATGAACGAACGATGCAGAGAGCATGTTCTCTCTAGTGTCCACTCTCCATTGTCCCCAGATATAGCTTTTTCTGGAAAGCCTTTTACAGAGAAGCTGAACCAGTTAAAAACTCAGAACAAAACTACTAGATACTACCAACTTCTTGCTTTTAGCACAGATGAAGATGGTGAAAATGAATACGAAAACATCCCATTCTGGAGCCACAGGCCGTAAGACCTCCCCTATCAGGCTGCGGGCCTCGTCTAAATTTTGCTTATATCTCTTAGCCGACCGAGCGATAGGAAAGGTGATACAAAACAAAACTATTAATCTAAAAAAACTAAATCAACTTATTAGAACAGAAATGAATAACAATTCTATTATACTGATCTACTCTATCTGTCCATGAGAGAGAGAGCGATGAGTAACAAACAAATATACTCCTATACAGTAAGCACAGGGAAACCAAGTACCACGAATAATTGTGTGGTGCCGGGGTTATTACAGCCAGCAACAGCGAATATCTCTATATTCCTAGGAGTAAGAGCTGCCGTAAATATTTATGTTAAGTAATTAGTATCAGATCTTTAAATCTAATTTTTTATTAAATATATTTGAATATATAAATATTGGACATATTTTATATAAACTTAATCAAAATTGAGAAAGTTTAACATACATGCTAACGTCATTTTTTTTTAGACGGAGTGAGTACTCTATAGCGCTTAGCGTTTATCAAATTTTTCTTTATTTGATTTTACTTTCTGAGAGCTTAAAAAACAAAAGAGAGTGGATTTATAATAAGAATTGGTCAAGTGTAAAACTCTTTCCTTTTTCTAAAAAAGGTACTCTATAGCAGTACTTGTCAGCATGCTTGTTACAGTTTGAGTAGGATGGTGTACCGGCCGGTTGTCCCGAGAGATTCTTGTGGTTCACTGCCCAGCCGGCATGCTTGTGATGCATCATCCAGGGCAGTCACAAACTGTTCCACTGTACGTACGTGCCATAAATTAGCTGGATGCGTTCCTAGTCAGATCGAGGTACCCAGGTGGGCCGGGCGTGTCTACTTGAGGCCCATTCAGTGCATGTATTGCCGGCAGTTCATTTTTAATCAACATTTTCGCTCTCTCTCTTTATACATCCACAAGCACTTATTAGCTATAGTCATTAGTCAAAACACACTCTGATTCCTTGCTGCAGTGCAGGATGGAGCCAGAACCGAGAATCCGAGAAAGCTTTTTCTTTTTCTTTTTTGGATTTTTGGCTTCTATTTTATATCGAGTATATAAGAGAGAAAAATACCTCCAGAGTCTTTTTGGCTTATTTTATAGGGTAGGTATGTATAAAGAGATAGAGCGAAAATAGCTCCTAAGAAGATGTTTGCGGTAACTCCAAACAATTTCACTCCCACCTCCACGAGCATCAAATCCAGCATAACACGGATCTACCTCTCAAGGGCTCCCCTGAGAACTCTTATTTCGTGGATGTGGAGGAAATTGCCCGTCATACCACTAAGTACAAACCAAAAACTCCATACCAATTCGTTCCACTTCTCTTCGACATTTCTTCACCCCAACGCGACTATCTTCGTGCACCCATTTGGACCTATTGGCACCCCGTTGTGGCCGCAAGCATGCCTTGTGTGGTCATGGGCACTCCAGGTGGCCCCTCCCTCCTTCGCATATTCCTGTCGCCTCACGTGGCCGCACATGGCACATCGCTCCCCGTTCGACCATGGATATGAGAAGATCAAACCGCTATAATTTTTTTTTCATGTTGGTCCTCCGATAATTTTTATGATTATATCTAAGTATTATAGCTGGAGCCCCTCACAAAGAGGTTTGCGAGAGCCCAACTTCACATTGGAGTGCTCTATGGAGAATATAGATGGGGCCGGTGATGTGGATTTTGTTTTGCAACATTATCTTTTTGTGACGGTGATCTTTAACTACATCACATTCCACCTCCACGATTGTCCCTTCCTATTGTTATGTTGCTCCCTTGCTTCTTTGGTAGACCACTCGCGTGAGAAAAAGTAGAGTTCACGTTGAGGGTCCAAATTGAGACAAGCAGCATGTGGATATCCAGCACACCAATGAGGGCTTGTTTGGTTCATGCCTTGGCACATCTGCCTGGCACCAGGAAGGACTTGAAGCAACCGTTTTGGACGCCTGATACATGTGCCTAGGCGCAATACCCCTAGGCAATGACTCAAACCAAACAAACCATAAACACAGCAAAAATGTGGGTGGACAAGGCGGTGAGGTGACTTGGTGTGTGTAACACTCTGGTGTTAAGCATGCATAATCACTTTCATTCTTAAGCATAAGCATAATTATGCATAGCATTGATGAAAAGAGCAATTGTTATTTTATGTGGATGCTTGAATTATTCAAATTATGGTTGCATTTCACATGAATTGGATAAGTGGTATGAGTGTTTGGTGTTTGATGACCTCTAAAGTAACCTAGACATGATTAGGACACCAAATGAACCTAGGTTTATGTTCATGGTTTTGGTTAATTAAGCTTTGATGTCATGGTTGACCAAGGTGGACCATGAAATTGATTTTGTTTGACTGATTTGAAAGTGGTAGCTAGAGTGTTTACATGTGTGTATACCCTAAATAAAGTTTGTAGATAATTTCATAAGGAAAAAAATTTGTTATTATCACTTTTCATGAAAATGCTTGGAAGATGTTCAAAAATGTTGAAAAAGGCAGATTTGGGGCTGTTTTTCCAGTTTAGGGGATTTTAAGGGTATTTTTATTTGGATTTTTGTATTTCAAAATCTATGCAGAATCTGGCCATACTTTGTATAGATGAAATGTTCTACTCTTCTAGAGCTACATTTTCTTCAATATAAGTTTTAGCTAATTCGGCTTGGTTTGGGAGTTATACGGCAGAAAAGTTTGTATTAGAGGTCATGGAAATAGCATTTCAGTGACGGTTGGTCAAAGCCGTCAGGGAAATGGCCGGCCACGGCCCATCGCGCCCAGCCCGCGCGCTCCGCGTGGCGCTCGTACATCGGCGGTCCGGGGCGGCCGCGACCATCCCGACCGCGTTAAAGCGAGTGCGGCAGCTCCATCCGTTCTGTCCCCTACTCATTTTTCCTCGCTCCCCGCCTCTTTCTCCCGCTCCGCGAGCTCGCCGTCGCCGCCGCCGAACGCGCTGCCATCGCTGAGCCATCGCCGCCGCTCATTCTCTTCCCCGAGCGTGCCATTAGACTTGCCTCGACGTGCGCTTGCTCGTGCGCCCCCTAGTAGCCGTCCTCGCCGAGGGTAAGGCCCCCAATCGACCCTTCTTCTCCGCGGTTGGCGAGCCGGTGACCGCCGCCGCCGCGTTGCGGTCGATTCGGCCATCATCTTCCCTCCCTGTCTCGAGCAGTAGCTGCGCCTTGCCATGTAGAAGCCATAACCCTAGTCCATGAAGCCAGTGCGGGTCGTTCCTCGCCGGATTTCGACCGCGCCGTCGGTCGGGAAGCCGCCGCCCGCCCTGTGCACGCGGCCGAGCCGCCACGGCCCCGCTCCAACCGCGCTAGGACCTCGAATCGATGCGCCTAGACCTGCTCATGCTTTCCCTCTGTTCAATTTAGCCGGGGAGCCACGGCAACGGCCGGCGACGCCGCGCCGACGCCGTCGATTTGCCCCTCCCCTGTGCAAGGACCTCGTCCTTGAATACGACAAAAGCTAGGGTGCTTCGTGCATATCTGCCAGACACAGGGAATTTCTTTATCAGGCTTAGTGGATTTCTGATAAACTCAGGGTCTTCGGTGCAAAATCGTTTTTCTTTTTCTTTTAAAGAATCTGATTCCAGATTTTTGTTAAATCTTTGAAAAATTATAACTTCTTCATTTTTCATCCAAATGAGTTGGTTCAACTTGCAGTATTTTTCTTATGAGAAGATCTATGCATGAAAAATATGAAATGTAAAATTTGTGATACTTTTCTGTATAGATTTATTTATCTCTATTAATTGCTTTTATTTTAGAAAATACATAAGTAATTCTCTGTTGCTCAGAAAAATATGAGACCAAGTTTATTAGTCTTCTTATGTCATGCTCTATCTGTAAAAAATATTGTGAGGCTATATCCTATGAAAAGTTTGCTCTGTCTAGTTATGGTGCCTACTTCCATTAGATGATAAATAATCCATAATAAATAATATGTAAGGAATTTGTGCATGAAACTTTTTAGATAGTGTTTTTAGGCTAATCTAGAGCTAATAATATTCCGAGATCTGTTGTTTGACATATTCCTATGTACAAAGTATTTTAGCCCTATTAAATTGTGCTGCCTTGTTATTTTTGTGTAGGATAAAGTACTTACTGTTTTGACCTAAAAATTTTATGGTAGTCCATATTAGATATGTTTAAGCTCCTGTAATTTTTACAGAATTTTCTGAGTAGTCTAAAGTCATGTTGTAGTTCTACCCTGGTTTCTTTTAAATGCTTAATAATGTTTTAAGTTATTATTTCATGTGTGTAATAATGCTTTTTCGGATGTTTGTGATATGTATGATCTGTTATTAGTTGTGGTTCAGTAGAGGGTAGCGTGTAAAACAGTGGTCGTTTATAATTGCTTTTAATGTATAAGTAAATTGTGATGCGATGCGTGTTTACGATTGTTTTATAGAAGAGAATGCAGATGACATGTGCTTATCATGCATGTTTTAAAATCATGTCAATTATCTTTAGCTAAGCATTCATTCACATCAGCATGTACCTTTGTATTCATGGTATTCATATGCACTATGCATCATACAGGATCGTCAGAGCTCGAAACGGTAGTTCCCGGAGCACCAGAAGAGGAAGGCCAGCAGGAAGCTTTGGTACAAGGGATAGCAGCAGAAGAGGATCCCGAGGTTGATCTTTCCAAGTGTCCCGACCATCAACTAAGCTCTTTCCTGAAAGGCAAGCCCCGGAGCATTCTCCCTGTAGTTTGTAAAATATCTAACTTGAGTCCTTTACTTGTTTGATGCATTAAGTTATAGGCATTATTTTATACCGTTGCTGCATTACTTATATTCCTTGCCACTGCTTATACTTCAACCCTGTTAGGTTCAGGTGCGATTATTTGCTTAGCCCTGCTTTAACTAGATCGGTAGAAGTCGGGTGATTTCCTGTCATCCGCGAGTATAGGTGGTGACTCGGAATGGTTGAATACATTGTTATCTTGGATAACCATGTGGAGATAATAAATCAAGACCGGGCAGGATTGGTGTTCAGACTGAACTGGAGGTTCGGTGTGGTTATCCCGTCTGTGTCAAACTAGGACCCCGTCCATTGTACGTCCTCAAGTTATATTGAATTTATGCCTCATATTTAGCTGGAAGGATAAGTCCTTCCGACTGCGAAGCCTGAGTTTGATTTGGACCGAGAGTCGACCTACTGTACGCATAGTATTGGAGAAGATGGGAGACCACGGGTTACGCGGAGAGTAAGTCCGAGTTCAGGGTCACCCTAAATAAGGCAGCCGGGCGGTTCCTGGATACGATGGTACCTGTTGATCCCGCGACTTATCCGAATTGAATCTTCAGTGATCTGTAGCTCACCTTAGCGGGTGAGTGTGGTTTGTGTGAGGAATACCCACCAGCTGGTCAGTAATCGATTATAATCGTCATCGTTCCTGGATAGTGAACACTTGACTTGAACAGCGGCATCGTAGTAATAACTTGAATAAAGAGATGAGATGGTTGAGCCGTGATGTTGGAAGGCACTCAACCGGAATTGGTTACTATTCTTGTTAAATAATTATTACCCTGCTTGTTTAGTACAGGTGCTAATTTAGCATGATAAGGTTAATCAAATTAAAATACAATGCTAGAAGTTTATGATCAATTCTTTCTTTAATACAAGCTTTTCCGCAACTGATGAGTCAGCTATCCAACTTATATAGCCTTGCATACTCCTTGGAGTCAATTTATTTTTAGTTTATGATGGGTAAGTCTAGCTGAGTACATTCTCGTACTCAGGGTTTTATTTCCCATGTTGTTGTAGATGGTGAGATGTTTTATGGCTATTGTCAGCACTGCTTCTATCCCGCCTTGGGAGATGACTAGACCTTGGGCATGGTCACTCTACTCTACCTTATGCTTTTGTTGGATATTGACCGAGGACCTAGCACAGTATTTGAACTGGTGTGTGTGTATTTGAACTTAATCACTTCCGCTATTTTGAAATTTGAACTTGGTTTGTAATAACTTATTTCGATCTCCGATGTTTTAAACTATGTGCGAACTATGTATGTTGTGAATGGTGACGGCTAAACTTATTATGATCTTGGTCGTGCTGGAAATGTTTGAAATCCTTCAAGATTTCGGTATGACTACCGGGTTTATTAGGTCTCAATCATGTAGTTTGCCGTCTTAATGGCGAATTATGTGCTTGTGCTCTAATAAATTGGTCGGTTCTGTCACAGCTGGCATCGGAGCAAGGTTTAGCGTGTTACTGTTCACAAGTATTTAAACTAAAAGAGTTTTTGGTTTGTGAAAGGTATTTACAAAAATTATAGTTATGTATTGGTGTTCAAATCTATGGTTTTGAAAACTAGAGTGTGCCAGTGGTCATATCCTTTATGCCCAATAGGATTCAGGTGGCTTAATTAAGTACTAACTTGGGGAATTGCATCATATTTTCTGTTTTATCGTTGCCTATACAATGACGGAGTCGTATGGGTGCTATTCACTTGAGTGGTAATGTATGGATCAAATTGCCTCTATGCCCTGGTAAGTGTGAGTTGTGAGAGCATGATTGGATGCAATGCCAGTCTAGGGGAGTGCTTATTGATGCCGGATTATTCACACGCTGCACACATGTTTATATGAAGGTATCCCATGTTGGGACCGTCTTCTGGCAGTGTCATCTTCTGCACGACTGTTGGGGTAGTAAGTAATCGATGGTTTCACCTTGTTCGGAAGGTGCGTGAATTTTTACGTCGAATTGCATTCATATGGGATATGGGCTGAAATAAATTTTTTGCAGGTACACTAACCGCGAACGGTAGAACAAAGTAGTTACGTATAATGAGAGAACGATGTATGCCACCGCATAGAGCGTTAGATTATTAGTTTGTGAGGACGTATGTAACGTGCATGCATCATGGTTAAAATTGCTCATTCATACATCTCATTGTTCCTTCCCTTATAAATAAATTGCCTCATTCTTTAAAATTATAACTTATGGGATATACAACTTTTGGACAGATGCCGAGAACCAAGCAGACTGCTCGCAAGTCCACTGGAGGAGGAGTGCCCCGTGGTCCTTTGGCTGTCCGTGAGTCGGTGCCAAGGGAGGTGGACACTTTTCTTGAGGAGCACGCCTTGTCTAGCCTTCTTTGGAGGATTCTCTCCAACGCTGGGTACACGGTGGCATGGAGCCTCACTATTACTGGGACAAGGATGACTTGGTAAACTATGGAGAGGCTCGAGTGGAGGTAGTTGTCCCACCTTTGGACGGTGACCCCCACTGGGTTGGGTGGCGCTATTTTGGTGCGGGCAGGACTGCCAAGACGGGTGCCACATTTGTAGCTTTTGACATGGTGGAGCACCTGATGGAGGAGATCCCACACCAGCTTGCCCAGGCTTTTCCTGGTGTGTTTTCCTTTGCTAACCGCCTTTCTAGGTGGCCACATGCTGAGGGAAAACCACTGGAAGCAGGTCCTAAGGAGGCGCAGGGCAGCGACATGCTTGCCATGAGTGCTATGTTTGCAGTGATGAGGGCCTATGTCAGCATGGAGACTAAGGCACTTCGTCTGAGTGAGGAGTTCAAGGAGGCTCGAGCTGATGCACGCAAGAAGAAGCGTGAGTTGACATGTGAGCTTCAGCGCTCACGAGAGGAGGTAGCCCGTGTGTCTTAGCATCAAGACAAGGTTGTCCAGGAGAGCCAGAAGATGGCGCAGGCTAGGGATGAAGCCTGGTCTGAGTTTCGTCGTCTTAGCATCCGTCAGCAACCGGTGCTAGAGGACGTGGAGGATCTTCGTGCTTACAATGCTAGTCTTCATGAGGAGGTGCATAGGAAGCAGGAGGAGATCTGTCAGCTGAGAGCAGCCTTAGCAACAGCTAGGAAAGCTTTGGATGGTGCTTCTAGTGAGAGTAGCAACAATGGAGAGTAGCTTTGTTGATGATCGCTAGTTTCTAGTTGTTCTTTTGCGTTCCTGTCGGGTGGTCATGTAACCCTTTTGCACGTTAGTGAGACTTTGATGTAAGGTTGGAACATGGTGTTTGATGTGGCGATATCCGTACACCTTTAAAAGTCCAGTGTATGTATGCTGGCAAAAATGTGGATGTTGTAAGACGCTTTGCGATGGCTCAAAGTAATATTATTAGTGATGTTGTGATGTGAAAAATTAGAATTATTGTGCCTCTATTTATTGTGCAAATTTATTCCCCTCGATAAATTTAGTTTGGTATGATTTTTACATTCACCTCTCATTATGACAACATTCACCTAATAAATACTTATTGCTGAAATATGCAGATAACGGTTACCCGTAGTGGTTCGGGTGGTAATGGTAGTGGTGGTGCTGAAGAGGGTGCCAACAATACTGCACGTGGTGTACCGCCCCCACCTATGACCAATGTGGAGCAGCTGTTTGCTCAATTCTTGGGCAGCCAGCACAACGTGGAGCAGCTTCTTCATGAAAGTTTGGCCTGTGATGTTCGTCAGGGTCCTTAGCAAAATCAGTATAGCAGCTTCAAGGATTTTCAGGACACAAAACCTCTGGTATTTAAAGATGCTCCTGAACCGCTTGAAGCAGATGAATGGCTCAACACCATGGAAGATAAATTTCGTCTTCTAAGGTTAACAGAAGAACTGAAGGCGGAGTATGCAGCCCATCAACTTGAGGGACAAGCGTGTGGAAGCAACATCGTACCACCTTTCAGCAGGGTGTTCCTATTACTTGGGACCGCTTTATACGTGCTTTTCGGGGGAATTTCATTCCTCCAAGTTTGATGGCTATGAAGAAGACTGATTTTCTATCGCTCACTATGGGGACTCGTACAATGAAGGAGTATCTGGACGCCTTCAATACCTTGAGTCGGTATGCCCCTGAGTTTGTTAACAATGATGAGAACAAGATAGCTAGTTTCAAGAGAGGCTTGAGTTCCAAGTTGATGAAGACCATGAGCACTTCTGCCCGTGTTACTTTCAATGACTTTCTGAATGATTGTATTATGTAAGAAAACAGTAACAACGTTCATGCTGCCACTAAGAATCGCAAGAGAGCCCATGATGGAGGTGGTTCTTCTCAGGCAAGAGCCCCAACTGCTTTTCGTACGCTGTATCGTCCACCTATGTCTGGGGTGAGATTCAGGCCCCCGCAGTAGAAAAGACATAACCCTTATCCAGGTCAGAATCCATAGAAGCATCACAAAGCATTCAAAGTTCCTGCTCCACAAGGGAAAGCAGGATAGAGCAGCTTGACCAGTGCTAACAAGACACCTGTTAATGGACCTTGCTACAACTGCAACCAGACAGGACACTTTGCTCGTTATTGCCCTTTTCCTAAGAAGCAGCAGGCCCCGTACCAAGCTCGTGTGCACAACACCTCGATTGAGGAGATTCTTGCTGGAGAACCAGTGACTGCGGGTATGTTTCCTGTGAACCAAAACCCTGCCGCTATTTTATTTGATCTGGATCATCGCATTCTTTCATGAGTCAAGCATTTGCATAGAAGCATGATCAAAATATACTTGAATTGAGCATTGAATTCAAGGTTAGTTCAGTTGGGGCTGATATAACAACTAAGCAGATAGTTCAGGGTGCAACTATAGATCTAGACAAGTGGAGGTTTCGGTTGAACTTAATAATTCTACCTGGCTTAGGAGTGGATGTCATAGTGGGGATGAGTTGGATGAAATTCTGGGGTACTATGATCGATACAGGTAATAGGGTGCTCTCTATCAGAAATCCTCTTAGGGAAGGTACCTTTCAAGTGCCATTACCCCGAAAGTTTAAGCTCGAGAGCGTGTCCTATTCTACTCGTGTGACCCCTCTTCCCGAAATTCCTATCGTGTGTGAGTTTTCGGATGTTTTTCCTAAAGAGCTTCCGGGTCTTCCACCAGATAGGGATGTTGAGTTTCGCATTGAGTTACTGCCTGGCACCGCCCCAATTTCTAGGAGACCATATCGGATGCTGCCAAATGAATTGGCAGAGCTTAAAAATCAGTTGAAAGAATTATTGGATAAGGGTCTTATTCGCCCTAGTGTGTCTGAATGGGGTTGTCCTGCTATCTTTGTGAAGAAGAAGGACAAATCTCTACGGATGTGCGTGGATTATCGTCCACTCAATGCTGTGACCATTAAGAACAAGTATTCGTTACCCTAAATTGACATTCTTTTGACCAGTTGTCCAAGGCGAAAGTGTTTTCCAAGATTGATCTTAGGTCCGGCTACCATCAGATCAAGATTAGACCGAAAGATGTGCCTAAGACCGCTTTTTCTACCAGATATGGATTGTATGAGTATCTTGTTATGTCCTTTGGCTTAACAAATGCTCCTGCATACTTCATGTATTTGATGAATTCGGTCTTTATGCCTAAGTTAGAAAAATTTGTGGTGGTGTTTATTGATGACATCTTGGTGTACTTAGAAAATGAAGAAGATCATGCCGAGCATCTGAGGATTGTTTTAGAAATGCTTAGGGAACATAAGCTGTATGCCAAGTTTAGCAAGTGTGAGTTTTGGCTCAAGAAAGTTCAATTCCTTAGCCATGTTCTATCTGATGAGGGAATCTCAGTAGATCCAAGCAAAGTACAAGAGGTTATGAATTGGGAAGCGCCGACTTCTGTGCATGAAGTTCAGAGTTTTCTTGGTCTAGCCGGATATTATCGTCGCTTCATTTCGGATTTTTCGAAGATTGCCAAACCTATGATAAGTCTGTTACAGAAAGAGAAGAAGTTTGTCTGGACAGAAGAGTGTGAAACGGCTTTCCATACCTTGCGGGAATTGTTGACCACTGCTCCTGTTCTAGCGCAACCAGATTTAGGAAAACCTTTTGATGTATATTGTGATGCATCAAAAACAGGCTTAGGATGTGTGCTTATGCAAGAAGGAAGAGTCATAGCTTATGCTTCACGCCAGTTAAAGAAGCATGAAGTGAATTATCCAACACATGATTTGGAGCTAGCAGCTGTTGTGCATGCTCTAAAAATCTAGAGGCATTACTTGTTGGGTAACTTCTGCAAAGTCTACACTGACCACAAGAGTCTAAAGTATATCTTTACCCAACTCAAGTTGAACATGAGGCAACATCGATGGATGGAGTTTATCAAGGACTTCAATATGGAGATCTTGTATCATCCAGGCAAGGCAAACGTAGTCGCAGATGAGTTGAGTCGGAAATCCCATTGCCATGAGATTCAACCTTTGTTAGCATATGGCTTTAATCTCATGCATCCTGTTGTGCTGCGTAGCATCCAAATTAGTTGCTCGCTTGAAAGCAAGATCATCGAGGGTTAGAAAACCGACAAGGGTATAGGTCATATCAAGGAAAGGATGTTGAAACAGCCGCTCAAGCATTTTAGAGTAGATGAGAAGGGAATCTTATGGTTTGACGATCGTCTGGTCGTACCAAAAGATAGAGAACTCAGAAACCAAATCATGGATGAAGCTCACTTATCAAAGTTATCTATTCATCCTGGCGGTAGTAAGATGTTTCATGATCTGAAGGCTCGTTATTGGTGGATAAAAATAAGAAAGGAGATTGCAGCTTATGTCGCACGATGTGACATCTGTTATCGCATAAAGGTTGTTCATTTGAAGCCAGCCAGAATGCTTCAACCATTGCCGATTCCTGAATGGAAATGGGAAGACATCAGTATGGATTTTATTACCGGACTTCCCACAACTCTGAAAGGATATAACTCTATTTGGGTAATCGTGGATCGACTTACCAAGAGTGCACATTTTATTCCAGTTTGTACTGATTATCGACCCCCCCAATATGCTGATATTTATCTCAGAGAGATCATTCGTTTGCATGGAATTCCCAAGACAATTGTATCTGATCGAGGATCTCAGTTTGCTGCTTATTTCTGGGAACACTTGCAGAAGGATTTGGAGACAAAGCTGAATCGTAGTACAGCTTATCATCCTCAAACGTCAGGTCCGACGGAAAGAGTGAATCAAATTCTTAAAGATCTCTTGAGAGCTTGTGTTCTATCATCCAAGGGTTCATGGAAGAAATGGTTATCTTTGGCAGAATTCTCTTATAACAATAGTTACCAAGAGAGTATACAGATGGCTCCTTATGAGGCACTGTATGGTCGAAGATGTAGAACGCCTACGAATTGGGTAGGACCTGGAGAAAGAAGATATTATGGCATCGACTTTGTTAAAGAAGCTGAAAAACAAGTTCAAACAATTCAACAACACATCACAGCTGCACAGTCCCTTCAGAAGAGTTATGCTAACAAGAGAAGAAGACCTATAGCTTTTAATGTTGGTGATTATGTGTATCTGATGGTTTCTCCTATGAAGAAAGTGCAACATTTTGGAGTTAAAAGAAAACTAGCACCTTGTTATGTTGGTCCATATCAGATAGTGGAAAGAAAAGGATTGTGGGCTTATAAGATCCAACTGCCTACAGAGATGAGCGCAGTGTTTCCTGTTTTCCATGTATCCCAACTCAAGAAGTGTCTGCGTGTTCCAACAGAAGAAGCCGTCAAAGTCCAGGAGATTAAGCTAAGTTCGGATTTAACTTACGAAGAGAAACCTATGAGACTCCTAGAGGTCAAATACAGAGTGACCAGGAATCGCGTGGTCAAGCAATACAAGGTTTCTTGGAGCAATCATGATGATAGCGATGCCACTTGGGAAACGGAGGACTATTTAAAAGTAGTATATCCCGATTTTCATAAAGAATGGTTAGTCCACTTAAATCTCGGGACGAGATTTCTTTAAGGGGGGAAGGGATGTAACACTCTGGTATTAAGCATGCATAATCACTTGCATTCTTAAGCATAAGAATCATTATGCATAGCATTGATGAAAAGAGCAATTGTTATTTTATGTGGATGCTTGAATTATTCAAATTATGGTTGCATTTCACATGAATTGGATAAGTGGTATGAGTGTTTGGTGTTTGATGACCTCTAAAGTAACCTAGACATGATTAGGACACCAAATGAACCTAGGTTTATGTTCATGGTTTTGGTTAATTAAGCTTTGATGTCATGGTTGACCAAGGTGGACCATGAAAGTGATTTTGTTTGACTGATTTGAAAGTGGTAGCTAGAGTGTTTGCATATGTGTACACCCTAAATAAAGTTTGTAGAGAATTTCATAAAGAACAAAAGTTGTTATTATCACTTTTCATGAAAATGCTTGGAAGATGTTCAAAAATGTTGAAAAAGGCAGATTTGGGGGCTATTTTTCTATTTTAGGGGATTTTAAGGGTATTTTCATTTGGATTTTTGTATTTCAAAATCTATGCAGAATCTGGCCATACTTTATATAGATGAAATGTTCTACTCTTCTAGAGCTACATTTTCTTCAATATAAGTTTTAGCTAATTCGGCTTGGTTTGGGAGTTATACGGCAGAAAAGTTTGTATTAGAGGTCATGGAAATAGCATTTCAGTGACGGTTGGTCAAAGCCGTCAGGGAAATGCCGGCCACCGCCCATCGCGCCCAGCCCGCGCGCTCCGCGTGGCGCGCGTACACCGGCGGTTCGGGGCGGCCATGACCGTCCGGACCGCGTTAAAGCGAGTGCGGCAGCTCCATCTGTTCTCTCCCCTACTCATTTTCCCTCGCTCCCCGCCTCTTTCTCCCGCTTCGCGAGCTCGCCGTCGCCGCCGCCGAACGCGCTGCCGTCACCGAGCCATCGCCGCTGCTCATTTTCTTCCCCGAGCACGCCACTACACTCGCCTCGACATGCGCTTGCTCGTGCGCCCCCTAGCAGCCGTCCTCGCCGAGGGTAAGACCCCCAATCGACCCTTCTTCTCCGCGACCGGCGAGGCGGTGACCGCCGCCGCGTTTCGGTCGATTCGGCCATCATATTCCCTCCCTGTCTCAAGCAGTAGCTGTGCCTTGCCATGTAGAAGCCGTAACCCTAGTCCATGAAGCCAGTGCGGGTCATTCCTCGCCGAATTTCGACCGCGCCGTCGGTTGGGAAACCGCCGCCCGCCCTGTGCACGCGGCCGAGCCACCACGGCCCTGCTCCGACCGCGCTAGGACCTCGAATCGATGCGCCTAGACCCGCTCATGCTTTCGCTCTGTTCAATTTAGCCGGGGAGCCACGGCAACGGCCGGCGACACCACGCCGACGCCGTCGATTTGCCCCTCCCCTGTGCAAGGACCTCATCCTTGAATACGAAAAAAGCTAGGGTGCTTCGTGCATATCTGCCAGACACAGGGAATTTCTTTATCGGGCTTAGTGGATTTCTGGTAAACTCAGGGTCTTCGGTGCAAAAGCGTTTTTCTTTTTCTTTTAAAGAATCTAATTCTAGATTTTTGTTAAATCTTTGAAAAATCATAACTTCTTCATTTTTCATCCAAATGAGTTGGTTAAACTTGCAGTATTTTTCTTATGAGAAGATCTATGCATGAAAAATATGAAATATGAAATTTGTGATACTTTTCTATATAGATTTATTTATCTCTATTAATTACTTTTATTTTAGAAAATACATAAGTAATTCTCTGTTGCGCAGAAAAATATGAGACCAAGTTTGTTAGTCTTCTTATGTCATGCTCTATCTGCGAAAAATATTGTGAGGCTATGTCCTGTGGAAGGTTTGCTCTGTCTAGTTATGGTGCCTACTTCTATTAGATGATAAATAATCCATAATAAATAATATATAAGAAATTTGTGCATGAAACTTTTTAGAGAGTGTTTTTAGGCTAATCTAGAGCTAATAATATTCTGAGATCTATTGTTTGACATATTCCTATGTACAAAGTATTTTAGCCTCATTAAATTATGCTACCTTGTCATTTTTGTGTAGGATAAAGTACTTACTGTTTTGACCTGAAAATTTTATGGTAGTCCATATTAGGTATGTTTAAGCTCTTGTAATTTTTATAGAATTTTTTGAGTAGTCTAAAGTCATATTGCAGTTCCACCCTAGTTTCTTTTAAATGCTTAATAATGTTTTAAGTTATTATTTCATGTGTGTAATAATGCTTTTTCAGATGTTTGTGATGTGTATGATCTGTTATTAGTTGTGGTTCAGTAGAGGATAGCGTGTAAAACAGTGGTCATTTATAATTGCTTTTAATGTATAAGTAAATTGTAATGCGATGCGTGTTTACGATTGTTTTATAGAAAAGAATGCAGATGACATGTGCTTATCATGCATGTTTTAAAATCATGTCAATTGTCTTTAGCTGAGCATTCATTCATATCAGCATGTACCTTTGTATTTGCTATGTATTCATGGTATTCATATGCACTATGCATCATACAGGATCGTCAGAGCTCGAAACGGTAGTTCCCAGAGAACCAGAAGAGGAAGGCCAGCAGGAAGCCTTGGTACAAGGGATAGCAACAGAAGAGGATCCCGAGGTTGATCTTCCCGAGTGTCCCGACCATCAGCCAAGCTTTTTCCTGAAAGACAAGCCCCGGAGCATTCTCCCTGTGGTTTGCAAAATATCTAACTTGAGTCCTTTACTTGTTTGATACATTAAATTATAGGCGTTGTTTTATACCATTGCTGCATTACTTATATTCCTTGCCACTGCTTATACTTCAACCCTGTTAGGTTCAGGTGCGATTATTTTCTTAGCTCTGCTTTAACTAGATCGGTAGAAGTCGGTGATTTCCTGTCATCCGCGAGTATAGGTGGTGACTCGGAATGGTTGAATATATTGTTATCTTGGATAACCATGTGGAGATAACAAATTAAGACCGGGCGGGAATGGTGTTCAGACTGAACTGGAGGTTCGGTGTGTTTATCCCGTCTGTGTCAGACTAGGACCCCGTCCGTTGTACGTCCTCAAGTCATATTGAATTTATGCCTCACATTTAGCTGGAAGGATAAGTCGTTCCGACCGCGAAGCCTGAGTTTGATTTGGACCGGGAGTCGACCAGCTATACGCATCATATTGGAGAAGATGGGAGACCACGGGTTACGCGGAGAGTAAGTCCGAGGTCAGGGTCGCCCTGAATAAGGCAGCCGGGCGGTTCCTGGATACGATGGTACCTGTTGATCCCGCGACTTATCCGAATTGAATCTTCGGTGATCTATAGCTCACCTTAGCGGGTGAGTGTGGTTTGTGTGAGGAATACCCACCAGCTGGTTAGTAATCGATTATAATCGCCATCGTTCCTGGACAGTGAACACTTGACTTGAGCAGCGGCATCGTAGTAATAACTTGAATAAAGAGATGAGATGGTTGAGCCGTGATGTTGGAAGACACTCAACCGGAATTGGTTACTATTCTTGTTGAATAATTATTACCATGCTTGTTTAGTACAGGTGCTAATTTAGCATGATAAGGTTAATCAAATTAAAATACAATGCTAGAAGGTTATGATCAATTCTTTCTTTAATACAAGCTTTTCCGCAACTGATGAGTCAGCTATCCAACTTATATAGCCTTGCATACTCTTTGGAGTCAATTTAGTTTTAGTTTATGACGGGTAAGTCTAGCTGAGTACATTCTCGTACTCAGGGTTTTGATTTCCCATGTTGTTGCAGATGGTGAAATGTTTTATGGCTATTGTCAGCACTGCTTCTATCCCGCCTTGGGAGATGACTAGACCTTAGGCATGGTCACTCTACTCTTCCTTATGCTTTTGTTGCATATTGACCGAGGACCTGGCACAGTATTTGAACTGGTGTGTGTGTATTTGAACTTAATCGCTTCTGCTATTTTAAAATTTGAACTTGGTTTGTAATAACTTATTTCGAACTTCGATGTTTTAAACTATGTGCGAACTATGTATGTTGTGAATGGTGACGGCTAAACTTATTACGATCTTGGTCGTGCTGGAAATGTTTGAAATCCTTCGAGATTTCGGTATGACTACCGGGTTTATTAGGTCTCAATCATGTAGTTTGCTGTCTTAATGGCGAATTATGTGCTTGTGCTCTAATAAATTGGTCGGTTTTGTTATAGCGTGGATCGCTAGCCAAGCTTGGCCTTCCCTCTCCACAAGGCTCGCTATGCCCACTACCGATGATAAACCAACCATCCCAATAACAATAACCTCATATGTTCCCTCACCCGTGTTAACTCTTTATGCATCGTTCTTTTTCGTATATGGCATTGGCATCGTGTTAGTTTACGCCATCTTATTTGTGCATCAGAGAGTAGATGGAGTGAGATTGGAGGCCGTCGAGCTTAATATGTGATGAGCTCGAACTGAACCAGGCCACACATGTGCACCCATTGATCGAGCATGCACCATGCCGGCAAGCACCTCGAAACCCTTACAAATTCCTTATTCTGCATACGTATGAGTTGGTCCGTGTACTCCAGTGTTATCCTACGTCGTGCTAACTCCTACTGTACTTGTTTTAGCCGGCTCGAGCACTCGGGCCCATGCCTTCTTCGCCATACCTTGATTTCTCAAAAAGAATTGCCCCAAATAATCTTTACCATGGATATATATTAAACAAAGATGTGCCACACGACAATGAGTAGAAGAAAAACAGCAGTGATATAAATATTATAACGTTTTTTTGGGCTTCTCTAAAATGTAGGAGTCACATGTGTTTTGGAGAAGCCCAAAAGAACGTTGGCTGCTGAAGGGTGCAAAGAGTCACCGAGAGTTTTCTTGTATATCAAACTGTCATGGGATGTCATTAGTTTCGCCACGCGTTAATTTTTTTCCCGTCCTCCGCCACTGATGGCATGTGAGTAATGTTTGGATGGTTTTGATGAGCACGCAAGGCAACTTGATTCGTTCTAAGATTCTGTCGATAATAGTACAGTACTGGAGTAGTGCTACTATGCTAGCGTGAAGGGGAGCACGAGACATTTGGACAGGAAGATTCTCTCTGGCTACTAGGCCGCCGCTAGGCCAGGGTAGGAGGCCCAAAGTCCCGCAGAGGCAAGCACGGCGGCAACTTGATTGATTGATAGATCGTACACATCCTTTTGGCGTGGCAGCGGTCTGCCAAGATGCCGTGCCGCCGGTCTGCCCTGTGCTGGAGCATGCCTAGCCGGCGCGCCGACCGAGGCCTCCCCCAGAGGTCAAAAAGGAGGGCTGCTGGCTGATGCCTGATGCCTGATGCCTGATGACCCACCCACCGCATCTGCATGCGGGCAACCCCATGCATATTTGTTTACCTCGGTTGACGTCCGTCCTTGTCCCCTAGCGCCCTCACTTCTCTTTTCGCCTCCCACTGTTCACTGTCTGCACGAGTTCACGTCGATGAGTTGGTGGTCGTGGTGGACCGTTTATTCCTCCTCCTACTCCGTGTCTGTCACTGTTTCACGTGATGGGTCAAAGTCAAACCGGACAGAATCTACGGTTTGTCAAACTACCCTGACACACACACGCACGCAAAAATACTCCTACTCCGCCTCGTACGCACTGTGGCATGCTTTACGTCTGGGAGCGTCCAAATATACTCTTACTCTGCTTTAGGCATTCCTAGAAAGAGAGAAAAATAACACAACACGCTCAAGTGCAAACTCACACTACCGCCGTTCCAAATTACACCGTTAACCTACACAACCGTTTTACAACCTGAGTACGTACTAAACATTGGCTTCTCATGTCTGTTTAATCAGTCATTTATCCCGTTGCTCAAGCAGGATTTGCTTGCATCCCGTAGCTGGCAAGGCCTTGCCGTCCTTCTTCAACTTTTTGATGACAGTGTCCATGTCCAATCAGGGCAGTCACCTTCCCTTGCTGTGTGTCTATACTAGTTTGGTGCACACACCTGTGTATAGATCAATCCAAGCTAGCGTGGTTAAACAAATGATAATGTAACTAAAGAATAAAGAAATTTACATCTATAAAAGATTTCTTTGTTACCATCAATCTTGTGAAGGACATATGAAGGAACACACTCACACACACACACACACACACACACACACACACACACACATCAAGCAGAGTGGTTGGAACACATGGTAATGTAACAAAAGAATAAAGAAATTTACATTTTTATATTTTTTTCTTCATTGCCACCAATCTTGTCTAGGATCCTCTTTATTTTTCTTCACACATCCATCACAGTGGATACCCACTTTCAAGTCATAGCTATAGAAAAAAACAGAAACAAGGATGCAGGTGCAATCTGGGCGTCGGGGGCGAGGGAGGGAGTGTGAAAAAATAGGGTCAAATTTTTTGTCGCTCTATCTCGTCAGCTTCAGTTTCCACTTTCCTCGCTTGGTTGGTGAGTGAGTTGGTGTATACGAAGGCACTACACGGAGAGAAATGGCAGCCACGAATAGGGTGGATGGAATTGTTGGATGTGTGCGCGTGGCCTAATGGTACTCCTAGTATTCAAAATTTTAGCCTAATAAAATTCAGTTGGTGTGAATCCTAACATAGGAATAAAAAACACACACGGTGAAATGATTAACACATGCATGTGTGTGTGTGCGCGCGCGTGCTTGTGTGTGTGCTTGTGTGTGTGACACACATATCTTAGAGAATTGCTAGAGTTGAGAAGAAGCAAAATGAACTCACATTACCATCAGTTTTGTGTAGGATCTTCTTTATTTTCTTCACACATCCATCACAGTGGGTACCCACTTTCAAGTCATAGCTCAAGAAACAAACAGAAACAAGGGCACAATGTGATCTGGACACCGACAGTGGAGGAGGGAATAGGGTAGGGAGCATAGGAAGGATTGGGAAGAGTGCCGAGGGGGATCGCCAAAGCTGCGGGTTTAATGTGAGGGAAAGGGTCAGTTTCTTTGTCGCTCTATCTCATTAATTTCCACTTCCGCTCTTGGTTGGTAAGTGGGTTGGCGTGCAGGTCTGCAGTACATGGAGTGAAATGGCGGCCACAAGCGAGACGGATGGAACAGATCAATGTCTGAGTGTGGCTTAATGGTCCTTCTGGAATTCAAAATTTTAGCCAACTAAAGTTTAGTTGATGAATCCAAACACAGGAATAAAAAACACACATAGTGAAATTATTAACACACGTCCTAGGGCGCCACCTCACAGTCCGCTGTTGCCAGCCTGGGACCACCGCTCGAAGGGAGGAAATGGAGGAAAGGGGCCAAGGAGTGTACAAATTGGAGCACCTCATGCCACCTGGCCCCTCACCTAGCGTCTTCGATGCCACCTTGGGGCACCGCAATTTGACATGAGCCACTACGGCTCCATGCCGCAAGCACCCTCGAGAGAGGACCAGAGAGAGACATTGGAGAGATCGAGAGAGGGAGGTGGTGAAGATCTAGAGAGGGACAAGTGGGAGAAAGAGACGGGCGCCTGAGAGGCTGGGAGACAGGGAGAGTGGGCTAGAAGTGGGGTTAGGGTTTCATTTCTTGTGTTTATATATACTCCACACTGGTAGTGGGCTTAGAAGTTAGAATGGTAGCGGTCTGGGCAAATTTTAGAGGCGGGCCTTATAAAACAACCACCTCGATTAATCAGTATTACCGATTAACCGAGGCAGACACAATATGTTTCTCACCTCGGTTAATGATTAAGTGAGGCGGTTTGTTGGGTTGCCTGCCTGGCCACGAATAACCGAGGCGGGCAACCGGCCTAACTGCCTCGAAGGCATTTTCATAAGGTCTCACATTGCATAGTAGTGACATAACAGAAACTATTGTGCGGTGGAGTTAGGGAATACTTTGTGGTTTTCTATAAATTACACACAAAAATAATGTATGTAGAGAGAGAAATAACAAATTTTGTGTTTGCCAAAAAACCATAAGCAAGGATTATCATCAAGAGGCTAAGAAAAAATATAGGAGGTAGGAGGAAGAAGATACTATCCACTATCTCTATTTACAAGCTAAAAGCATGGAGTGAGTCTCTATTGTACTTACCCTTTTTGTTTCCCTGAGACCTCCTTTGGCCTGAGAAGTTGAAGCCTTTCTTTTCTTCTTCAACAGATTTTGTGAGTGGTGCTTTCATAGAAACACTAGCCAAGGGGTTTAAATAGGCTAATAGTGCGAGGACACCCGGTTGAATGTAAACTTACATATTACATGTGTGTGGTGTGGTTGTGGTTGTGTGTGGGTTCGTGTGTCCGGAGGTGGGTGTGCTTGCATGGGTGTGTTGTGTGCGCAGACATGCATAATATATAGAAGAATATCATAAATGCAGTTGATATCTGGAATTCTGGATCACTCTCCTACTTCTTTCTGCTCTTGTCAGCTCAATGTGGCCAATGTTTTTACTACATGAAGAAAATAAGAAAAAAGAAGACTTTTTTAGAACAGGGTTAATTAAGCATATCTTCTAATAACATTTTTTTTGCTAAATCTTCTAATAACAAATTGACATGTCTTTGTTTCTTTTTTTCCCCCTAGTGCTGCCAGGAGCACTTCCATCATTTAAAAACTTGGTGAGCACCGGCCACCGGCCCTTATCGTGTGCTCAAACACACAACAGGCACCCGCGTGACACCCGAGTCATTTGATCAGTCTTGCTCGGTCGGTCGTCGGTCCTCGTGTGACACCCGAGTGCTTCAAGCCAAGAATCAAACTTTGGCTAATCCATTTTCCATTAAAGTGAGTAGTAGTACCAAGGTCACTGTCCTTTGAGTGCAAAACTTCGTTACACCGCATTGACTCAAATAGTGTAAAAGTTGTTTACACCACTTTCTCTTGAGAGGTACAATAATCTCAAAATTTCCAAATTTATCATCCATTTTTTCAGTTGCGGTTTAACTTGTGCAACTTCAAAGAGGTATAATCAGTAGTTGAAAGCATTTTTTATATATGAAACATAGATGAACAATTCAAAATCAAAATGCTTTATGAGCAGCTGTGTTCTTTATTTTTTTGACACTATTTTTACAAAAGTCACAGCCACCGCGGTCATTTGGGCCGCTTAAGGCACCGAGTGGATTGTCCGGTGGGCTTCGTCGGTTGGACAAATTGGGCCGGACCAGGCCGCAAGTAAGTTGCAGCTGTGCACGCGGTCAAAGAAAAAGGCTGAAGTTCTAGTTCCGCCAGCGTCCGGGATCCCTGCTTCTCGATTCGATTCGATTGGTTTCGTCTGGACCTTTCCTTTTCTTCAATCTGCAATCTCGCCAGCGATTGGTGGGGGATCTTACGTTGCTGCCTGATTGGTTCCTCCCTCGGTTGCTCTCCGTTCCCCGGCTCTCCCTCGCCGATCGGCTTCCCAGTCGATCTCTCGTCGGGGTTAGTTTCCCGTGTTCTCCTGGATCTGGAAAGGGGCTGCCCTAGGTTCCTGTTTAACCGAAATTAACTGGATTTTTCCCATGGTAGGTTGGCAAGGAAAGTATCTCCAGTTCAGCAGACAGATGGGATGGGTTCCAAAGCGCGTTTCTGTCTCGCGCTAGGCCTCTTTCTGCTGCTCGTCGCCGCCTGGCTGCCCTAGGTATGTTATTTTCTCTCACTCGGACTCCATATCAGCACCTCAGCACCTGAAGGAACTATTGGAAATACTCTTAAAAAAATAATTGCAAGTGCCTATTTGCTCACTACAAAAGTTCCACTTCCTAATGTGCAACTTTAGCTTTTGAATGTATTTTTTCCTTTCCACTTTAGCTTTTGAATGTATTTTTTCCCTTCCATATATACCCATCATGGTATTGGTAGTTGTAGGCACAGTATGCAGGAAAAATCGGCATGGCTGTTCCAGTAATTATCATTTAAATATAGAAGAGTAATATATGACGGATTGAACTTTCATACTACGTGTTGATGCAAAATTATATCTGCAAACACACCGGGCTAATACCCGAAATCGATATCCGGAGCGTGCCAGTCGATTTGACCTGTTAATCGACAA
>CM041646.1:36729526-36799945 GCA_023333625.1 Bothriochloa decipiens
CATCGGTCAACTCAGAATCAACGCTGGAGAAGAACCACTCCCTTGCCGATCAACACAGTTTTCGGTCCATATTGACACGTGTCAAAAAACGGTGTCAACACATGCCCCCCAATTTCAGAATATAGAATACTTTATGCGCCGAAATTTCCTCCAGGTCGTAATTGCCCAAACCGTTTGAACTTCTCCTCGAGAGTTGCACGCGTGGTAGTGGAGATCCTGTACCAACAGGCCCATATAGTGCTTCCTCCACCGCGGCCCATTTTTCATCTGTGATTCAAACCCTAGCTTTTCTCTCTCCGGCGGCGACATCAACAGGTGATTCTTTGACGAACTCGATCATCGGCGCTCTCGACGGTGACCCTTAGCCTCCAGTTAGCATTCTTTGCCTTTTCCATCTCCATCGCGGCCATGGCTATTCATTTCGACGTCCCCAAGGTTAGTCTTTTCCCTTTGCCTACCCTCTGACATTTCATTTCTCCTTCTCTGCGCAGTTCATGACTCTTCCTTATTCCCAATCTTTTAATCTCAGGAGCTTTACAATAATCTTCTTATCCCAACGCATCAGAATCACTTCATCTGCCTAGGCCCAATGGGAAATCCAGACCCAACCGACATTATAAACGCAGAAACCAATCGAATCCCCTTCAGAACTCAGAATTTTGACTTGGGACTCTGGACCGATACCTTCCGTTCTTGGCCAAAAACCACCAAGGGATGGAAAGATTGGTATCTGAGGGTCGCTAGGCCAATGGAGCTGTATTGGGCGGAACGCAAATTAGAACAGTGCATCAGAATATCCATTGCCGATATGGAGAGGAACGAGTCTTTATTAATTGCCGCCTCCTATTTCTGGTCGGATACCCTGAATGCCTTTATCTTTAGACATGGGCCAGCTTCTCCTACTCTTGCCGATGTGTATATGCTTACTGGCTTGGACATTTCTTCTGCTGATGACAACTCACTGTTCCAACGGAAATCCGAGCATCGGCTGACCACCAGAAACATTGGCGGCTGGACTGGCTATATCAATGAGTATAAGAAATCTGGTTCAGTCAATCACAGGGAACACTCAGCCTTTTTGAATATGTGGCTTGAGAAGTTTATTTTCTGTGGCAGAACAGTCGGACCGACCAACATGCACCTCTCTGTAGCAGAACTGTTGGCTAGCGGCGTCAAGCTCCCCCTGGGCCGATACCTTCTTGGCTCAGCCTACCATCTCCTCCACCAAGTGTCACAAAGGCTGCTGCAAGGTAAATCCATCGGCAACCTGGGGGGTCCCTGGTGGTTCATTAACATGTGGTTAAATGCCCACATGCATAAATATTTCCATGTCGACCTGTTCGCTCAGCAGTTCCCTCGAAGTCTTCCTGAAGACTATCAACTTGGGGAAGAAGAATCAGCAACGCGCCCCCCATCAATTTTGGAGAAGCAGTGGCAGTGCTACCAGGTGCAGAGGCGAACAAAGTCCAGATCGGCAATCTTTTCCACAGCCTCTACATCGGCATCCCCTCTGAGCTTCGGGCATGGGTCCCGTATGTTGATGAAGCAACAAGATTCCCTCTTTCCTTTAATCTTACCGATGAGGCCCTGAACCAGGACGCTGACATCCTAAGGGCAATAATCACCCCTCGTGCTATCCCGGTAAACATTTTTGGAAGCGGGAAGAATATCAATCCCACCTATGAGTTCTACTATCCATCGGCAGTAGCAAGACAACTAGCTTTTGGACAATTGCCCATCAACTTATGTTTTGCCGATGTGATTAAACCAAGAGAGACCATCGCGAGCCGTGTGGATTGGCACAGAATTGTTACTCTCCTTCCTAATGTCGACATCTCAAATGCCGATCTTACTGACTGGGTACCGGCTTCCTTTGTCACCGAATCCTTCAAATTATGGTGGCAAGAATGGAAGGAACAACTATTTTTCGCCTCTCCTCATTTTTACTGGAACTCTATTGATCCTGACCACGTCATCCCTGCCGATGCAGTAAGTCTAACCCTCTGCACTCCTTTCAACTCCTCCTTAATCCATCGGCAACTAACCCTTTCTTTGACAGGTTGATGACCCGGTCCCAACATTGAGTAAGAGTGGCAAGGTCATACGGCTGCAGCCGATTTCTCCAGTATCCATCATCGGTCACAAGGCTCCCTCGTTAGATGCTCCAGTGGGCCGCGGTCGTACCAAGAAGGGTACTAAATCGGTCATATTTTCGGCACAGTCATCTCAGGTAACCACCTCCCTTTCTTTTGCCGATGTCGATTGCTGTGACTTACCAATTCCATATTTCAGGGCGCGAGTTCTACACTTCTAGAGTCTTCATCGGCAACTCGTCCCCCATCACCCGTCAACGCACCTTCAGATGTTATCCTTGTCGACTCTCCAGAGGTATGTTTCTCCAATTTTAACCCGATTTCAACTATTATAATTAGCACTAATTACTCCATTTACTTGTAGCAACAAGTGGACATATCTGTAGCTGTTTCAGCCGATCCAAAACCACAGTCCTCTGGTGCCGATGCCCCCCAGTCATCTGGGTTTGAGGAACCACAGCCTAAGCGCAAAGCTTCATCTTACGTAGTCCTTCAATCGAAACGATCCAAAATTGCATCGGCACTTTCCACAGTTCCAGCACCATCTCTTCAGTCAACACCGCCGGATGTGCCAGCACCAGGACCACCAACAGCACCTCAAGAAACACTTGCCGATATAGCCACAGACTTGCCACCACTCAGCCCTGCCAGAACCGATCCATCGGCAAGCATTGCTGAGGACATATTGCAAGCTGTCTCCTCCAGCCAAATGCAAGAAATCGCCTTGAAGCAAGTAAGTTAACCATTATTCTGCAATATTCCTTTTCCTGTAACTGACTAATCCCCTCGCAGGAACAAGACTCTCCAAACAGCCTATTCTCTTTTACTGTCAACATTCCTGACGATGAAGAAGAAGAAAGTTCTGCGCTTGCCTTAGGAACTGTATCAGCTGAGGTCAGAACCAAATTAGAAACATTATTATCTTTGTTGCATCAAGATACACCTCAGCTGGTCCAAGATTCAGACTCCACAAGAGCAATCTTCAAAGCGATTCGTGGCCAAGTCCCCGACAATATTGAAGAAATCCTTTTTCATGCCGCCCACCTTGAGAGCCGACAACTCCAATACCAAAAAGCCGCTCGACGAATTGCCGATAGAGCCGCTCAATCAAAACTTAAAGAAGAAATATTACAATTCAAGCAGGCCGCCGAAGAAAAGCACAGAAGCATGAGCAACTTAGAGGCTTCGGGCGCCGATCTTGAAAAGAAAATTACTGATCTATCGGCAAAGAGAACAGCTTTACTGGCCGAGCTGAAAGAGGTGGAAGCAGCCCTGAACCAAGCCGTACAGGAGAAAGACAACCTGTCCAACACTTTAAAAATTCTTCAAAAGGACAGAGACAATCAAGCCTGTATGGCGCTGACGCTGAGGAGAAAGCTTAAACCGATAGAGGACACTGCCGATGCGGACGTCAGGGAAGTGGAAGAAGCCGACCAGATTCGCCTGCGTGCGATAACCGCTATTCAATCCTTCCTCAGTTTGTAGACTTCACTCATCGGTTTTGTCAAGTTATCGGCAATCTGAACTTTGTCAATTGACTGTGAATGTAATATAATGCCGATATCTTTATTTCTGTATTTATGCATCTGTCCAAATACTGGGGTAGTATTTCTTTAAATATTTCCCATTTAATGCTCTGGGAAATATAACTCCTTCGAGGGTTTCTAAGATGTATGCGTTACCAGGAGCCAACTGATTTATCCGATAAGGACCTTCCCAATTAGGGGACCACTTGCCGAATTTTGAACTCTTAGTCCCAATCGGCAAAACCAATTTCCAGACTAAATCTCCATTTGCAAATTCTTTTACTTTCACCTTTCTATCATACCACCTAGCAACCCTCTCTTTATTTTCTTCGACGCTAATTAAGGCCTTTAGCCGATGACCTGCTAAATCTTCTAATTCATCTCTCATAAGCATGTCATACTCATCGGCTGTCAAGTGATCCTGAGAAAATACACGCCTAGAACCAGTCTTAATTTCCCAAGGTAAGACTGCATCATGCCCATATACCAATTGATATGGTGAGACCTTAATTGCACCATGACACGCCATCCGATATGACCATAAAGCTTCATTTAAAAGAGCATGCCACCTCCTAGGATTTTCCTCAACTTTCTGTTTAATAAGCTTGATTATTCCTTTATTAGATGCTTCAGCCTGACCGTTAGCTTGCGCATAATAAGGAGAGGAATTTAGAACTTTAATTTCCATACCGATGGCAAAATTATCAAATTCTCCTGATGTGAACATAGTTCCTTGATCGGTAGTAATAGTCTGAGGAATACCAAATCGGTAAACAATATGTTCTTTCACAAAATCAATCATATTTGCCGATGACACTTTCTTTAAAGGAATTGCTTCAACCCACTTTGTGAAATAATCGGTAGCAACGAGTATGAATTTATGTCCTTTACTCGACGGTGGGTAGATCTGACCGATGAGATCAATAGCCCATCCTCTAAATGGCCAAGGTTTGATTATAGGATTCATTGCCGATGCAGGTGCTCTTTGAATATTACCGAATTTCTGACATGACTGACACCCTTTGAAATATTTAAAGCAATCTTCGAGAATTGTCGGCCAATAGTACCCGTTCCTCCTAATCATCCATTTCATTTTAAATGCCGATTGATGTGCCCCACACACTCCTTCATGAATCTCACCCATTAAACTCTTCGATTCCTCTTTACTAAGGCATTTGAGTAAAACCCCATCCAAAGTGCGATAATATAACTCAGTATCAAGGAGCACATACTTGGTAGCTTGAAACCTTATACGTCTCTCCACTTTCCTAGACGGATTTTTTAAGTAATCGGCAATATCCCTTCTCCAGTCATCGGCATCAATTACCGATGTCAACACTTCTCGGATCAGTTGATATCCCGAAGCATGCTGTGCTAGCCGATTAGCTTCTTCATTGTGCAGTCTGGGAATGTGTTCAAGTCGAAAATCTTTAAACTCCTTTAATATTTGCAGGCACCTCCCATGATAAGTAATCAAGACTTCACTTCGGCATTCATATGTTCCAATCAACTGATTAATGACTAGCATGGAATCCCCAAAGACTTCAACTGTATCGGCACGAATTTCTCTGAGCAATTCTAACCCTTTCAGTAAAGCTTGATATTCAGCCTGATTATTTGTTGAAGTGCTGGCAATCGGCAATGAAAATTCATATTTCTTTCCTCGAGGCGAGATTAATACAATACCGATTCCTGCTCCTCCACCGCAAGTAGATCCATCAAAGAAAAGTGTCCATGGAGCAATCTCAGCATAATTTATCACACCGCAATGTTGAGTAACAAAATCGGCCATTACCTGTCCTTTAACCGCTTTAGCCGATTCATGACGCAAATCAAATTCTGATAATGCTAGGATCCACTTGCCGATCCTTCCTTTCAAAATTGGCATTGACAACATATGCTTAACCACATCGTCTTTGCATATGACAGTGCATTCAGCCGATAACAAGTAATGCCTTAATTTTGTGCAAGAGAAATATAAACACAAACATAATTTCTCAATGGCCGAATACCTGGTCTCAGCGTTTATCAGTCTCCTACTCAAATAATATATCACACGTTCTTCCCCTTCAAACTCTTGAATTAATGCTGATCCGATAACATTATCATCGGCAGACAAATACAACTTGAAAGGTTTCCCGTGTTGAGGCGGAACCAATACTGGAGGATTTACCAAATACTTTTTAATTTCTTCTAAAGCTAATTGCTGCTCTGTTCCCCATACAAATTCCTGATCGGCTTTTAATTTTAATAAAGGACTGAAGGCTTTGATCTTTCCTGACAGATTAGATATAAATCTTCGAATAAAATTAATCTTGCCGATCAAGGATTGCAACTCAGTCTTATCGGCAGGAGCAACAACCTTATTAATTGCATCAATAGATTTCCTGCTGATTTCAACACCTCTTTGATGTACCATGAAGCCTAAGAATTGACCTGCCGATACACCAAATACGCATTTAGTAGGGTTCATCTTTAAACCATGCTTCCTGGTGCACTCTAAGATTTTCCGCAGATCAGCTAGATGACTCTCAAAACCTTCAGATTTGACCACCACATCATCTATGTAGATTTCAACCGTTGTGCTGATGTATTTATGGAAGATAAAATTCATAGCCCTCTGATAGGTAGCACCGGCATTTTTCAAGCCGAAGGTCATGACAATCCATTCAAATAAACCCACATGACCTGGACACCTAAAAGCAGTCTTGGAAATATCCTCTTCAGCCATGAAAATTTGGTTATAACCGGCATTACCGTCCATGAAGCTGATGATCCGATGTCCAGCTGCAGCATCAATCAATAAATCGGCAACAGGCATTGGATAGCCATCCATCGGTGTGGCTTTATTAAGATTCCTGAAATCAATACACACACGAAGTTTTCCATTTTTTCTTATAAACAGGAACCACGTTAGAAATCCATTCGGCATATCGACATTGCCGAATAAAGCCAGCTTCAATTAACCTTGTGATTTCGGCTTTAATATCAGGTAACACTTTAGGATTACATCGGCGTGCAGGCTGTTGATGAGGCCGAAATCCTGACTTAATAGGCAACCGATGTTCAACTATTGACCGATCTAATCCAGGCATTTCTGTATAATCCCAAGCGAAACAGTCCTTATATTCCCTCAAGATATCAATCATTTGCTGTTTACATTGAGAATCTAACTTAGCACTAATAAAAGTTGGTCTCGGCCTGTCACCGTTACCAATATCTATTTCCACTAAACTATCAGCCGATGTGAACCCAAGACCAAGCTTTCCACCATCGGCAAACTGATCCATTAAAATTCATCTTTAGAACCGACTGCTTGGATCGGTGTGAGCTCATAATCGGCAACCCTGAGAAATTCCGTATCCCATGCTTCTCCCGATATGCACTTTGTTCGCTCATAGGTCTCAGAATCAGCCGATGCGATTATATAAGAAGAATCACCAGGGATAATTTCAATCTTGTCTCCAATCCACTGTACGAGGTACTGATGCATCGTAGAAGGAACACAACAGTTGGCGTGAATCCAATCCCTTCCTAGGAGCAAATTATAGTTACCTTTGCCGTTAACGATAAAGAAGGTGGTAGGCAAAGTCTTGCTGCCGATAGTCAACTCAACACATAACGCCCCTTTAGCCGGAGACACATTGCCTTCAAA
The DNA here is from genome assembly GCA_023333625.1 of Bothriochloa decipiens. Taxonomy (NCBI): domain Eukaryota; kingdom Viridiplantae; phylum Streptophyta; class Magnoliopsida; order Poales; family Poaceae; genus Bothriochloa; species Bothriochloa decipiens. The sequence goes on from CM041646.1 coordinate 36,736,801, forward strand.
ATCTTTAAGCATCATATCCGTCTTGGTTAAATCTTGGTCTCCTTTTCCAAGTCTTCGGAACATAACATACGGCATGATATTAATTGCCGCTCCTCCATCTATGAGTATTTTTGACACTGGCTGTCCATCAATCTTGCCTTTAACAAACAGAGCTTTGAGGTGTTGCCTCTCATCATCGGCGGGCTTTTCAAACACAGCCATCATTGGATCTAGAGTTAGTTGGGCTGCTTCATCGGCAAAAACTGCTTGCTCCTTGTCACCTGGCGCCAAGAACTCCATCGGCAACATGAAGACCATGTTAACATCTGCCGATGGACTTTCACCCTTACGTTTTGGTTGCCATACTTGAGTTGTTGCCTTTGGGATGCTTTCTCTTGGGCACTGTAAGTCTCCTTGACGCATACGCTATTCCCTTCTTTTTTGAGTTTTCGTCAATCCTTCAGGGCACCATTGGGGCAGCTTTGTTTTCCAAACAGGCTGATAATGCTTTGTGTTCTGCTCATGGAGGCCTATGTTTGGATCCCGGCAGAATATCCCTTCATCAGGAACCCTTTCGTTAGCCATCTCTTCAAGCCTTGCATGACTCTTTGGAAAATAACCAATATACCTGCCCAGCCTGTCATGCACGCTAACTCTGCCCCCCAGCCGATCAAATGCTGACACCTTTTCTTTGATCGGCGTATTGATGCATACCCCTCGATTACTAGAGTGATGTTGTCTCTCTACCCGATCATTTAGATAGTAACCATTACATTCAGGGCAGGTATCGGCAGTGGGCAATTTAATGCCTTCTTCCCAACAATGAATGAAAAACGGACAATTCCAGTGATCTTTATGTCGACGTAACTCCTCCTGTTGCTGTCGATACCGATCCTCACACTGTTGCCGATACCTGACACCATATGGAGCAGGCCTCAGAGGTCTTCTAGAGCTACTACCTTCATTAACAATTCTTTTCTCTTTAGCGCCATCGGCAGGTTTCTTTCCCTTTACGTCCTCAACAGTTATTTGGTTCTTAGGGTCTACCGATGCATTTCTTCTAGCAGTCTCCGATGTTAACACTTTGGTTTTACCTTTAGTCTCCACCATATTTGCAGGGAACGGATGTTGATCAATTTTCATCGGCTTCTGAGCTTTTGAATTATCAAACTTGATTTTCCCGGATTCGATAGCCGACTGCAACTGTTGCCTAAACACCTTGCAATAATTGGTACTGTGCGAGGTAGCATTATGCCATTTGCAGTACCTAATCTTTTTCAACTCTTCTGCCGATGGAATCACATGATGAGGAGACAGCTTAATTTGACCCTCTTGGAGCAAAAGATCAAATATCCTATCGGCCTTGGTGATATCAAATAGAAACTTTTCTGGCTCTTTCTGACCGAAAGGACATGATATCGGCTTCTTATTCTTTACCCACTCAGCCAAACCGATAATTGGTTCATCATCAGTGTCTGAATCTTCTGCTTCTTCTACAAAGGACACCTTTTTATTCCAATTCTTCCTGGGTTCAAAAACCCTAGTGTCCTGATCAGAAATCCTTTGCACAATATGACTCAAACTTTCAAACTCTTGTGACCCATATTTTTCTCTGATATGTGGCAGTAACCCTTGAAGAGCTAAATCGGCTAACTGCCGATCATCAAGCACTAAGTTGTAGCATTTATTCTTCACATCTCTTAGCCTGTGTACAAAACTTTCTACTGACTCATCACTGCGTTGCCTCAATTTTGTCAAATCGGTCAGCTTCTTTTCATGTACCCCAGCAAAGAAGAATTTGTGAAATTGCTTTTCTAGATCGGCCCATGTAATAACAGAATTAGGTGGTAACGAAATAAACCATGCAAAAGCCGATCCAGACAATGATGAGGAAAATAATCGAACCCTTAATTCATCCCTGTTAGCTGCTTCTCCGCACTGGATGATGAATCGGTTGATGTGCTCCATTGTTGACGTATCATCTTGCCCAGAAAACTTAGTGAAATCTGGCACCTTGTACCGATTCGGGAAAGGAATCGAGTCATAAGATGAAGGGTACGGAGTCCGATAAGAGTAAGTATTGACCTTGGGCTGAATCCCAAATTGCTCTTTCATCACTTCTGCAATCCTATCGGTCAAGAGTGCATCATGATCTTGCCGATGCACTGGCTGGATCTCTACTGGAGGCGTTGGCTGATATGCTTCTTCATACCCCTGTGGCACTTGGCTTGGATAAATCGGCATATTCACGGTGTCAACCTGCGGAGTAAAGTTCCTCGTCTGTTTTACCGACGCTTGCTCCTGGACAGTTGTCTGTGGACTATACCGCTGAGTCCCTATTGCTTGATGGCTTGGTTGAATAGCAGATTGCTGGGTTGGCACTTGCCCCGACCACTTGAGACTGTAACTCATCGGCACCTGGCTTGCCGATGGCTGATAGCTTATAGACAATTGATGCTCTTGTATAGATGGATGATAGCCAGCATAATTGCCCTGAATTGCAGATAACCCAGACTGAGATATGAATGGTACCACGGGCTGTTCTGTAGTGGAAGCTCTCTGTTGAACTGGTGGAGGATTAGTCAATGGATTCGCATAAAATATCTGTTGCGGAGGTGCGTAGAATCCCATTGACAATGGCTGTATAGCAGGAGGTACAGTAGAATAATACGGCGCTTGAGCCACCGGCCGAATTGGAGTAACCGATGTCATTGGACCCTTCCCTGCTACATCATGCACTTGAGGCGGTCCAGAATTGGCAGTAGATGGACCTGGAGGCATACCGTATCCCCACCAATTGGCAGCAGTTTGATTATGTTGACCTGAAGGACCTGACATTGCCGATGCCGATAGATCTGTGCTCAACTGAGTACTAGGCTTTTCCTGAGACGTTAGATCTGATCCTATCGGCGTGGCGCCAGCGATGGATGGTCCTGATATAGCTGAAAGAGTAGGCGCTTCTATATTCTCAACGGCTGGAGTTGCCGATGGAGTACTGGTAGATGCCGATCCTGGCTGATGATATGCTGGCCCGACATACCCTGGTGCTTGTCCGTCCCTTAACGTTTGTACAACAGCATTGTAGACAGTATTGGACAGCACGGTGGAGTGGTTGATCAAAGCTTGATTTAATGCAGAATTAACCATCTCCTGTAATTTGCCAGGGTTGGAGTCAAAGGTTACCTGCCGAGGCAGCGGCAGATCTTGCTTCTGGATAACTTCTCCTCCCCTGTTCATGCTGAAAGACTTCAAGCAGAGCTGCCTGTAATCCTCCATAGCTTTTTCCATGGCTTGCTTCTGATCCTCCTTGAGATCTGATTCTGATATCTCGATGATGTTATCTGGAGTGATATCGGTAGTATTCCTCATGATAAATCTGTTGACTTTGTCCCACCAGGCGTGCCAAAAGATGTGTTGATGCAAAATTATATCTGCAAACACACCGGGCTAATACCCGAAATCGATATCCGGAGCGTGCTAGTCGATTTGACCTGTTAATCGACAAGGACGATAGATTTGAATAAAACCTGAACGAGACGACAGCGATACGCCCGGACGTCAAAGCCTGAATCTTGCTCGGTAAAAGCGGAACCTGCAAGGCCGCCGGAGATCAAGTTGATGCAGCCCGTCGACTCTTGAAAGAACTCGTTGAAAAGGAAAAAGTACTGATGACGAAGTCGCCGAAAAGTAGATTGCTTGAAAAGTAGATAAAAATAGTAGGTTTGTTGTATTGATGATTATTCTTTTCATTGTCTTTCGGTACATATTTATACCCTGGTACTATGAGTCCTAAACAGACACGACAAAGTATTACCTAAACAAGTCTTATCTCTAAGGAATAAAAAATAACGACTCGTACCAAGGTCGGACTCAAAAATAAGCTAATAAAATAATGGCATAAATATCGCTAGTTCCCTTATCCATTGCTTTACGATGAAAACTCTACCGGCATGCTCTTCATCCCTGTAGATTCCATCGGCAACCCATCAATAATGGCTCAGACCCGCTTTCCATGTCCTTCAGCTCCGCTTTCCATCGGCAACCATGCCTCAATCTCTATCGGCAACAGCCCTCTGGCTTCATCGGCAATGTACGAGATCAACATGTCCTTTATCGGCACTCATCCATCGGCAACTCAGAATCAACGCTGGAGAAGAACCACTCCCTTGCCGATCAGCACAGTTTTCGGTCCATATTGACACGTGTCAAAAAACGGTGTCAACACTACGTTTGACAGCTCGTCTTACTAAACAAAATAGTGCATCTTGAAAAAAATAAAAGTTACACTTAAAATCTATTCAATGGTAAAGCAAGCTACATCAAAATAAATGATAATTGCATAAATTACACGGCTACTACACTTATTCGATAGAGTTTCAAATGGAACGCCAAACACCTTTCCTCAGTGAACATCTCGGCCTCCTCTGCCTCCATCACAGGCCCTGGCGCCGGACGTTCCTCCATTAGCCACAGCTACCCTGCCAATTAGTATCGCTGCCGCTGCCGCTTCTTTGGCTTTGGCTGTGCAGCCTTCTCCTCAAGTTCGCCGATCAGGCGCCCGATGCATGTCTCCACACCACGGTCAGAGCCTGCCAAGTCATCATTCTGGGACCGAAGTAAGCACTCGGCAACGTCGGCTGGAGTGATCTCCACCACCTGCAGTAGCTCCTTGACCCTTTGGAATAGAGGGTGTGCTTCAACGCCAAGGTAGTTCTTGGCTAGAATCTGGAACGCCTCGAAGCAGCAGTAGGACATCTCGATGTGCATGTCCATCCACCCACTCCGGATCAGTGCTTGGTCAAGCTTTTCTGGAAAGTTGGTCGTGAACACGATGATCCGCTCACCACTATGAGCAGACCAGATACCATCAATGAAGTTGAGCAGGCCGGACAGCGTCACTTTAGATTTGTCGTCGTCTTTTTTGTCGTTGTAGTACCTGGTATACAACCATTGGGGTTAGGTGACGCCAAGACTTGTTAATACTTGTAACATTTCAGTTATATAGGTAGCAGATGACAACATTATGAAAGTAGCTAATGACACCAACGATGTTCGAATAAGCTGACCTCGACGATGTGCTCCGCCCCTTCTTGTTGCTTCGTTGGCCGATGACATCATCGAAGCAGCAGTCTATATCCTCGAAGACGATGATTGACTTGCCTGTTGTCTCGAGGAGGAGACTACGGAGCTTGCTGTTCTCCGACACCGATGTAAGCTCCATGTCATAGATGTCATAGTTGAGGTAGTTGGCCATGGCGGCGATCATTGTGGATTTTCCTGTGCCTGGTGGGCCATAGAGGAGGTAGCCGCGCTTCCATGGCTTTCCGATGCGGCGATAGTAGTCCTCCTTTCGACGGAAGTTGTCTAGATCTTCCATGATCTTGCGCTTGTTGTCCGGGTGCATCGCTAGGGTGTCAAAGGTGGTTGGATGCTCAAAGTCAATGTGGCTCCATGACGAACTTGGGTCATATCTTGGAAGCAGCATCGAAAACGTTAGTTTTATATACTATATATATATACATATATAACCCCCCAAGTCCTTATTTGGATGCATTTGTATTCAATTCAATCTAATTGAATACGAATGACTCGAAACAAGGCTCAAGGGGGATAGAAAACACCCGTGTAATTAAATTCACTTCGTACGTTATATATATGTGTGTGTGTATATGTATATATGTGTGTGTATATATATAAGTGTATATATTTATGTATATATATAGACGCACACGAAGTATGAGTGTATTAACGAACTTACCTGCTGATCCTTCTATTGCTGTAGAGCCTCTGGCCTCGCTTGCCGATCATGATGTTGCGGCCTTGTTGGCGGACGTGCGGTAGGTACTCGTCCAGGATCAACGCCCGGTGTTGCTAGGGGAACACGAGGCGGTAGCAGGTTGTAGTAGTGTCGGCAATGTCGGTGGTGATTTTCAGCGACAACCACCGCAAGGTGACGCCGCTGAAGCTGTCGGCCACCTCCTCCCCCTTGCGGAGGCTGAACAAGAAGCTGTCGCCCCTAACAGTGCCATCGGCATAGAGGTCGAGCGTGTCCCGCGAGCACGCCGAATTCAGGTACGCCTTCACCTCCTCGAAGGCCTCGTTGAGTTTAAAGTCACTAGTGTGTATGGGATGTATGGGGTTCTTGCCTTTGATGATGTCAATGGTGATGGACAAATCCTGACGGCCAGTTTTGCGGACGTGCGGCAGGTACTCGTCCAGGATCAACACCCGGTGCTGCTGGTGGAACATCAGGCGGAAGAAGGGAGTGCCCTGCCGGTCGTCGGTGGTGCTTTTTGTCCACCACAAGGTGACGCCTCGGAAGTCGTCGGTCACCTCCTGCCTCTCACGAAGAGTGAGCAATAAGCCGCTGCAGCCCTTGACGGTTCCCTCGGCGCATATTGCATGCGCGTCCCACATGAACACCTTGGTGAGGTACGCCTCCACTTCCTTGTAGGCGCTGTTATTGGACTCTTCGCCATGTGTGGAAGACTTGTTGTTGACGATGTCGATTGTGACGAACGGGTTCAGAAATGGGACCAGCCGCCGCTTCTTTAGCTCTGCAGCCCTCTTCTTGAGTTCGTCGATCAGGCACCCAATGCATGTCCCCATCTCCACACCATGGTCGGAGCCTGCGAAGTCAGTCTGGGACCGAAGGAAGCACTCGGCAACGTCAGCTGGAGTGATCTCCACCTCCTGGAGTAGTTTCTCGACCCTTTGGAACAGAGGGTGTGCTTCAACACCAAGGTAGTTCTTGGCTAGCATCTGGAATGCCTCGAAGCAGCAGTAGGACATCTCGATGAGCATGTCCATCCGCCCACTCCGGATTAGTGCCTGGTTGAGCTTCTCCGGAAAGTTGGTCGTGAACACGATGATCCGCTCACTAGTTTGAGCAGACCAGACACTATCAATGAAGTTGAGCAGGCCGGACAATGTCACTTTAGTTTTTTCGTCGTCCTCCTTTTTGTCGTTGTGGTGCCTGGTATATACAACCATTGGGTCAGGTGATGCCAACAACTTGGTGTTAATACTAGTAACATTTCAATTATAGATAGCAGATGACAACACTTACAACACTATGTAAGTAGATATTGACACCAGTAATGTTTGAGTAACTTGACCTCGACAATGTGCTCCGCCCCTCCTGATTTTTTCGCTGGCTGGTGACTTCATCGAAGCAGCAGTCTATATCCTCAAAGACAATGATTGACTTGCCTGTTGTGTCGACGAGGAGACTGCGGAGGTCGCTGTTCTCCGACACCGATGTAAGCTCCGTGTCATAGATGTCATAGTTGAGGTAGTTGGCCATGGCGGCAATCATTGTGGATTTGCTTGTGCCTGGTGGGCCATAGAGGAGGTAGCCGCGCTTCCATGGCTTTCCGATGCGGCGGTAGTAGTCCTTGTTTCAGCGGAAGTGGTCCAGATCTTCCATGATCTTGCGCTTCTTGTTCGGGTCCATCGCGAGGGTGTCAAAGGTGGTTGGATGCACAAAGTCAATGTGGCTCCACGACGAACTTGTGTCTTTTGGATGGCTTGGACTAATAGGAAAGCAGTATCGAAAACGTTAGTTCATATATAGAGCTAAAGCCCCAAGGGGGATAGAAAACACCCGTGTAATTAAATTCACTTTGTACGTTATTTGTACGTGTATATGTGTATATATATAAGTGTGTATATGCATGTACACACGAACATGAGTGTAATAACGAACTTACCTGCTGGATCTTCTGTTGCTGTAGAGCCTCTGGCCTTGCTTGCCGATCAGGATGTTGCGGCCTTGTCGGCGGACGTACGGCAAGTACTCATCCAGGATCAACGCCCGGTGCTGCTTGGGGAACATCAAGCGGAAGCAGGTAGTGTCCTGCCAGCACTGGTCGATGGTGATTTTGGTCGTCGTTGACCACTACCACACGGTGACTCCTGAAGTCGTCGGCCACCTCCTGCCCCTTGCGGAGGCTGAGCAAGAAGCTGTCGCCCTGACAGTGCCCTCGGCGGAGAATGCGTGCGCATCTTGCGTGCACTCCTTGATGAGGTACGCCTCCACTTCTTTGTAGGCGTTGTTGCGAGACTGGCCAAATTCCTCGCCTCATGTGGAAGACTTGTAGTTGTAGATAATGTCGATTGAGACGAACGGGTCCAGAAATGGGACCAGACGCCTCGCATATCGCCGGAGGTACTTGTTGAAGTACATACTGGACAGACCCCGGGGAGCGTAGACCGCCACGAGAGGCCCCAGATCCATCCCGTTGAGCTGATGGCCTCGGTCACCCACTGCTTCATGGATGCCATTATCTTGCCTAGCTCTCCTATAGTGCACGGCCCTGCTGGCCCTGCTGGGTCTAGGGAAGGACTTGAGATGAGCTCGGCCAAAAGCTCACCTTGGTGCGGTGGGGAAGGAATGAACGAAGGAGATGCAATGCAATGGGGTGGGGGTTCTCTTATATAGACTAGCCACAGGGTACACGATGATGATTGCCACACCACACAGAGTCTCGGCATCCATGCAAAGTTCTTGTGGGGCTAATTGTCAGACCAATTCCTTCTCCCCCATATGCTCTAGCGTATATGGCTTTGTAACCTTCCTCAATGGCCAAGCTAGAGCGGGTGGTGCATTTGGCTTTGCACAGAGTTGTTTTAGGTGGTGCATATTTGGTAAAATTTTAGGGGGGGAAAACATTGTTTTCAGAAAATTTATTTTGACGGAGGCCAGTAAGTCTCATGACTATGGGGTTCTACCTTAGAGCAGATACCAAAAAGTGGTACTGCCGGGACGGGAGGAACCTTAGTCCAAGATGTATGACTTACGTGGGTTGTATGCCCGGGTTTTGGAAATACCCAAATGGTAAGCCGTGAGTTGGTTGTCTACCAGGCTACTAGCACAGCAATAAAACTTGGGAACTAGCATGATCAACCCCGCTTATTCGTAAAGAACTGAGTTCCAAATAAAGGAGTATTTCCTCGTATTTACCATGCATTGCTGCTCTTGTCTGCTCTGCTCCGGCGACTTGACTCGGCGGTGGGCGTCTCTGCTACGCGCGAACGACTTGACTCCACTGCGTCTCTGCTGCGCGCGAACGACTTGACTCCAGTGTCCAATGGCAATGTCCGTTGCATTGCTGCGTTCCTTCCTGCTTTGCACCCTGCACGGCTCAGTGGCTGCCACGCCACTAAAAGTTACTAAATGCTTGCCTTTTGGAGGGACTGACGGAGTGCGCGCGAGCCATAGAGCCAGATGCTTACGCCCGACGGAGACCCGTGATCCACATAGTCGTCGCAGCTTTTCTAATCAAAAGTTCGTCGGGATTCTTCGGTGGCTAGCCCTCTGCCAGCTCGATCGATACAGAGGTTGCTGCCACGAAACCCCGCTCCCTCCCGGTGTGCCGGGTGCGTGAAAGTTGGTGATCGAAAATCTTTGCAAATTACAACATGATTATGCCTTTCTTCCCGTGCGTGAACCTGGTGAACCTTTTCCTTTTATATACCAAGGATTTCTTTGTTACCATAAATCTTGTCAGCCTTCACAGTGGATACCCACTTTCAAGTCGCATGTCTGGGAACAAATAGGAAGAGAAAATATTAAGAAAATAGCAAAGCCCTTTCTAAAGAATTGATGAGTGGAATGATTGTCAAGCTGCATGCTGCTTGATAAAAAACTAAGCATGGAACATAAGAAAGAATACACACATGTGCACTCACACACCCACTCACACATATCGGGAAAAAGAACGGACGGTAAGACAAAGTAGAGTGGTTGAACATATAGTAGAGTGGTTGAACATGAAGAAATATAACAAAAAAGAATAACAAGTTTACATTTTTTTAATTTTTCTTCGTTACCATCAATTTTGTGTAGGATCCTGTTTATTTCCTTCACTCATCCATCACTGTAGATACCCACTTTCAACTCATAGCTCTAGAAATAAACAGAAACAAAAGGTAAAGAAAACAGCAACCACTTTGGGCCTTTTTGATCCATCCAACTAAAGTTTAGGTAGCTAATACAAACATGCATGGTGAAATGATTAACACTCCCATGTATGTGTGTCTGCGTGTAGAGAATTGCGTATGTGCTTTTTTCTTGAGTTTAGAGGAAGCTAAAGGACCTCACATGCATCCTGAGAATTGACACCTAACTCATCCTTGACTGCCTCAAAATCAACAAGGAAACAAGTCATAACTATCTTCGTCTATCTCTGTATTGGCGCGTGAGAGAGATAGAGATGATAGAGGATTGTGCTGACGGCAACACGACAACCTAGCGTATGTTCCTCATCGAGTTCTTGTTAGCAAACTGCATGAATGAAACTCCGATAGAAACTGACATCAACAAAAATTCAGTGATAGTTATTCTATGAATGATGAATCCGCACTAAGTTTTGCCTCATCTATACAACTATGTAAAACACCAGAAGGAAGTATGACTCAGCTACAATGTCAAACAAAATGCAGTAAATTTCTGCAAAGATTGGCAGTGGAATTGATGCAAACAGGCCCCAAACTTAATTGCATTGCAAAAATAGGACTTCACAATTTGAGCAAAAGAGCTGCAAATTCTCTCCTAACAACCAAATGAAAAAAAATACCAAATATGGAGAAGAATATCATAAACCCCGTTGATACCTAGATTACTCTCCTACTTCTAACTTTTGTATGCCTAAAGAGAGACTAATGTTTTTACTACATTGAAGAAAAGAATGAAAAAAACACGTTTTTAAGAAACGCAGTAATGCTTAAGTATGTCTTCTAATAACAAATTCTTATATTAGTTAAGTATATATTATGGGGTAGAATGTTCTAGGTTCAACCATAAGCTTTTACGCACAGTTCTAGGAACCAACCTGAAAATTTTTAAGGTGCTAGAATCTTATTTAGAATACAAACCCTCACAAATAGGGGAAAACACTAATATTATTTACACTGATACGGATGAACCTGCTGGAGCACCAAAGATCACCTCCAAGAACATTCCAACACCCGCATGAGAAAATTAGAAAGCTCAAAATTTTGTAGGCACAAGAAGTTATCACACATCACATCTATACACATACGGTGTTTGGCACACAACAGAAACTATTGCTTGATGGAGGTAGGGAAGATTTTGTAGTTTTTCCTATAAAGTACACACAAAAATAAAATATTTACAGAGAGAAACAATAGATTTTGGGTTCAAGCAAGGATTATTATCAAGAGGCTAAGACAAAATATAGGAGGTGGGAGGAAGAAGATACTCCCTACTTCTAAAGTACACACATGCATACACACACATCAGGAGAAAAGAAGTACGGTAAGACCAAGCTGAGTGGTTGAACATATGAAAATGTAACAAAAGAATAAAGAACTTTTATTTTTTTAACTTTTTTCGTTATCATCAATCTTGTGTAGGATTTCTTTATTTTCTTCACACAACCATCATGGTGGATACCACTTTCAAGTCATAGCTCTACAAACAAACATAAACAAGGCTGCGGGATGTGATCTTGGCGCCAATAGTGGGGGGGATGGAAGGATTAGGGAGAACGCGGAGGGGGAGAGCCAGAGCAGGGGGTTTTAATGTGAGAGAAAGGGTCAGTTTTTTGTCGCTCTATCTCATCAGTTTCCACTTCCGCTTTGGTTGGTGAGTATCTGCGCGGCTTGATGTGTGTGGTGGTGTGGTTGTGGTTTGTGTGGGTTTGTGTGGGTTCGTGTGTCTGCGGGTGGGTGTTATGCATGGGTGTGTTGTGTGCACAGTTGATATCTAGATCACTATCCTACTTTCATCTTTTGTCAGCCCAAGGTGGCCAATTTTTCACTAATAAAGAAAAAGAAGACCTTTTCAGAACATTCTGATGGTTAAGCATGTCTTCTAATAACAAATTCTTATCTTGGTTGAGTCTTTTAAGTTGTTTACTTTGAGTAGTAGTTTAGGCTAGGCACAGCTCTTAGTTAGCACGGGAGTTTTGGGAAACGTTTCTCTTAATGCACATTTCATAATGGGCATTGTATTCAATTATTTTACACTTAATCATTGAGCGGAATTACCCTCTTTTCTGCATGAAAATAAGCATTCAATAAGGTTAAAAACAAAAAAAAATAAGGATTCAATATCTCAATATATACCAACAACCCATTTCATGGAAATATACAAACAGAGTGACATAAACCATCGACATGTCTTTTATTCCTTTTTCTTTTTTAGTGCTGCCACGAGCTAGCACTGCACCGCACTGCCATCATTTGAAAACTTGGCGGGGGCACCGACACTAACCGTGTACTCAAACACAGAACAGGCCACGAGCCTTTTTTAAAAAAAAAGGACTGACTTTTATTTAATTAAAAATTTCTTTTACAACTGAGACCTTAATATAAAATAAAATTATATTTATGCACACCACTAGATCTTGAAACTTTATCTTCCTCGCGTCCGGCGGCGAACTCCTCAGGAAACTCCATCGTGACCATGAAAGTACACTAGATCTGGACCCGAGAACCAGTCCCTACCAACAGAAGACTCTACGAATATGGAGACCGCATAAGAGGCGTAGTATGCTCAACCATTATAGGGAATAAAGGGCGCCGAGAGCACATCGACTGTATCTTCTGAAGATTGAACTGAACATAAGATCCGTCGTTGCTAGCATCACCACCAGCAACCGGAAGGGCAGATCCGCTGCCGCCAGTAACACCGGCGGCCGGAAAAACGATCTCGCAGAAGGGAAAAAATAGATCCAATCGCTCCTCGAGAAGAATTATTCCAAGATACCTCGATCTCAGGAGCATGCCATCCCCGGAGATGACGACGCATCCACCAATAATCTGATACGAAACAGAAAGCTGGATCGAAGACATTGAAGCGGCCAACCAAAACCTAACCCTAATTATTATGGTGAAAAGAAAAAATAAATAAAAAAATCTAATAAAATAGTAGATCTGCTAAAACGACGAACGCCCGCTCCACTTCACCACCGGCGAGGAGGCCAGAGGAGAGGGAACGAGGCCAAGGCGGCGGTGGAGTTGCCCTAGGCGAGTCGCCTTTCTCGAGAAGGCTGAAGCGGTACGACGGTTTCTCTTAATGCACATTTCATAATGGGCACTGTATTTAACTGTTTTACACTTAATCATTGAGAGAATTACCCTCTTTTCTGCATGAAAATAAGCATTCAATAAGGTTAAAAATAAAAAAATAAGGATTCAATATCTCAATATATACCAACAATCCATTTCGTGGAAACATACAAACAGAGTAACATAAACCATCGACATGTCTTTTTTTTTCCTTTTTCTTTTTTCTTAGTGCTGCCACGAGCTAGCACTGCACTGCAGTGCCATCATTTGAAAACTTGGTGGGGGCACCGGCACTAACCGTGTACTCAAACACAGAACAGGCCACCGAGCCTTGCTCGGTTCTCGTGTGACACCCGAGTCATTCCAGCCAGGAATCGAACTTCGGCAGTTTGGCTACTCCATTTCCCATTGAAATGAGACGAAGTATAGTAGGTTAACCAAGGTTACACCTTTGAGGGCAAAACTTGTTTACGCCACATTGAGTCAAATAGTGTAGAAGTTTTTTTTACGCCACTTCCTCATGAGAGGTACAATCTCAAAATTTTCGAACTTATCATTCATTTTTCGTTAGTGGTTTAACTCATGCAGTTTCAAAGACATATGACCGATAACTAGTTAAAAGCAATTATGGGATTTGCAGTGGTCAAATTTATTAAAGTTTGACCAACTTTATAGCGATCATTATTATTTATGTCTCAAATAAGATCTATTAAAATATATTTCATCATTAATCTATTGATACTTTTATATTATAAATGTTAATACTTCTTTTTATATGATTTTGGTCAAAGCTAAAATCGGTTGACTCGTCAAGAAATGAGAATTGCATTATGTTTGAGACGGCTAGAGAAAACATAGAGAAAGGATTCAAAACCAAAAATGCTTTTCATGAGGAGCTGTGTTCTCTCTCTTTTTTTTTTTATAATGACACCTTTCCTTTTCTTTTTACAAAAATCACAACCGCCGCTGTCATTTGGGCCGCTTAAGGCGCCGAGTGGGTTGTCCGGTGGGCTTGTCGGGCTGCAAAAATTGGGCCAGACCGGGCCGCAAGTAAGTTGCAGGCCCGTGCAGGTGCCACTAACAGACTGTACCTCCCGTTTCTTGCCTTGACAGACGACCTCAACGGAACGGAAGCAGAATCCGGTACGTAACAGCAACGAACGACCAACCGGAGCCGACAAGGACAAGAATTCATCGCCTGGTCGCCACCGCCCACCGCCGCCAATATCAACCGCGGGCACGGTGGACTCCAAGTTCCGCCCGCGTCCTCGCTGCTCCTCGATTCGATTCGATTGATCGGCTCCGTCTCGTACTTCAGGTGAGGCCACCTTTCCTCTTCTTGAAATCGCTGTATTTTCCCACCCAATCCGTAATCTGCAATCTCGCCGGCGATTGGTGGGGGGTTCTTCTCCCCCCTTGTTCGATTTCTTGCTTGCCTGATTGGCCCCCTTCCTCGATTGATCCCGTTCCCCCGCCCTCCCTCGCCGATCGGCTTCCCGTCGGGGTTGGTGTCCCCTGTTCTGCTGGATCTGGAAGGGGGCTGCCTTCGGTTCCTGGCTAACCGAAATTAACTTGATTCTTTCAAGCTCTGTACTGTATGTGATGTATTTTTTTTTTTCCTTTCCATGGCAGGTTGACAAGGAACGCATCGCGAGTTCACCATACAGATGGGTTCCAAAGCGCCTTTCGGTCTCGCGCTCCTCTTGCTGCTCGTCGCCGCCTGTGGACCTGCTGCAGAGGCCAGGCGTCTTGTAGACGCTGGTAACAGACTTGCATCCTTATGTTATGTTCTCACTGAGGGACTCCATATCAGCACCGTTGACTTACTCAATTATATGCTGCAAGACTATAATCACCGTGGTCGCACTCTTTGTTACTGGTATTTCATAGATAGAAAAAAATATCATCATGTCATGCTTGTTTGCCTAGGTTCAGCTGTACATCTCCTTTACCCAAAAGGTGTGGTGGTGGAATGTCAGTATGTCCAGATGTTTGGGGTACTTAACAGTTAATAACACGATTACTAAATAAGTTGAAATTAAGCATGTTTTATTTTCTGATCCTCCTATAGTCCTATGCCAATTGCTTGGGTAGCATATATAGATACAATACTACATAACATAACATAGGTCTCATCATGGCAACCATTCACTGCAACCCATGACTCCCCTTCCTTATTAGTAGTGCTGGATCTTTTGCCTCCAAACTGGATCATACCCAATTTATTGCTTTCTCACTTTTCCTTCATCTTGCGCAGTTGAGCTCCCAGATCATGGCTCGACCTTGAAGGAACAGATTTCTGCAACCAAGATTCCTGTCCATCTCAAGAGGAGCGGCTCACTATGCTCAACCTGCGAAGACTTCACAAGCGAAGCTGTCACTTATCTCAGCGAGAAACAGACGCAAGATAAGGTCATGGGATTCCTTCATGACGCTTGCTCTAAGTCATTCTCCTTTGAAGAGAAGGTGATCATCCTAAACACATTTTGTTTATTCTTATAACTACTTAACTAGATGTGTGTATGTATTGTACAAAATTTAAAGTACTGGCATGGTTGCAAGATATTAAATGCATAAATTTTATTTTTATACTATATACCATGCTGGGAAGGTGCTCCCTAAAATGAAATACTATTGTAGGTTTATTTTAATTCTCTGACAGTTTCCCTATCTCTGCAGTGTGATGAATTGATGGACTCTTATGCAACTCTCCTGTTTACCAAGATTACCGAGATAGAACCAGAAGCGTTCTGCAAACAGTATGGCCTGTGCAGGGACACTGCTCTTTTCTCTGGTCTGAGAAGTAGTAACAGCACGTGTGTGTTCTGCCACCATCTGCTTGATGAAATTATGTCCAAACTGCAAGATCCAGATGCGGAGGTAATAGCTTCGCACCATTTACGTATTTCTTACCATGAGTTGACATTCTGTATCTTGACATTTTCCATTTGATTGATGTCTGCAGCTTGAGATAATTCAGATTCTTCTCAAGGAGTGCAATAAGATCGAAGGTCACGTCCAGCAGGTAAGCTATTTGGCTTTTGATGTGTGTATAAACTTTTCACCCCACAACTCACTATATGTTGCCTGTCATAAAAAATCTGAATGACTTGCAGAAACACTGATTCTTAAAAAAAAATGAACAGAGACGGGCATGCACAACTTATATTGCTTCTTGCTCAGATTGTGATGACATGATATGCAATGACATTGTCTAATCTTGTTTTCTTGCTGGCAGTGCAAGAAACTGGTTCTTCAATACATCCCCCTCATCCTGGTGAACGGTGAGAAGTTCCTCGAAAAGAATGATGTTTGCACGCTCCTACAGGCATGTCCAGCCAGCCAGAAGACTTTCAGCTCAGTCTTGCAGGGAGCGTTGCTGAGGGACGCTTGAATTGAAAGGTTGGAGAAGAACACGCGAAGCGTTTAGTAGTGTTCTGAAATAGTGTGTCTAAGTGTCGTGTTTGTACATATAATTGTCATATAAACTCATGAAGGACGTGTCTTGTGCCCTGCATTCTTTGCATCTTGTATCATAATAATCATGTCGTCTTTATGGACACCCAGAGGGAATTTGTATCATAATAAACACATTGTCTTTAAGATATGCAGTCAATCAATTTATATCCAGAAAATTTCAGCACTGGTGGCATGTAAACTGCAGATGCTGCAGTTTTCTATTTTGTTTGCATCAAAGTTAGAGATTTCAGAGTACGAACGAGTCTAATTGTTTCAGAAAGAGCCGAAACTAACATCAAAATAACACGACTCATTTCGTTCAGCGGTTGCTTCGATCAACGAAAGCATTCTGCACTTTGATGAGAGAATTGAAATTTGGTCAATTTGGGCATAAACAACTCTTCCAGACTCCCCCACCTCCCAAGCACATAACCGGCGGATGCAGGAGTCGTAGGACTGCGGATGCGGAAGAGTAGAGTCAACCCAAGCCGTCCGGAGAGGAGCAGGGGAATGGCGACGCCTCGCCGGCTCATCCGGGAGCGCGCCGAGGCGGCGGTGGCTTCGCTCGTGGCAGTCCGCACCCACGAGATCCCGCCGTTGATGAGCGCCGCCGCCACCTTCTTCTTCGTAAGCCAACTTTTGGTCCATCTCGCCGTAGTCCTCCCGTTCCTGCAGGTTACGTGACGCCGTCTGAATTGTTTGTGCTGGAGGAGGCGCAGATCCTGAGCGCCTACTTCGTGGTGCTGCCGCTGCGGGACGAGGGCGCCATATCTCTGGGGCTCGACACCCTCCCGGGCCTCTTCGCCGGCTCCCTCGTCCTCACCGTCGTCGCTGCCCCAATCGCCTCTCTGGCCTTCTCCCTCCCCTCCATCCCCAAGCCCAAGGTTCGTCTGTCCGTGCCCACCTCCTTTTCCTCACTTGGGCGCATCCATTAGTTTGGGTATCGTAAAATTAACCCCCGATGGTAAATTGATAATGTGGGTCTGCAGTCTGCACTGGTCAGCTGGCCCTGTTAATCCTATATTAGAAATCAAGCAATGACTCTATTGGTACAATAGAGATGACCCTGATGGAGTTGATAGCTGGCTCCACCCCTGGTCCAGTTCAATCATTTGCCCCCATCACACGATTGATTCGTGGTTTCTAGTTTCATTGTACACAAAAGTTAGAATTTTTTGATTGTTTAAGCTCGAAAGATGTGACTTTTGTCTTTGTTATGTTGCAAGATGAGGTGCACTCCTTACAGCTCCTGGCCCTCCTTTGTCTGTGGGATTCTTGCATGATTTGCGTTGCTTTTGTGCGTTGCTGTTAAAAGTGACACTGAACACTGACTTATTTGCTGCACTTGCTGTTTATAAGTGTTAAAATAGTGAAGTTAGTTCAATGATTATGGCCAGATTCTCTTAAAACATTTCCCTGCTTTAGTAGATTGTTTGATTTTTTGTTTTTTTTAACTTTTAGTGAACTTTTCCATTTTCAGAATTCAGACAATCTTTTAAAAGTATTTACAAAGTAGAAATTACATGGCAATTATTCTTTTATAAGGATACAATCTAATTCTATCATGTACGTATATATCTTCTTTCAGGCTTTGGTGATGATACACAGATTTTTCAGCATATCTCTTCTTGCATTTTTTATGCTTTGGTATACCTCTACACCAGGGCAGTCTGGGACTACCTCCCAGGTAATAGATGCTGATGAACATTTGCTGTCCATATCCATCAATATTATCACAATTCCTTGCAATCTTGGAAAACTAACTTTCCAAGAATTCTTCTTTCACTTCATCACTTCCTATTTGCATCAAATTTTTCTTTTATTGGAATCTTGAGCAACAATTCCTGACACTTGTTCTCTTGTCTGATGATGAAGTCAAGTGACAGAGGTTCAGATAAACCTGCAGGATGGAGAAATCAGAGCTGGTTCTACATAGTTGTGAGAATAAGTTTGTTCCTTTGGGTATGTCCTTTCCTAATAATGACGTGATGCTCTACATATTTTCAATACTCAAGATGATAATTGATTTGAATAACTCTCTTCATCTGAAGGTTGCTTTGCTAAATCTCATAACAATATCGTCAACTTGGGCAAGGGTAATTGATGTTATGGACAGTGAGGTACCATTTACTATTGCACAAATAATCATGTAGTAGTTCATATTACTTACTGCCTGTTCAACCCTTTTCTTGTTCTTCAGTTTCTTATTTCTCTTTTAGTTCAGTCAGGTTCAAGATTATTTGGTTTTATTGGGGCTGGTGCTACGCTAGGGCAACTTTTTGGTTCATTGTTTGCTGCAAGTATGGCATGGATGGGACCATGTATGTATCATTCTCTTGAGTAAATTAATGAGTTAGTTTCTAATGTTTCATGGAATGTGCCTTCACATCTCCCAATTGTTCCTTAGTTCTGCTCCTATTTTCTTCACTCTTGATGGAACTTGCTGCTCTGTCATCAAAAGGAATTTGTATTGACGATGGAAATCATGCTTCGGCTGAATTATGTCAAACAGGGTATGAAATCCTTTTGGACACTAATTACATGTTATCCATTCGTCTCCCTGATAAGTTTGACCGGCAATCTGTATGTTTTATAGAAAACATTTCTGGGTCGATTTCCATTATCAAACTTTGAGCCGCAACATTTTCCATCTATTCATGATCAACTATATCTTTGTGACAATCTATATTGACAATCTGTATTAGGGACCTCTATTAGAAAAGTCAGCTTTTGCAAAAAAAATAATATAGGCTTCCCTGATGATTTTATTTTATCTTTTGCTGCTGGGTTGCAAACTAAGACATTCCAATCTATTGCTAACTGCAGGGCAGGACAATCTCCTAATACAGTGGCTGATGATGAAATGTCTTCACTGGTCACTTCACCTAGATCAGCTATCCAATCTCAAAAACCCAAATCTGAATTTTTCATGATGTTTGAAGGTTTCTGGCTGATCTTGCGATCACCCTACCTTATATACATATCTCTGTTTCTTTGGTTAAGTGCAGCTGTCTCATCTGTATTTTACTTTCAGGTATGGGCTATTATGTATATGTGTAGTGCCATGCATCATTGAGCTTGTTTCTTTATTGCATGTCATAATCATAATACAAATGAGCCATCTTTTACTCCTGATTACCTTTTCTCCATGATTTTCAGAAAGTGACAATAGTTGCTACTACAATATCAAGCCCAACGGCCAGAAGGAGAACATTTGCTCTGATAAACAGCTTTATAGCCGTTTTTATTCTTGCGGGACAGCTCACTTTGACGGTATTTTGCATCTGTTGATTATTCTCAGTTCACTCTATTCCAGTAGCCCCAATACCTTATGATACATCAAACCAAAAGTGGAACTTTTTTTTGAGCATAAAAGCAAAAGTGAAACTGATGAAGCCTAGTCCTTTCACAGACATTTGTTTTTTATTTAATTAATTATTGGTATGTTTTTGACAAATATTTCAGGGTCATATTCTTACAGTAGCTGGTATCACAGTTGCTATCTGTGCATCTCCCTTTGTTGCGGCCTCAAATTTGGTTGCCCTTGCTGTATGGCCAACTTGGGTTGCCGTGGCTGTCACTGAAACAATTAGAAAGGTACGAGTTTAATAACTATTTTTTGAACAGGTAGATGCCAACATCTAACTATGCAGCAAGACCAAACTACATTAAGGAAAGCAGAGTAGTCATTATCATCTAGCGGTGAATATTCATATTCTTTTTTCTTTTCTTTTCTGTTGCATATTCTGATATGTTTCAAATCTTTTTTTTCTATTATTAGTTGGTAGTATTATGTAGACATAATACAGAAGAGCTTGTGCATCTCAGTAGTATTTTTGCTGCAACCAATTTTTCATCTATTTATGCCAGTTTTTGGCATAATAAAATAACAAATGTAGTTCAATAATAGGAGCCTGTTGTGTACCTCTATCAATTATTCTTCCTACTCCATCCTGTCATTTCAAAATCCAGCTATATTCAAGAATATAACTAGCCTTCGACTCTTTGCAGGTAATTACTTATGTTTTGACAAGACCTGGAAGGGAGTTATTATTCACGGTTGTCTCACAGGATGAAAAATACAAAGCAAAGGTAAAAGATGTTTCTTGGAACCTTCTAAAACCTTGATTGTAGGAAGCATAAGGGTGATGAGTTGGTACGTGCAAAATGATCAGGCACTGTGATTTAGCCCATCTTTCCTATTGTCATGACTTCTTTCACACACAAGATAATTATACCATAATATGGTAAATATGGTAAAAAAATGGTAATGACATCATAGCTTGGTGTGAAGTGATCATTCAGCTTTACAGCTTCATGAGATCTACAGCTCTTTTAAGATAGAAAGCTAATTGTCTAAAAAAATGGAAGTTACCAAATAGCGGTAATGAACTCAAAAGTCTGTTTTCAGATACATTAGACCTTTTAACTGGAAAGAGTCAGTATTTGCGATTGCCTGCCTACCTTTTGAGCATCAGATCATCTGATCACAGTTTCTTTCATATAGGTAAACCATGCGACATTGTTCTTGCTTTTTAACCATCTTGCCATAATTTAGAAGAAAATATGTTTGATTTTTTATGTAGGTCTGTATAGATGTGATTGTCCAGAGGCTTGGTGATGCAACAGCCGCCGGAATTTACAGGTGGTTATTCAGTAGCCTTGAGAAGAAAACATCCAAGGTCACCCTGTTTGCACTGCCGGTATGAATTATATTGTGATCAGTTGGTTACTTTGTTTCTAGTGTGGTATGTGTTGTTTTATACTCAAATAGTGGTTCAGGGTGATCCACGGGTCTTGCATCACTCAGAATGGCAAATGTGATGCCCTGTACTTTGATGAAATTTTATCAATATATAGAATCCTAGTCCTGAAGGGCGGCCCTGGTGCAGCGGTAGTGTCTTACCGTCTGTTATCGGAAGGTCCAGGGTTCGAGCCCCGGCCTCCGCACATTATGTGCGGGTATGGCTTGGCGCAGAAATCCCTTCCCCAGACCCCGCACAGCGCGGGAGCCTACGGCACTGGGTACGCCCTTTTTTTTTTTTATAGAATCCTAGTCCTAGTGCCATTGGGGAGGGGATTTGCATTCACAGTGCCTCCCTTCTGTCCTTGTTATCACTTGCACAAAGTATCTTTATACATGTGAAACAAGCTAGTGCTAAACTAGATAACCTGAAAGTATTCATAAAGATTGTTTGTGCCCAGCATGTTTATATTGTAATTTCTGGGAGGTAGCAATTAACAGTTTGTTGTATTTCTTTTCAAATGCCAGCTCTGCTTCGTGTGGCTTGTCATTGCATTTCATTTGGGCCGCCTCCAGACTAATCTTGCCAGGCTTCAGGCTGCTTCTGCCGTGTCCTAGTCCTAAACAGGTAAATACATGTAGGAATCATAAAAAATGGTTGCCCCTTCATCTTTCATGTTCGTCAGAGTTCTGAGTTTTGACTGAATACAGGGAGCTGCTGTGACTTTCCTTGGAGATGTGCTTCAGGAGCAGACATGTCGAGAAGTTAGGTTGTCACTAATAGTTAGTTTACACATTCTGAAGGAATTTTAGGTTTGATGGATGGAGAAACCTTCAGAGTATAGTAGAGCCATTACTACACTACAGAAGAGTTTAGCATACAAGAGGGTTGAAATAGTACACCATAGATTAGAACAATATACAAATTCAGTATTCCATTTCGATGCGCACTGTAGGGAACTCTAGCATGTAATCTATGAGTTATTATTATAATGATGTAGTAGAGGCAGATCTGTTGGGCATTCTTCTGTCCTGACAGACACAGCATTCTGCATTTCACCCACTTCCCAGACTAAATGGCTGTAAACACAGATTGTGCGAGGTGGTGGTACACCTGACCTTCTTCCATATTATTCAGAAAAATGGCTGCATTCTGGAACATGAACACTTCTTTATCGACATAAGCAGTAGAACAATATCTCACGTTCTTCGTGCTAACTGTATAAGAAATGACACACGAGTTGAACTATAAAGACGAGGCAGTGAGTCATCGGATGGCACAGCACAGACCTCTAGCTATCTAGCTGCTTTTCACCTGCTCGCTCCGGTCCAGCGGTTCATCTGATCGATCTGTCAAGTCATCATCAGTAGCAAGAAGGCAGCAGGATCATCCATGGCGAAGTGCATTGCCACCGTGCTGGCCGTCGCCGCCGTGCTCACATCGGTGGCAGCAGTGAGCAACGCGCCGGACGCCGACGCGCTCCGGTTCCCCGGCCGTCCGAGCAGCAGGCCACGTAACCCGGTGTTCCCGGGGTACCCGAGAGCCAGGCCGTCGCCGCCTGTGCCCAGCTCCTCACCCATGCCCGGCGTGCCGTCGTCGTCGGGTCCAGTGACGCCGGCGGCGCCCTGTGCCAGGCCCCTGGTCCCGCAGCTTCCTGGCTTCCCGGGCCTGGGTGGCGGCATGGGCGGCGGCGTGGGCAGCGGCTCCCCGCCGTCGTCGCCGACCGACTGCGTGACCCCGCTGGCGGGGCTGATGACGTGCGGGACGTTCCTGACGGGGAGCGAGCCGGAGACGCCGACGCCGCAGAGCGAGTGCTGCAACGGCCTCGGCGCGTTCCTCAACAGCTCCAGCTCCGGCGCGGCGCAGGGCGACGACCACACGCTCCGGTGCCTGTGCCCCGTCATCCTCGGCGACGTGAACAAGATGCTGCCCAAGCCCGTGGACCCCGTCCGCATGATGTACCTGCCCATCGCCTGCGGCGTCGTCCTGCCGCCACAGGTCCTCTACATCTGCTTCAGTGAGTCGTCTTCCTCCCTCGCTCCCTCCTCGATCGATTCTTCCATGGCTGTTGCTTGCATGATTCAGTGGACGAGCATTGCATGATGATGTTGTCATGGATGGATGCAGCTGGGCAGCAAAGCCCGCCACTCGTCGGCCGCATTCCTGACGTCTGGGAGAAACCGAATTCAGGCAAGGATACTCTGCTATCTAGTTCTTCGAGACTGAATAGCTTGCCTTTTCAGTTCATGGTTCACATTAGATTACTGCTAGTGGAAGTAGATGTCTGATCTTGTCTTCTCTGTTCCATATATGCAGCAGCCGTGTCGCCATGATGAGCAACATGAATCTGAATGGAGGCCGGACACGACTGATTCAGCCACATCATATATACAGTTCATATAAGTACACAAGATCAAACTTACTAGCAGCTTGCATGCACATGGATGCTTCCATATATATAGTTTAACATACATTACATATACATATGCATGATAGTTTCAAGTTATCTGAAATTACTAGGCCGGGGATGTGCGCACTCCAGAAATTTATTACCATCAGGTTACACGGAAGAATTTATTATTATATATAATATATAATCCAGTAATTGCGTGTCTTTGAGCGTATTGTTCCGATTATTTGCAACTACAGAATACTATGATCCAGTTATCTGAGGAAGGAAAAGAAAAGAAACTTTACAAGAAATTGCAGGAAATAAACTTCCAATTGGAATGGCATTTCTTGATCGATGTAGCTTACTAGTAAACACTCCTAATAACAGCAGCAAGATGCAAAATACATACATCTAAAAAATAAGAAGAAATAAAGATTCAATCTGTTCCAAGGATCAAGGAGTGATCAAGCATAGCAGGCCTTTGTAGGACATGCATAGTCAAAGACAGCCATCTTCGTGTGCAAAACAAATTAAACCCAGGATCTGTTCAACTTGTTACATTGTTCCTACATGGCTACATGAGCTAACCAAGAGTGAGAAGTGCATCCTCTGTTTAGGCAGCAACTGGCAAGTGATAATCCCCTGTTAAACTTTGGGCGCGTGGCACGGTCTCTGCATCTTCTGTAACTTGATTTCTTTGCAAATTTTCAGCTGTTTTCCTAAAAGCTGTGCAGATGTTTTCTGTTCATCTTTATTTTAGTTTTCTTTGCTTTTTTTTGGAATATAAACTTATTCCTTCCCAGATGTTTTGGGCATCCAGTTTCGGAGGAATGGTTCTTCTTTCTTGTGGAGCCCCCATACACAAATGTAGAGCAACTTCAATAGTTTTGTTTTTTTTTTGTTTGACAAAATATAGAGTTTGCCAACTCTCAAATCAATATGGGGAGGAGAGAAAAAAGGTTATCTCCAACGGTTTGGCAAAATTGATTTGCCAAAATCCGAAAAAGAAAACCCGACGGCGCGGAAGTGAAGAGCGCGCACGGGAGTAGTACGCGAGACGGAATGCCAAGCCGATCGTGAGCTTGCATATATGTCAATTCATCCTAAGATTTTGCCAATTTAACAAAAATGCAAAGCTCATTTGCAAAACTGTTGATAGAAGTTTTATAGATATTTTTGCAAAAATAAGAATGCAAAGCTCATTTACAAAACTGTTGGAATTGCTCTTAGCCGATAGAAATGATTGATAAAGGAACATCGCTTGGCACCAGGACAGAAATGTTGTTGGCACAGCTGCTCCTTACCTGTTCCCAACCTTCCAGGAATGGCAATTTCTTTGTAGACGGAAGTTAACCGTATATACGCTGCACACAGGGAGCATGCAGACATTACGCGGCAAAGTGCAAATATTTGAAAAGAACAGAAACAGAAAGAAAAAATGAACTAGACATGAGCAAACTTGCCAGAAGTATGGTAGATTTGCAATTTAGCCATATCTTCAAATAAACTTTTACAGAATGAATTAAGTGATGTTCCTACACCGTGGCATTCATCCACAGGTTTATTTACACAAACCTACAATGTGCTATTAACGGATGGGCAGCATCCCATTTGCAGTCACCACAAAGGTAAAGACATGAAGTGGTCTGCAAC
Source organism: Bothriochloa decipiens (assembly GCA_023333625.1). NCBI lineage: Eukaryota > Viridiplantae > Streptophyta > Magnoliopsida > Poales > Poaceae > Bothriochloa > Bothriochloa decipiens. Next base: position 36,762,067 of record CM041646.1, read on the forward strand.
TAGAAGCTCATGTAAGGCCCTCTTTATTTTCTTCTTATTAGCTATTACAAATTACAAACTATGAAACTACCCAGCAACAAATACGACCTTGTATAAGCTTTACTGCAAGCATTTTGATCAAACTTCTTCATTTCAACATCTAATAATCTGGAGACGAAGCGCAGTCCTTGGGAAGCTAAGTTTCCCTTCTTGATGCATGAAAGGAGTTGCACCTGCAAAGTTATGCTGCTAAGGATAATTGGGTCTATCATGAGTTTATTACTCTGCTTCCTGGCCTATTAAAATGTATTATTATAGGAATGCAATATAGATTGTATGTATAGTGTATTAGCAATGTACACTCACCTTAAAGTGGTTATTATTAATATTTTCTTCTGCTCATGCTTCGCGACGAGCACGCAGCCGGTCCTGAATTAACTTCCTCTCCCAGTCTGCAATGCCCTCGAAAGCATGCTCTGGAAGATTCTCAAAAGGCTCTTTCGATGGATCATTCTTAGCTAGATCATGGGTTGCAGCACGGATAGCTCTCTTACTGGGTCCACAGGGCCTTATGGAGGTTAGCTTCGTATAAGCTGTGTTAAGCTGCATGTAAAAGATAGATAAGCAACAACAGTTTTAGTCTTGTAGTACTCTGCATATGACAAGATGGAACAAACTTACATCCATATTCTCAAACCAAAACATGTAAGCAATTGCGACCGCAGGTGCTCTCCCAAGTCCAGCAGTGCAGTGGATGTAAACTCGCCCTTTGCGTTGTGATATAGCCCATTCTAGCGCCGAAACTGCTTTTGGCAATTGTGACCTCAATGAATCTGGATCAAAATCCACTGCCTGCAACCAAGCAATCGTAAGCATATAGAAGAGGTCAGATGCCACTAGTGTCAATAAGTGAAATGCAGACTGAGCTAAGAGGAACAGTAATTAGTATTTTCGAAGTTATCAGAAATTCAGAAAAAAAAAATTAAGAATACACGTTCAATGGGGTATAAGAAGCTCACCGGTCTTCTGATGTGCTGAATGCCAACTTCTTTGCACCTATTGAGAATGGATTGGAAATCAATGCCCCAATATTCGATGTCCTTGTCCTGCTGTAAACAAAGAATATATGCTACTCGCTCTTCATCTTTCAAGTGATCGATATCTTCAGGCTTCTGAGGCTGTGAGCCAACAATCAAGCTCTCACTTATGACAGCATAGTTCATACCTACATTCCAAGTGTAGTGATTAATCCTTCAACTATTGCATCTAGTATAGCATCTTGTGGGAAAAAACAACTTAAGCCCAAGAAAGAAGATGTAATTGACTCTGACAAAAGAGGCCTGAAATATTTACAAAAAGTTGTTATCTTGCTACCATTAAAGTGAGTTCCACAAGAACTTGCCTGTGACGTTAATATTTCAGAAAAAAGAGAAGATTTTGGTCAATGAGAAGTGGACTAAGTTAAGGAAAATGTATTTATTTGTGTCCTGATCGACATGGCGACAACCAGTATTCTTTTTAAGATGAACAGGTCTAGGAAGCTATAAATTTAGTCGAGCAAACAATCAACAATAACACATTAGATGATCAACTAACACACTGCAAGATCTCGCGTCAAAAAAAACACACACTGCAAGATCAGTTCTTCCATTCAAGTTGGCAATAGTCTTAGTGTGTTCTGCAATACATTGGCAACAATTTGGTAACACAAAGATCCCAAAATGACAATGAAGCTTCTTTATGCACCTTGTCTTTTTCTTTTGAACGAATCGGCACGAGAGTGTGCCTATTGCATTGAACAGAGTCGTGTGTGCATCTTGCTGTCATGAAAGAGTAAATCCAAAACATGGAATCTTCACATCAACAAACAAGAAATCAATTCAAGAATTGTCCCAACTGTCACACTGGCCACTGAAAAATGTGTATGGATCTTACAACACATGAACAAATATCTACACACCAAATATGCATTTAACCACCGAGGCAACAAATTTTCATGATATGAAGGGGCGAGCACTCAAAATCCCTGTGAGCATAAGAATGACACCATCTCACGATATGCGGTCTTAAAATTAGCTAGGATTAATCTGGAAAATAATATTGTTATGTACATTAAACCTGACCGAGAAAATTGGAGGCTATGTACCATAATCCAATCTTCAAGCAAACCCTTTAGTAATTTCACCAAGTACCGCATTAGTCACCAGCACACGTCACAAGCTCCAGCCTTTACCCATTCTCCACATCTGTAGCAATCGAGAAGGGACCGACGCAAGAAAAGCAATACCAATTGGAACGAGTCAGTACCGAGATCGTGGTGGTATTCGTAGGGGTTACGCATCATCCGCTTCATGGCGGTGTTGTAGTCCTCCATCCTCGTCGTGCCGCCTTGGGCTCCGGCCGTGGACGAGGATCGACACAGGAAGACCCCAAGGCTCCTCCGGTGGTTCCTGCTGCCGCCAGGACCGCACCTGACGGCGGACATAGCTAGCCTCCCGCTCTTAGCGCCGAAGCTGACGGCTGGGAGGCTGCAGGGGGTGGGGAGGCGAGAGGTGTTCGCCATGGCCGCCATTGTTGCGGTGGCAGGATCTCAATGTCTGGTCCGCGTGGAGTAAGGAACGGGGAAGAGTGTGGAAGGAGCCTGGGCCTGATAGCTTTCCCGTGAATAGAAGGGGAAGGAGAAGCCCAGAACAGAACCAACGGCACACATACGTCCTGAAAATTTTATCCTCTCAAAAAATGTTTCAAGTTTTATATAGGACTTTCATTCCTTTGCTTCCAAAGTGAATTTGTGTGAGAAAAATGTGTGAAATACAGATTTTTGTTGATTTTAGATGAGACATTCAATTAGAACATTTACGGCAAATGATGGAAGCGTTAACCACATATATTCTGCAGGTTCACAATTATGCCTACTCTAGTCACCTGGAAATTATGATGCAAGGTGAGCAGAGATTCATGCTTCATCTTGTCAATGTCTTTTATAAAAGAATGACACAAGCTTTGCGCAATTTTGTTAGAAAGATAGACCTAGTTTTTAAAGAAAAAAACAAACATGAAAACCTTACCACCATGAGATTGAATTATTCAACAAATAACTAAAAACAACTCAACAAGCTTGCCACATTGAGGAAAACTAAAATACGCTGCCAATCAACTAGACAACTTACTCAAAAGATCACAAACTAAAGCAGACCAGACAAACACAACATCCGCAATAGAAGATACTGACTGACAATTGAAAAAACCGAAACACTGGAAACTACAAAGATCGTAGGCAAATACCAAAATAGAAAATGACATACAACTAAAAACTCTTGAGAAAACACTAACATCATTGGCAAAACCACCACAAAGTTGATCCAAACAATAAGCAGCTAAGGAGAAATACTACCACATCTGACACAAGCACCACCTGATGAACCACAACACTTAGAACAACTAAAACCAAAACTAAAATTTGTATAACACTATAACTCGTATAATTGCTATTGCATTTCTTTAAGATGGATTTAATTGAACTCGGTTAAGAAGCGAATCAAGGCTTTTTTCCATAAGCTAACAAGAAACATCTTTCTCAAAATATGAACTAACATTATGTGCACTGTATTTACTACACAAGGTGTTTATTGACTACTTTTCTCATTACACAATGCACAACCTCTAAGTGAAACTTCCGTTCAAATCCTACATCATGTATTCATATCAAACACTCATATTCAGAAAATAACTCTATTTAAAATTTTTAGTAACTTTAGGTTAAATTTTGTAATGAAAAAGTTCGGTTAACGGATGTAAGCATAAGACTTATCAAAGGCACGGTATTCTTGTACTATAATCATGTTAACAATGAAATTTCTATTAATTTGTGCATTTTTTGCATTTTATTGCGATCAGTTAGATTTAATCGAAATCTTTTCATGAAAGTGAACCAAAAATTTCAACAACACTGTTTTTGCAAAACACAAATCGCCACTGTGTTTGTCGCACCAGCAATAAGAGATATTATAACATGTGTAACTTATACGTAAAATTCATCATATTCTACTTTAATTATGTTATGTATAAGTTTTATAACAACTTCTAATTGCAACGCTAATTAGTAGTCTAAGTTTAACAACTTTTAGTTGCACACTGATCAGCGAAGAACGGGACAAAACACAAGAGTTCCCATAAAAAAAGGAAGAAAACAAAACTTTATCCTTGGCAAGCATGCCCGACTTATATGTGAAAATCATCATTTTCTAAGTTCTATAACTCTTTATGCTTACGGTAGTAAGTTGAAGTTTTAAATCCCCAATGGATTAGAGGAGATAGATAAGAGTTTCCATGACAAATAAAAGATGAAAATGGAAGGTTTTCCTAACAACTTTTTTCTGCAAAAACACAAACTTGTGTGCGCCATATCTGCTAGACTAGGCTTTATCTTGGCAAACGTGCACATCACGCACAAGTTATATAACTTTGTATTCCTATCAGGAGCAAGTTAAAGTTTTTAACTGCAAACCGGTTAGTGGAGACAAACATAAGAGTTGCCGTGGCATAAGAAAAAAATTAAAAGCTTTTTTTGACATCTTTTCGTAACACACACACACGCGTAAATTGTCATTGGGTGCGGCATACTCGTTACATGAGGTGTAATCTTGGCAAATGTGCACGACTTATATGCAAACTCATCATTTTCTACTTTAAGTTATGTCACACACTAGTTTTATAGCTCTTTATGCTTATGGGTGGTCCAAATTATTTCTTTTAATAAAAACAGGTTATTGAAGATAAACACTTTATGCTTATCGGTAGTCTAAATTATTTCTTTTAATAAAAGCCGGTTATTCGAGATAAACATAAGAATTGTCATAACAAGAAATGAATGGAAGCTTTTCCTAACAACAACTTTTTCGCAAAATACAAACTTTCATTATGGAAGCCCCACATACTAGACAAGACTTTATTTTTGGCACGTGCACGACTTATCAATTTCTACTTTAAAATACATTATGCACAAATATTATGTCTCTTCATGCTTATTGGTAGTTAAATTGATGTCTCTATAAATCAAAAGCCGTTTTGTGGAGATAAATATAAGAGTTTCCATGACATAAGAAAAGAAGCTAAAAGCTTTTCTAATAACAAATTTTTCATAAAACATAAATTGCCATTGCATGTGCCGCACTTTCTTAGATGAGGCATTGTGTCTTGGTAAACATGCATGAATTATATGTGAAACTTCTCATTTCTACTTTAAATTATGGCATTTGTATGGTTTTATATCTCTTTATGCTTATCGATAGTCTAAATTAATAGTTCCAATCAAAAAGTAGTTAGTGGATATAAATGTATTAGTTGCCATGACATAAGAAAAAGATTGAAAACTTTTCTAACAGCAACTTTTTTGTAAAACTCAATTTGCCATTGCATGCCCAACACTTGTTAGATAAGGCATTTCCTTGGTTGTCTAGGCAAGCATGCAAAGACTTGTATGTGAAACTTATCATTTCTTACTTTAAATTATCATATGATGTATACATTTTATATCTCTTTATGCTTATCGATAGTCTAAATTAATAATTTCAATAGCAAAGCTGTTAGTGGATATAAATGTATGAGTTTCCATGATATAAGGAAAAATTGAAAACTTTTCCCAACAACAACTTTTTGCAGAACACAAATTGCTATTGCGTGTGCCACACTTATTAGATGAGGGATTGCGTTGGCAAACATGCACGACTTATATGCGAAACTTATCATTTTTTTAAAATCATGACATGTATACATTTTGTATATCTTTACTGCTTATTTATAGACCAAATTAGTAATTTCAATCACAAATCAGTTAGTGGAGATAAATATAAGAGTTGCCATGACAAGAAAAATGAAAGCTTTTCAATATAACAACTTGTTCGCAAAATACAAACTTACGTGCACCACACATGCTAGATGAGGCATTATCTTGACAAACGTGCAAGACTTATATCTGAATTTCATTCTTTTTTACCCTATAAATTACATCACGCTTAAGTTTATATCTCTTTATGCTTATAGATAGCCTAAATTAATGTTTTTATTCACAAATCGCTCAGTGAAGAAACCGGCCGTTGCGTGCGCCACACATGCTAGATGAGGCATTATCCTACAAATGTGCACTACTTATATGTGAATCTCATTATTTTTTACTTTATAAATTACTTCGCACCTAAGTTTTATCTCCTTACGTTTATCAATAGCCTAGAATAATGTTTTTATCCGCAAATCGGTTAGTGAAAAAAACACCATTGCGTGCACCACGCATGCTAGACGAGGCATTTTGCACAACTTATATGTGGATCTCATTAACTTTTTACTTTATAAATTACCTCACACATAACTTTATATCTCTGATTATTGATAACCTAATTAATGCTACATGAGACAATATCCTAAAAATCATGCACGCCTTGTCGCCTTATATGTGAATCTCATTATTTTTTACTTTGTAACTTACTTCACGCCTAAGTTTATATCTTCTTATGTTTATCAATAGCCTAAATTAATGTTTTTATGCGTAAAAGCCTGAGTTTATATCTTCTTATGTTTATCAATATCCTAAATTAATGTTTTTATGCGTAAATCCGTTTTACACGTGCTAGATGACTTATATGTGGATACTTTATAAGTTACCTCACGCATAAGTTTATATCTTTGATTATCGATAGCCTAATTTAATGTAAACACAAGAGTTGCAAAGAAAAAAAATTTAAAGTTTTTTTTTTCTATTTGGGCACAAATGGAAGACAGTGGATGAAGCATTATCTGGTTTGTCTCACCCTGTAGAATTTCTTCATCTCCCTTCCTCTGTCCACCTAAGCCTAGTAGAGAGAGAAAAAATTGAAGCAGGCAATCGCAATCCAAAGGGAAGGGATTGAAAAGCTAGGGTTTTCGCCATGGGCATCGCCCACCTCGAGCTCGAATCCACCCTTCCCACGCTCTCCTAGCTCCCGCATCTCGCATCTCCGCAAAAAGCCGCCGCCTTTGGTTCCCCTGCCCGGCCGGCCTCCCCGCTGCCTCGCCCCCATTCGAGGGTTTCCCCTCCTCCCCCCAAATCGAATCGCAGCATTACCGACCGAGCAAGCAACCCCCACCCACCCGCCTTCAAGGGCGCGAGCGGAGCGACGGCGCTGGCGATCCAGCAGGGCGTGAGGGCGGCGGAGGCGGGCGGATAATCAATGTGTACGCTGTGCGCCGTCCAGCGCTGGTCGCGGCGCGTCGCCACCATGCTCCCGTGGCTCGTCGTCCCGCTCATCGCCATCTGGGCCGCCACCCAGCTGCTCCTCCCGGCCGCCTACCGCTTCGAGGTCACCTCCCCGCGCCTCGCCTGCGTCTCCGTCCTCCTCCTCACCCTCTTCTGGTACGAGATCCTCCTCCCGCGCCTCTCCCTCTGGCGCGCCCGCCGCTCCGCCCGGCTCCGCGAGGAGCGCCGCGCGCACGCCCTCGAGCTGCACAAGCTCCGCAAGACGGCGACGCGGCGCTGCCGCAACTGCAGCAATCCGTACAAGGACCAGAACCCCGGCGGCGGTAAGTTCATGTGCTCCTACTGCGGCCATGTCTCTAAGCGCCCCGTGCTCGACCTCAATTCGGCCGGGAAGGCCCCCACGGGGTGGCCTTGTGCTCAGGATTGCGGGTATTGGCTGGACCTGCGCTGCTCCTCCGGCAATAGCAGCTCCTTCTTGGGATTCTCGTGGAGCTTGCTTTCGTCCTTTTGCTCCACAGCGATGAGGTGGTTACTGAGGAATATATTTAGGTTTGCATCCTCAGGGGATGGTGAGGGCTTGAGCATAGATGGGAAAAGGTTGGCAAAGAGAGGAGAGAATGGAGGAAAAGCCGAGGAGAGCAGGACTGAGAAGGCGAGAAGGAAGGCGGAGGAGAAGAGACTGGCAAGGCTGGAGAGGGAAATGCTGGAGGAGGAGGAAAGGAAGCAGCGAGAGGAGATGGCTAAGCTAGTGGAGGAACGCAGGAAGCTGAGGGATGAAAAAGCAGAGGCCGAGGAGCGCTCGAAAAGCGCTACCCCTGTTGGGGAGAAGGATGCTAGGAAGGAGGCAGAGAAGCGGCGTCAGGAGAGGAAGAAGAAAGAGGACAAGGGGTCGAGCAAGAGCAATTCAGATTGTGAGGACATTGATAGAAGATTGGGCCGAGAAGGCGATAGGAAGCGAGACTTTGACAGAAAGAGTGGCTTGGACAGGCGTGAGGGTTACAAGCCTCATTACATTGATTCTAACAATCACAGTAATAAGACAGGGGAGAGCAGATCGAAATACTTTGGCCGTATGACAGGTGGTTTCTTATCTTCTTCAAGAGGGTTTGCTGGTGGTTCCTTCTTTGGCAGAAGTGCTCAGGCCCCTGCCCCCCAAGCTAGCAAGGTTAGTAGACCTGTTGTTCCTGCAACGGACCAGGGTAATGCAATCAAAAGAGATGTCCAGCATGCAGCCACACAAGCTACAGGCAAATCTGCTACAGCTGGAGAAACTAGAAATGCATGGACTAATTTTAATCGACCTGTGAGTAACAAGGGCATTGCTATTTTACTGTAAATTCTTGTTATTCGAACCAATTACATTTTAGTTATTTGTTTACCTGAATCTCCATCACAAATCTTCCAATTATGCTATATGCAGGTTAGTCCAAATGTGCAGCCACACCCTACTGGCCTTAAAAAGTCATGGCATCAGCTGTTTAGTCGTTCAGCATCAGTGTCCCCTTGTCCTGATGTTACGACTTCAGATCATGATATGATTCGGAAGCAGGAACCAAATGGAGCTCAAATAAACAACGCACATACATTTCTCTCTCAGTATCCTCCTCTGGACTACAAGCCAAGTTCAAGCCAGTCCATGCAGTTTCCAGGTTTTCCACCGATTAATGGAGCACCTCCCAGTAACTCACTACCTCATTTTCCTGCTGGACATATGCCCTTCTATGATGATGCGGAATCAACACTGTTTGAAGAACCAGAGCAATTTGAGGACCCATGCTATGATCCAGATGCAATTGCATTACTTGGGCCAGTTTCAGAATCTTTAGATAACTTCCCTCCGGAGTTCGGTTCTAGATTCCCCTCAAATGGGCGGCCTTCACCAATTGAGTCTCCTCTCTCAAGATCTCGTATGGCTGAAGAAAAGCCTATCAAGCCCCCGCACTCATCAGTTGCAAGAGGTCCTGGTGGTTCCATTCTGCCTGAGACTAGCAGTGAGCAAGGCACATGGCAAATGTGGAGCACACCATTGGTTCAGGAAAATCTAGGTCTGCAAGGTCCTCAGAGTCAGTGGCTTCGGCAAAACACAAATCAATTCAACCATAGTGCCAACCCTTTCAGCAGTGGAGGTGCAGCAATAAGTTCCCTGGGTACTAGTGATCCATGGCTGCAGAAAGCACCTTTCCAGCAATTGCCACCTGATACACCAAGCCTGTTCCTTTCACATGAAATGCCAGGAAAATTACACAATGACTTGGTTTATGGGTCTCCAAACAAATCAGCCCGCGAACACCCCTTTGAGCCTCCTGGTTCTTTGTGGCCCAAGTAAGTACTTTCTGATGTCCTGTTTCTTTTCAGAAAATTTTCTGCCGCAATGGCTTTCATCACTTTTGATCATCTTATACTGTTAACTTGGGCTGGAAATTTGGTATAATAACTCATTAGAGAATAGTTGTCCTTCCCCAGATGCAATGCTTGTTTCATGCTGTCATTCAGGTTTTCCACTTCACTGCTTAGCTCCATGTATCGATGCGTTTAAGCACCGAAGTATTGGCAGTTTTAATGTTGTTTGTGTGAATTTGTATATACATAGTTACACACGTGTGAAATCTCCATGTCTAATCGTGCAATACTACTTATTTCTAATTTCAACAAGGTATTTATGTATAGAAATGACTAAATGAGAGACCATTGAAAAACAAAGTGCATTATCGTAGTATGACTGAGTGTTTAACTGATACTTGTATTATTGAACCCATTTGAATGTGTGAGTTTGGACTTTGGATGATCCTTTCTTCTTTAAAAATTTGAAGGTATCATGTTCTTTATTCTCCAATCATTAGGTTGAAGTTTACCATGTATTTTGTTTATAAGAAGCACATGCAGTTTGGGTTCTTCTAGGTTTTAGCATGTGCTTCATGAATCAGTCAAATCAATTTTGGTGTTTAAAGTTGCTAATTAAAAGTGTCTGACCATATGCTGAGCGCTACCATCCTGCTTGCACCTAATTGCTTTGTAGTCTATCCAAGCATCTGCTTAACCATGACTAAGGTCTAGATGCCACCCTGCTTCGTTCCTAGCACCTGAAGATTTTTAGAACACTTTGCAGATATGTGTTTATGATACTTCTCACTAGTCACTTTCATGGATTGTTTTTCCTTGATGTATGGACATGGTAATAACAGTTCTACACTGCAGTTGAATTGACAAACTGCCATCATGAATAATTAGCTAGCTAGGATTGTGTGTGAGCTGGTTGCATAATTTGGTCCACTGGTTGTGATTGCTGAACATAAACACAATTACGCTAAATATAGTCAGCCAAGATTTTTGTTGTGACAATGGCATTGTTCACAGTTGAGTTGGCTACAGTTTTGTTTCAGGCCTGCTAGAAATTTTGTTGTAAGCAAATTCTTTTTTTTTTTGTTAAGCTAATTCAGAGGCACATTCATTGCTCAAATGCTCAGTCTAAATTGATTAGCAAGAAGGGTACAGAAACCAAAGGTAGATGGGTAATTGTCATCATGAACTCTTGTATTGTTAGCTAATGTTCTGTCCATGGGTCATAATGTTGTGTTCTTCTGGAATAGCTGTTGCACCATAATGTTCAATGTATTAGGGCATGTTTGGATTGCCTAGGAGGCTAGGATAGGACTAGTTGTTAATCCACTAGTTACTGAAACTAATTGTTAGGTGACTAAAGTTTAGTCCTGTGCTGTTCGGATACATGGACTAGCAGCTTCGCTTTGCCAACTAGTGAATTAGTTGTTAGTTGGGGTGTCGACTATTAGTCCATTTGTTTGGATGACCTAGGACTAGACTTTAGGTGACTAAACTTTAGTGCTGGTATCCAAGCACACCCAGATTGTAATGGTCTTGTCAAGATTTGTTTTTGAATAGTGACATTTGTTTTTCAATGGCTTAGGGTGCTGAAGTAGTGAACTGTCGGATTTATCAAATCTTTGTGTTTACAATGAGAAGCAGACTTAATGCATTATTTGATGATAGGATGCACCCTGCAATACCATAGCCCTCAACATTCATATCTTTCGATGGCTGTGTTTGTTTAGTGTATTTAATGTTGTGGGCTTTGGGAAAAATTAGAGGCTAGAATTAGGTCTCACTGCAGGCTAAGGTGCTAAGCTGTTCTGTTGCAGACAATTTGTTATGTATTGGCTGATGGGCTGCCTTTTCTTGGGAAAAATCTAGGCTAGAATAAGATTGTAAAAAAATAGATCTCGCTGCAGGCTAAGCTGTCCTGATGCAGACAATTTGTTATGTATTGGTTGATAGCAATTTTTTTAGTTTAAATTTTATATCTATAGTAAGATCGGGATGCTCTTCTGTGATTGTGGCCATGAAGACATGATAAGTTGATAATATGAGCTTTAGATTGAATGAAACTCAGTTAAATGTAGAATTAAATATTGGCCTGTGGATTATGCAGTGCCACGATCCTTGAACATATGGTTTTATTTATGGGAACTACTGTTCTATATTTTGCCAAGGTTTAATGTTCTTATAGAAATATTCACTAGTGATGAGCTGATGATTGGTGACTGCATTGTGTTTGACCTTATTGTTAATGAGGCTTATTATAGGGTGTCAGCTCAATTTGTTGCTTCATTAGGCATGGAGTGGAAAACCTTTTCTAAGGTGGTAACTGTTAATTTGTTTGTTAGTTTTCTTTTTCTGTTTGCATGGGTGTAGGAGTTAGGATACAACTTAGATTCCAGGGTGTTCAATCGTATCCCATTACTGTGACTGCAGAAGATACATGCACACAATTTACGCAAGTGGGCTGCTACCCATATCAAAATGTGGCTCAGAGGAACATAAAAAAACTGATGTTAAGTTTGCTCAGCATGACCCATTCATTTCTAGTCTTGTTGGAGTTCTAGTTCCTAGAGACCATACTACATGCAGGGCCGAGACCCTTCAGCCTATCAGCAGGCTGCATGCAAAGGATAGATGGTGGTAATTTGGTAGGACTTGTTGAACACATGGGCCATGGCCATCCTATTTGTGAAGTTTCAAGTCTCATTTTCATATTTTGTGCAAGGTGCAAGATAGCTTTTTTTTAGTTTGAACTCAGTCTATGGGTGTTTGAATTTTCTTGTTTTGTGTTTATGACTTGGCTTGCACCGTGGAACCTGTTAGCTTGAAGTTGAGTACATATGACCTGCATGACACTTTGTGTGCCTGATATATTTACCGATTACCGTGTGTGTTGTGCCCTTTGGGTGTTATGGTTGGCTATTGTGCAATTTCAATAGACCTCTTAGTTGGAAAACTATGAAAATCAATTGAATGAGACAGGCTTTTTTTCGAAGGCAAGAGGAAATATTCCAACATATATACTCGATGTAGATTTTCTTTTTGTCCCTGCCTTTCATTCTGTGATAGAATTCATGAAGAACCATAAACTATCCATACGTTATAATCTGAACTCAGGTTTTATTTTTTTTTTCTTTTTACCATTGTTGATTGATAAAAGTGAAAATGCTGGAGCTCATGGACTGATTGTGGTTTATGCAGGGAGGAGCTGGTGCTGAACGGAGCTCAGGAAGGTGGTGGTGGGCATATCCTGTCGCCGTCCGGGGCACATGTTGGTGGCGGTGTTGGCTTATTTTCTTCGACAAGTCCTGATGTACAGTCACTGTGGTCATTCAATGAAAAAGAAGAGACAGCATAGAACGAACAGACCTTTTATAATAGAAGGAAGGGAAAAACGTGGAGCCAAGGTTTCCTTGCCTCCTCTCTTGTAGGGTTTACCGTCTTACCGATGAGATAAGCAAGCTGGACTGTGTTCCTTGATGATGCAAAAAAAGATATGGGGTCATTTTGTTTCCTAGCACTCACCCGCACCTGTTAACATGCTGTCGACGCATTGCATTATGCCTTGTTTCACCTGTTGTTTTTTTCGCTTGCACATTATTTCCGTCGTACTGACTTTGGGATTCATTCAATGAAAAATGGGGATATGGGGACCTGTCGCGCACAGGCGATTGATCCATCATTGGCTGTAGTCATCAGCTATGTTTGTGGGTCAATTTCGGTTTTTTATATCACCGTTGACGTCCATCTGTATGTTATTGTTTGGGTTGTATCTGTGATATATGTCGAAATTGGTAGGTAGTGGAGGCAGGCGAGGTGGATGCTGAATGCTGCAGTAGAAGAGAATGGTTGGTTTATCATATGTTCTTGTTCTGTGACTGGCAGAAAAACGGGGTTATCATGCCATGGGTGAAGTGGTGCACGCATTATTACTGACTCGGCTTGGTGCCTGCTGTATGGTAAAGTGTGACTAAAGTGCAGAGAAATGTTGGAAATCTTGTTTGACTATGCCTTGCTGGGAAGTGGTGCACGTTTGTATGCACGTGGAGTTGCGGTGGGTGCGGCCGGTGGCCATGCAAGCTTAACCTGCAAGTGGTTCAGCCGTCAGTCATTGGTGACTCACGGGCGTGCATCTACTGGACGCTGGCGACTACGCAGCCCTGCCCAGCTTGTTTGTGCTCTACTGAAAGCGCGCACGGTTTTCTATATGTTATCTTGCACCCATTTTGACGAAGCCCATCCATTGGCACTGCCATTGGTCGATGTAGGAGTTGAGTATATGACGAAAGGAAGGTCTATCCATCCATCCATGTGCTCGTGCTTGGCGGCTTGCAAGCAGCAGATTTTGCTGACTGACCTGCATTGGGCTGAGCTAGCTATGTGAAGCTAAACTATTCCAGAAGCAGAGTAGAATATCATCCTCTAGAGTATTTGGATCAATGCGTTTTTAAGGCAGAGTGGAGGGAGTGGTGAAGTGCAGCTCCATCGCCGTCGCCGTCGGGTAGGCGGCTGTTAATGTTATCCTGCTGCACTCCACGTCTCGATCCACCACGGCCAGGCAGTATCCTTTTTTTTTTTTTTTTTTTGAGGGGGGAACAGGCAGTATCCATGAACCGGTAGCACATCACCTCAGTTTATACTTCTGTTACTTGTCAATGAGAGGGTCGATCCGGGCATATATATCCACTTGGATTGAGGATGAAATGAACGTGTCCTGAATCGTGTTGGGGGGGTGATCTAAATCTGTTTTATTGTTATTATGTATGCGCATGCCTAATTACGTAGAATGGTGCAAAGACCGATCTCTTTGGTGATGAATCAAGCCAACCGTACTTTTCGGGGATGGAAACAATTATCGATCGTATCCAAAAAAAAAAAAAAGACGATGGATGCCGATTGATGTATGCTGATGCTCAAAGGAAGGAACAGCAGTCCCCCTCAATTACCTTATCTTTCTTCCTTGTATACCACTCATTTATTTCCATGTGTTGCTCTATTTTTAAATGATTAATCTAGACGTCACTCGAGTGACGCGATGAAATCCGTCGCTCGAATTTCCTCTGTTGCTGCCTTCTTTCTCTCCCCTCCTCCTCCTCCAACTCCGGTGAATGAGCTACGGTTCTGGCTTGACGGCGGCCGCGCTGGCTTCGATGGAGGTAGGCGTCCTTCTTCTCCTCCTCCAACTCCAGCGAGCTCACCTCCTTCTCCAACTCCGGCGGGGTATAAATTGTCCGGCCGGCCGGGGGGAGGAAGGCAAGCCAGGCGGTGGGGATGCAAGCGGGCGGCGGGGGACGGAGGCCGGGCCAGGCTAGGGCGGGGGCAAGGTCGCCGGAGGTGAAGACTGTGGCGCTGGGTAGCGGAAGAGGGCGGCCGCCGCCGGTGGTAGGGTTCGTCGGAGCTCCGACGAGCCCTACTGCCGCGGCGGGGCAGTGGTCGGCGGCAGGAGCGAGAGGTTGAAGATGAATAGCGTTGGCGAGAGGTGGAAGATGAACAGTGTCGACGAAAATCGAGTGACGCGCGGTTACTCTTCACTCGGGTGTCACCTAGACACACCCTTTTTAAACCCTATTTGGAACTGGGATTTTTTTTTTGCTCCACTATTTTTTAATGCAAAATTGGTACACTCCAAACAGATCTTTAATATTGAAACAATAATAAAAACAATTAACAGCTACGTGCATTTCCACCAACTTTTGTGGACGCTGTGTTCGTATCGTACGTGTCTGACCGGATATGCCTGACGGAAGTTGGGTTTGGTTGGGCTAGCACTGCACTGCACATGGGCTCGCCGGGCGGCCGGTCGGCACGGACGGGATGAACAGCCACCGCCACGCAAGCATGCCAGGACGACAGGTAGCTGTGCTTGATTTGCATGATTGATTGATTGATTGTGCTCTCCATGTCTACTCTACTCTAGCTAATCACAACTAGTCGTTGACAACCACTTTAATTGCTACTAGCTAGCACTCCTGATTCATTGCATGGATATCAAACTTATTATTAAATCAAACTTATATAAAAAGATAATCATGTTTATGATATCAAATTATTATTAAATACAATTTGAAACATGTTTCATAGATCAACTTAATTAGGACAGTTCGACTTAAGATGACTAAAATTGCCTTATATTTCCGGACATAAAGGAACTGCTCATTCTGTCCCTCAGTAAATGAATTCCTAGAGTTGCTTTAAGTTAACCTTTTATTCTTTACGTTTGACGCATTTATAGGAAAAAACAAATATTTATGACGCTAAACGAGGAAATTATGAAAAATCCAAGGTATGGTGTATCTAGTGAAACTGGTTCCATCGGTCAGACTTAAATTACAAGCACTTGATTTAAGATAACTCTATCTAGGTATTGATTTATTCAAAAAAAATATGGATCAAGTTTCTGGTCAATCTTCTGGAAGCGCAATAGCATCATGGCGTGAAGAATGGACAACTTGTTGTGGCACGACATTGACATGCATGACCCATAGGTGGAAACATGGGAATAGAAGTTGTTGGGTCCCGCTAACAGCTGAAACAGTCTTGAAGGGAAGAGAAGGTAGGACATTTTTTTTTCCCGAACCTGGTTTTAGAGAAAGGTTGGACATGAAATGAAAATGTTTTGTGTTTTTAGCAAGGAGAGACGGTTAAAAGATAAAAGTTGAAGGATTTCATTCAATTGATCCGCAATTCCCACATCATTTCCGCTCTAGGCACGCAAGCGCCGTGGCAAGAACATGTGTGAGCATATATTGTACTTACCATAGAGCAAAACAATATCATTGACAGAAGAAGCCGAGTCGTTGTAGCTGTTTTTTCCTTAAATTTCAAATCTTGAATGAACTCTACATTTTTCTTTATATTTACAAGTTTGAAGCCCACTTGTGAATAAATTCTACCACATCGTGCGTACACACATGATAGCACACACGCCACACCCTCTTTTTTTTTTTTTTTTTTTTTTAACCGGACGGAAAACGGTAACCACACGCACAAGTGCACGCTCCGCGACCGCCTCCCTCCGCATCCCATCACGGCGGTCGTCACGGTACGGTCCACTGACATGTGGACCCAGGACACAGACGCCGTCAACCACCGCGTTTTGACGTGAAAGCCGCTGCTAGCTTTTCCACCAGGAACGAGTAGAGAGGGGAACGGAGATATAAATGGGAACGCGCGGCGCGGCCGTCGTCGTCTTCCTCCGCGGATCCCTCCTCCTCCTCCACCTGCTGTCATTCCCTTGATTGATTGAGCTACTCCTGCTCGCCCAGCTCCACGCCGCTGCTCGCCTTGCCATTTCGGAGCAGCTTGTTCCCCCCCCCCCCCCTTTCGGGTTCGGTTCGATTCAATTGTTAGTTTATTGGAGGGGAAGGAAGTTGGGCGGGGGAGGCGTTAGGTGGGCGGCTGCGTGCTCCGCCTCGGGAGAAGGTCAAAAGAAACAATCCCCACCACCAACCCAGGCGGCTCCTCCCTCCAATCCATCCGCCATTGCTCTTCCTTTTCTGCCCGTCGCCTGACGGTGCTCGGAGCAAAGCAGTAAAGCCAAAGGCGCCGCCTTTCCGGACTCCGGTTTGGTTTCCCTCCGCCCACCTCAGATTGATTGACTGATTGTTCGATTCCTTTGGTCGGGGAAGGAAGAGGAACACGAAGACAGCAAGAGATGTGCCCGCTGCGGGTGATCCTCATCTTCCTCTCCGCCACCATCGCCGGCTTCTTCCTCATCAGGGGGCTCAACGCTGAGCCCGACCAGTTCGACGCCGACGCCGCCGACGAGTCGGGATCCCCACGGGCGCCCCTGCCCCTGCATTCCAAGGTAACCGACCGACGCCTCTCCGCCTTCGCCCTTTTCCTCCTCGCCTGTCGCTTCTCTATTCTTAGCAGCTTCTTGCTGGCGCACAAGGGTAATTGCTCCCACTCTACTATCGCTGCCGCGACCTCCCTCCCTGGGACCCCGATTTCGAGCCAGCCACAATGAGCTGCTGGTCCATGGTCTTCAGTTTATGGGATTTTGCAAACGTAGTATGCCTAGTCTCGAGCTAATTTGAACAACTTCAGTTATCAATGCATACAGACATTCCATGGATGATAAGTTAAACTTGCTCTTCTTCTTGCACAGTACTTCCTGATTAGGATGCTTAAATTTGCTCAATGTAACAACCGATTTTTAGCAATACTCCTAAGCAATCTGCTTGGGTGCAGCTTGTCGGCCATTGTGACTTGTGGGAGGCCACTTCCCACCCTCCCTCCTAAATTCAGCTAACCACCATTCCATATCATGTGCACAGAGTTTTTGGATCTAGCGTCTGAGTTTATTTACATTATCAGCTGCATACAAACATGAGTCGCGATGGTCGCTTGTTGTACTGTTTACTTGATTTTAGTATTGAATCAGCAGTCCATTGTCTCCCTTGTGTGCAAAGTTCAAAGGCACAATATTGTTTCTTTAATAACAATTACTTGAGAATCTGAGAGTTCTTTTTTTTTTTGGTATACGCAAATCTAGGTTGGATCGGCTGTGAAAACAGGGTTCTGGACAATGGTGGACATGGCAAGTGGGCGGTACCTCTGGCGCACCCTTGTTGCACAGCCTGTGAAATCGGAATCCGATAAGGCCGGTGACAGGATGCTCCATTGTTCATAAATTATCCCATCTTGCGGATGGAGTGACAAATAGGCGAAGACTGGTACAATCCTGTTGTTGTTTACATATTGGTGTAATGGTGTTGGTGTGTAATGTGAGATGGTGGCAGATGTTACACGGGGATTATATATTGAAGTAACTTTGCAAAATTAATCATGTGTTGAGCCTTGTGTTGTGTAGAACTGGAAATGGGTGCTGGAAATATGTACTTTGGCCATGAGATTGGGTCAAAGTTTGCAGTTTTTGTCGTTCAACTAAATCCACGCTTAAATGTGAGACTTGAAATATAGAATAAAAGCTGAGTCACTGGAATATGGAAATTTGTGAAATAATATTGTTGGATTGCAATATGCTATTTTGTCAAAGAAGCTTGTTGAATGCAAGTGTGTACCCTTGTTTTGTTGAAGCGATATGTTGTCGGTGCCATTGTTTGGAAGAAGCCTTTTGATTCTCCATTTTGTTGCCATGCTTGTAAGTTCTCTTGTTGGTTTCGGTATTTCTGATGCTACTTGCATAGGAATTTCCTTTTTCATCATCATTACATGTCTATTTTTTGTCAAAAAAACACGTCTCTTTTGTTGATGATCTGTACTCTGGTTCCGCTGATGTGTACAGTTGTTGGATTAATTTCTCGTGTATTTAAGGCATATGAGTATAGATTTGAAATTCGGATGTCAAGATGAAGAACAGCTTTTGATTCGGAACTGTGGCTGCAAACATTGCAAAACTATACTGGAGAGACTGGTTTGAGGCATGAATGACATCGGCCGCACAAGGAAACTTTGGCATCATTATTGTGAAATGTCTGACTAGATGGCATCAACTAAGCTCCTTTAGAGCTGTAAAACACCAACTTCCGGGTTGCCTTTGGCCTTAAGTTCCGAGCCTGCTGTTACTGGTGGAGCCTGAAACGTCATTACTTGTGCATGTAGCGTGCTTCTTTCCTGGTGCAGAATCTGCTCGAGTCTGAAAACTCTAGTGCCCATGCTACTCTGGACCACGAAGCAAAATCTTAAGCGAATTGCTGTTATAGCTCACAGACCCTAGAATTTCAGGCAGAAGCATTAGGAAGAGCCGAACATCATGCTGTTCGTCGTTGCTACTCAACGATGATTTCAGTCAGCATCTCCTGCTTGCATTGAAGATTTGTACGCATCATGCTGCAAGAGGATAATAGATAATATAGTTTGGTTGCATCTCCTAAATCATATCAGAACACATTTCATTCTCATTAGGTAGAAGAAACATCAAACTTGGAATAGCCGTGGCTGTCAATCAACTATTGAACTCCAAGCAAAATTGGATTGGATCGGTTACATCTCTCGATTCAACGCATCAGAGCAGTACTGACTCTTAATGAGCTGTGAGTGATGGGTCAATTAGACTTGTACAACAAAATTTGTACAGCAAGTTGTGTCAGTCACAATGATGATTCATGAACTACTTTTGTTTTTCATGCGGCCAGAAGGCCAGAAGCCCCAGAAGCATCTCAATTTGGGTCATCAACTCTTGATGGGCTTGTCTGGACCCAACTTCTGAAGATTGTGTTGCAGTACATACATACTCTCTAGTCTCTACTCAATGAAGATATCAGATATGTGTAGGTAGTGCTGCATTGCTGCATGCGTGTTGCAAGAGGAAATATTCTTTGGAATCTTTCTTATAGCTCGGAGGAATATCTCTGTTAGCCAAAGTGAGTATCACTTGCCGTATCGTTTCAAAGTGCTTGAAAAAAAACTGTTTGGTCGATGATTGCAGATCCATACTATAGATCTGAAAATCTGAAAGACAGAAGCTTAGAGTTTGTGGATTGGAGGGAACAAGCTAAGGTTTTTTTTTTTAGTACAACGTAGATGCTCATATATGTTGAAGATGCTCATATATGTGTCTGAACAAATACAATCACAGTACATGGGGTGGACGATTACAAGCCAAGGCTTCCCTTTAACCACTACAAACAAGTACAACTTCTGAAACTCCAGTTTCAAATTTTGCTACATTTCCAGTACAATGCAAAGTTTACTCTCGGGAACTTCCACACCAATCATTCATTCATTCTTCAGAATCTGTGCATATGCAATAAAATAATGTACATGAAAGCTAAGTAATCGACTCTAGCAGCTGAAGATGAGATTTAGTAGGAGTGATATCTTTTTTTTTTAGAAGGGGGTTTAGTAATATCTACTCATAGAACAATTTAACCTCCACTTGGTAGTATATGTTTGCAAGCTGGAGTATCATAATCATATTCAGCGCTAAGCATATCCTCATCAGTGACAGAACCAACAGCTACAAATGATCCAAGCCATTGAAGAAAGAGCATCAACAAGTAAATTATTTGCATGTTGGAAACAGGCAAAAGATTTATCTCTAGCATCAGCGTTTTGTCTCTTGCTTTTGGAGATACTTCGCATCAGGCATCTATCATGATGGCGCCTTCATCTTGGGCAAAAGCATCTATGCTGGAGAATAGGAAACTAAAGAGTTTATCCCTTAATCATGCTACAACCTGGCATAACCGCTATTGGTCCACTAGGACTAAGCTGATTGGATCGACATTTGATGCGCCAAATTACTAATGTTATCTCTTGGAAAGTACTTCTGGTGGTAGATTTGGAATCTGAAAACTGAGCTGTTGGATCTATCCTGAATCCTGGATGATGGGGCCAATTCCTTTTTTTAGAGCAAGTGGACTAGCTAGTAGAGTTTAAATATTGCCTGAAGATTAAACTTATCAACATGTGATGTGCATTTCATCTTTTTAATATGTTATTTTGTGGGGAGCATATTTTACCTTGATTTCTTTATTGGTCTAGTTTCTAATTTCCAATCAAGGTGCTACCTCTACCTCCTTATCCCCAGTTTCTTTTTTTTTTCATTTCTGAATCTGCAGATTAACCAACCAAGAAAAAATTACCTGCTAATGAGTATGATTCCTCACTTGTGAAATGTTAATCTGAAAATAAGGAATTGATAGGACCCTTGTGCTGAAACATCAAACGAATTTTTGGAACAAAAACTATGTGATACATCTAAAGCTCTTTTGCTGTTTTGGAAAAAAAAACTCTTTTGCTGCTGATCATCTGCATGCAAGGCTCAGACTATGTCCTTCAGCCCTGTCCTATTCCAACAGTTTCTGGCCCTGTGCACAGAAACTTTTAACTGCACTACACAATACATGTTTACCTGATGTCTGTCGATCACCTTGCGCCCTTAGCATATCCCCACACTTCCAAGAGATACAAATGAGCCAAGAAAAAATAAAGTGAACTGTTAAGAACAGGCAAGATTATCATCAGTGTTTCATCTCGTCTATGGTGATAAATTGCATCAGTCATCCATCATGACACCTCATCTAGGATAAAAGCATCTATGTGACTATGTTGGAGACTATAGGAATCCAGAGAGTTTATTCCAGGAGACTCTTTGGATTAAGGGAATAAACTCTTTGGGGTCCCTCTGGGGTCCCCAAAGAGTTTATTCCCTTAATCATGGTACAACTTGCTGGTATATAATCATGACTGGTTTACTCAAACTAATTTGATTGGATCTGCTTTTCAAATTAGTCTCCAACATAGACATATCAAATTACTAATGCATCTCCTGGAAAGCTCGACTCTTTTTTAAGGATCAA
The DNA here is from genome assembly GCA_023333625.1 of Bothriochloa decipiens. NCBI lineage: Eukaryota > Viridiplantae > Streptophyta > Magnoliopsida > Poales > Poaceae > Bothriochloa > Bothriochloa decipiens. The sequence goes on from CM041646.1 coordinate 36,783,877, forward strand.
CAACATTTGTTTACATTATTGATATTTACGGACATTACAAAACTGGAACAATCTTCAGAATGTAACACAACCACCCAGCTTCTCAACAATTATTACTCAACAAAATATAGCCTAATGGTTCACAGCAACACCATGCTCCTCCAATACATACAAAAAATGTAGCTGCTAAAAAAGAAGACACCAAATGTAGAACAGAACTCTGAGCTGAAAATCCAACGAATTTTCAGAACAAAATCTATGTGGGACATCCGAAGCTACTCCTGCTTTTGCTGCAGATCATCTCCATGCCAGGCCCAGACTATGTCCTTCAGCCCTGGCCGGATGTCTTCTTCCAACAGTTTCTGGTACTCAACTGAATCGCCACTTGTTTGTTTCATCTCAATGAGATGGTAGGATGATGTAATCTCAAAGATCTCAGTGTCAAACTGAAGGACACCATTTCTCCCCTCCTTTCTCCCTTGAATCTTGATAATACCATTATCCTTCTTCCTTATCCTGAGATTCAGTGCTTTTGCAACCTCTTGAAGCTTTGAGATGATGGCCAAGGCAGGCTTATCTGAAGTGAACCTTGTCTCCTTTCTGCACTCCTTTTTGATAAATAGACCAGACAGGTCCAACCCTGTTGAGAATGAGATAATTTCAAAGGCATTTAGATTTGTGGCAGCCAGGGGCTTCATATCTTCGTGAGCAATCTTCTTGCGCCTTGTAGGAAGTGCTGGGGCAGCATGTGTGGTGGCATTCTCACTAAGAATTTTCTCCTTTACTGCACGGATCTCCCCAGGACCCTTTCGGAACCAAGTAGACTCTTTTATCTTCTGAATTGAAATTCTTGTGCTCGGGTTGGGGTCCAGGATCTTGTACAACAGCTTTTTGAGTTTGTGTGAAAACCAACTGGGGCACCTGAAATCACCATGCTGTATCTTCCGATACATCTCCATCAAGTTTGGGCCCTGGAAAGGGAGATAGCCAGCAACAAGAACAAACAGGACAACACCAGAAGACCAGATGTCTGATTTTGCACCATCATAGCCTATCTTGCTGATCACCTCTGGAGCTACATATGCCGGTGTTCCACAGGTAGTATGGAGTAGGCCATCTTGCCTTGTAGACTCTGAAAGTGCACTCAGTCCAAAATCCGATACCTTGAGGTCCTCATTCTCATCCAACAGCAGGTTCTCAGGCTTCAAGTCCCGGTGATACACACCTCGGCTGTGGCAGTGGTCCACTGCACTAATGAGCTGGTGGAAGTATTTGTGTGCAGCAGCCTCTGTGAGCTTGCCACTCTTGTCAATCTTGTCAAAGAGCTCTCCACCTTTAACATACTCCATGACAATATAGATCTTGTTTCTTGTTGCCATGACCTCATGAAGATGAACAATGTTCTTATGCTCCACCAACCGCATTGTTGTGATCTCACGCTTTATCTGCTCTGAAAGCCCGACTTTGAGCACTTTGTCCTTGTCCATCATCTTTATAGCAACGCTCTGGTTGGACTCAAGGTTCCTTGCATGGTGCACCTTGCCAAACGTGCCTTTCCCCAGCAACCTCCCCAGCTCATACCGCTCCATCAGAGTCTTTCCTCTGCTCTCCATATCTTTTATCTTGAGAAGTATATATAAAACACAGGGCTACCTTTCTGCTGCCAAACAGTTGGACTGCGAAGATTTAGCCCTCCTCCCCATGTCATGGTCCATGACGGTGAACAGCATTCTTATTGCCTGGTCGTGCCGGAGTCTGAAGGGTGTGGAGTTGATGCAGATGCAGGTGAGACGATCGCTCACATCAAGAGACGAGCAGGCTAGAAGACCTTGCGGAACAGCGAGGTCCTTGATGTTGCAGCAGAAATCTCTTCTATGAAAGCACATCTTTCAGCATCCCCTGAGGTTTTTGCTTCTTGTTATGGTGGTTGTAATCTGCACTGCACAGAGGAAAAGAAGCATCATTAGACTCTGCAATTGGAGGACCACATGGAAAGCTAACAATTTTCTGTTAGCTACTGTATATGGGCCGGATAACAACAAAATCAGCCAAATCATTGGTTATTTGCACACAGAAGGTAAAAGCAGGATCTATGGAATCTGAATGACTGAATGCACTTTTTCCTGCAAAGTCATCACTGGTTATTTGCGCCCCTTAAAAAAAAAATGCTCTTGTGATTTCTTAATAAGAATCCAAGCCACAGCACAGTAATAGTGGCAATAGTTGGCGGGAAATCTAAGGCAAAGGTCATCCATAGCAACAAAACAACCACAAGATGTCAACTCTCTGCATTCAAAGATTCACTCATTCTCATGCACAAGAACTTCGTTCAGAGCAAACTGAAACAAGATGGGAGGGGAAAAAAAAAGTATATCCGCAGGCTATGTGGACAGAGGGAAGGGGGCCATAACCAAAGGAAAATTTGTCCCTTTCACAAACCTATGGCTGGAAACATAAGGCTGCAGGAACTTATATCCTGTGGGAATCCGACTGAAAGCATAGTAGATCCTGTGGGAATCCGACTGAAAGCATAGTTTGACATCAAGACGAAATTGGAGGCACCGCGGGATGCAGACCAAGGAAAATCCGCCTCCTTAAAAAAAAAAAAATCCCGAATCTAGGCAGTAGGCACCACAGCTAACAGGGAGCCGCTAGGTTCTTGGTACAATCGACGCCATGCGCCCTTACACTACAGCAAAGAATCTGTAAACAGAACTGGAACGCATGGTGGCTGCTGGAGCCGGCGGCCGGTGGCATGAACCAAGACTGAAACTTACAAGTAGATAGATAAGGAGACAGAGGGATGGATGGATTTGGTTGTTACCTTGCGACGGACGCCGCGCCACCAAGACGAGGACGGGTCAGGAAAACCAAAGCTTTGTGCCGCTCAGCAGCTCCACTTTTTTTTTGGCGGAATATATGGCCGTTGCCTGAGTTCCGCTGAGCTTGGGAGGGATGCGGCGACAATGAGGAGGCGGCTCCTCTTCTTTATACAGGGAGCCAGGGGAAGCAGCAGGGCTAATCATAGGATTTGACGATAATGACCCTGGCCGCTGATGCAGCTGCTGTGTTGCCTTGGGTGCTGCGTTTCCTGCGCACCGCATCACACGTCAGGTCCGCTGGGATATTCGCCTGGCTGCGAGAAGCTTGTACTCCGACTCGATCGGCATCTGGGCAGCAGCTAGGCCCATCATGTCGCCATCCGGGTGCAGCACACAGCCTTGGACCGACTCGGGCTATGGGGCTAGCCTAGCCAAGCCAGTTTCGTTTGTTCTTCACCTGCAATCAAGGCATTAGTTAAAAGGAGACTCTCGGGCTGATAGGATGATAATTTGCCAGTTTCATTTGTTCTTCACCTGCAATCAAGGCAGTAGTTAAAAAGACTCACGGGCTGTTAGGATAATAATTTCTGCAGCTTGTTTTATTTAAGATAAAAATATTGAATTACGGTGATAGGTTAAAGTGAATAGACATAATTTTCTTATTTTTTTTCATCATCACTGATGAAGGAGGTTTGGTTTCGGTTATTCAGATTACAGGGTATTAGCAGAGCATTCGATCTGGTCGTTGGTCTTACGACCTCATCCCTTCCTGAGCTAATACTTTTTTTTTCCCGACAACACCAGAACGTTGTGCCACGCCCATGTACTACCTTGGACCACTTGTCCTGTCCACCCATATGACTCATGTCCATGTGTGATGGATCCCTTGCCATGGCTATTTAGTGACCTTGTTTGTAACTACTCCTTCATTTCAAATTACAATGCATCTAAATACGTATTACGTCTAGATGCATAATAAAAATCATGTACATAGAAGAAAAATCAACCAATTGAAAATAGTGGGCAGGTGGGCGAAGGGTAGTAAGCATACTTAGCCAATCATTATCCTCCCTAAACATTTTTTTTGTAAATGCTTATAGTGTATTCTTCCCACTCTAAATTATAAGTCAGTTCTAACTTTATTTTTTTAAAACATACATTGTTTTTATTGTATCTCTAGACATAATGTACATTTAAATTCGTAGCAAAAACTATGTACGTAGGAAAGCGACCTAGAATTTATGACGGAGAGAGAAGAGTGTAAGCTATTATTGTTGTGGCTTAAGTCATCTTTAATCTCTAGAGCCTCTCCTCCCTCTCTTCCATGTCTATAAAAATTACAGCGGGCTCTATTTGCACAAAAGAAGTAGGATGACCCGATCCTCGTCCGCCCATCCGTCCCACCGCTAGATCCGCCCTTAACTGAGAATACTTGTACATCCACTAAAGAGAAAAGGAAATGAAGCGAATCCAGCGCGACCTTAATGCCAACTTAACCAAGACATAAAACTTATTAACAGCGAGAAATCAGCACTAAAGACCAGTAGACCTGATCAAATGTCTAACTCAGGTCAAGCAAAAGAAAAAAAAAGCCAGATCAAAACAAACGCGACACTAAACTGACAGATTGGTTAGGCTGTCGGGTGACCCATGGTCAGGTCTGTTAGAGACTGTTACTATTCGGCGTGGGCTCATAACCGCACCCACCAAAACTTGCCTAATCATCACATGATTTGGATGCTAAAAAAAAATCATCATATGATTTGGCGATAATGTCCCTGGCTGACGTGCTGCTGCTGATTCTGCCGCGGCTGATGCGTTTCCGTCCTACGCACCGCATCACTAGACCGGAGGACCGGATATGCTTTGCAAGCAAGCGCATCGCCCATGATTGAGCTGCTTGATATATTCACACACCTGCTGCAACAGCTAGACATGTCACGTCGCCGTCGGGATACAGCACCCGGTATTGGACGCAATCTATAGCCACAGCAGACACATTGGGAGGTTGTTAAATCGTTGATAGCGGTGTTTCCGTGCGATAATGTGTGATTGTGTATGGTTTCGAGTAGGCAGAACACCGCATCCATGACCAGTACTCTGATGCTCATCCTTTGCTGAGTCAGGCATGCACGAGGGCTGGATGAACCAGGACAAAACCATATGTGCTGCTAGACTTGTCGTTACCTTTGAAAACCACCACTACTATTCATCTATTTTCTAATCCTTATATACTATTATAACTCTCCGTCCCTTTGAAATATATCACGTTATACGTCTGGAGAGGCCTTGAGCCGTACACGATGCCAGAGTATTTTTGTATGGACAAAATTATCCCTCTATCTTCCTCTCTCTGCATGTCACCGACGTATGGACCCCACTAGTCATCTCCTTCCTCTGCCACTTTGACATCTACACATGAGCAGAGCACAGTTGGTTATTCCACACGTCCACCTGTGAGCACCAATGGCACAACGTGCAATGGAGCATTTTGCGGAGTAAATGGATGATGGTTTTTATGGATCACACACGCCCCCTTGCTCAGATCCCATTACACTACTGTGCAATCACGCTGACATGAGGTTCCTTAGTTGAAGATCTCCCCGGTGAGGCGCGACACTCTGCCTTGACATTGGCATGACAACAAAGTCACCCTAGCCCGGTATACCCTGCTAGGCCCTAGGTTCCTCAATCTGATGTGTCACGTAACATTAAATGAATAACTTGTTGTAACACGTTAAAAAAACACTACCTTTTAGCTAGCTATTTTCTCAGTTCATGATCTCAGACACCTTGAGCTCCCTAATATTTCATAAATTACTTCAATCAATCTAGATTATTTTTATCCTCAATTAAGCTGGTGGTCCACAGTTCTCGTATATATAAAAATAAATCATGCTGTGTAACACGCTCTCTCTAATAGTATAAGGACAGAATGAAAGAGTGCGTAGAAACATGCAAGATGATCATAATATCTCAAACTCAATAAATAGAGACGTAAAGCAGATACATGTAACGTTAGACTGCAGATGTCGTGTCGCCACATGCAGCAGCAATTATCACCACCACTTCTCTCATTGAGAACCACCACCTAACCTAGCTATAAAATCAGATTAACGTAAACAAATGGAAAAGAAAAAAAATGTTGTCACCATCTTACAAATATATGACGATAGTGATATGGTGGCACAGTGCTGTGTCCCTCGATTGCAACAGATCTTTGATGACAGCCATTCATTCATTTTTTATATACAAAGTATCTATCTATAGAAAACAAAATGAAAACTTGTAATAAGAAAATTAAAGAGAAGCTTGATTTCCCCTATTGAACTGCATGCTTTTAAGTCGAACTACAATTTTGCCCAAACGAACTTCATTTATAGAAAAGAGTATCGTTAACCGCAGAAGAGTGTTACGTAATTAAAGAAAAGAAGACCGAAGTAGAAGCAGCTTAAATGTCTCTACATATTACTACCTATGTCCCAAAAATCATACAACTTTAAAATTTCCATTAGTCAAACTATTTTAAGTTCGCTTAAATTTATAGAAAAGAGTATCATTATTTTTACTCCAAATTGGTATGTTGAGAAAGTATATTATATGATGATAAACATAGGAATACTTATTAGGGCCTGTCTAGATGCCCAGAATTCTCGAAATTCAATTTGTAGTATAAATTATAGTTGTGGAAAAAAATTTAAGGATTCCACTACTTTCTAAAGTTTACTTTTAAGTCTATCTCAAATTCATAGGGTGGGAGATAAAAAATGAATTCTATAGATCATCATTTTTAACCAAGTTATGTTTGCACTCTCTAACTTCATTCTATTCCATTCCAAGTACTCCCTCTGTCTCAAATTGTAAGTCATTCCAAGAATCTTGAAAGGTCAAACCATTTTAAGTTTAGCCAAACTTATATGACAAGATAATAATAATTAAGATGCCAACTAAGTATCAATATTTTCATAGTGTACCTATTCAATGTCATAAATCATTATAATTTTCTCTATAATTTTGGTCAAAGTCGAGATCCTTTGACTTTCCAAGATTCTTGAAATGATTTACAATTTGAAACAGATGGAGTATATAGTTAGCTCAAATTTTGCCTAAATAATAATAAATTCAGTTCTTTCAATTCTAAGGAGCCAAACGGACCCTTAGGGAAATGTCTGTATTTTTTTAATCTTTCTTTTGTCAAATATAAGATAGTTTGACTTTGATATAAAACTATGCTAGAGTTGTACTCTTTTGAGAAAAGAAATGGTAGGGAGAAATCTGCACATATAATAAGTTTGTAAAAGAAAGAGAGTCGTACATCATCTACCATAATAGGTACAATGAAATCTATTTCATCTACATTCTCTATGCTGCCTTATTTCGGCTGCTTATGACTCAATTATGTTTCCTGCACACGAATACAGTAGCACAAAAAATCTTGTCCACAATGGCGGCACAATTCATCCAGGATGCATGTGGTGCATTTCCTTTGCACGAGCACACCTCATCTAGCCCAAGTTGTGGATTGATTCATCTCTATTTCATGTCTTAGAGACACATGCACAGATTAATCATGAGAAAACCTGTGGTCCTACTTAGGGCATGTTTGATACACATGGCTAGTTACTATAGCTGAGCTAAATATTAGGCCAAATTAGCTATATGGTTGTGTAGTGTAGTCCTAACCTCCTAGGCCTTGTCCCTCGAACTCGGGTAGTTGCCAAAGCAGATGAAACCCTCAAAGAGTATATAGCAAAGTGCAAAACTGTAACACCCTAGAATTTCACAGGCACCCCAGGATGCCACTAAACAAAACCAACAACAGCCGCACCTAACAAATATTTGACGGCATTTCCTTTGAATATAAAGCAACGCGGAAGCAAAGCATATATATAATGAAAGAAACTAAACTAGCAATAACGAATATTAACAAACGTTCAAACACAAATATACAATACTTCAAGAAAGTTTAACAACCACTATTTAAACAATTTACTTCTAAGTATCATGAAAAATAACCAAATTATTTGTATTGGATTATGAAGTTTCTAAAAGAAGTGCGTGACGTGCAGCTAATCCCCTTCCCTTCCAAGCAATCATCAAGTATCTGGATTGAGTAAAGCAAGAGTGAGATGAAAACATCTTAGCAAATAAATCTGTTTTAACAAGCTATTTAAACCATAAGTTGAGTTAAAGATCAATTTAATATGGAGTGTTTACTTGATATGATATCAAAATATATAGCAAGACAGACTTTCCATTTGATACATAGCCAAACGGTAAAGAGCTTCATAATAGCATAGACAATTCCCTTCAATAATATACTTTATGAATGCATATGAATGCAATGCAAATATCTCCTACCTGCACACCTAACAAGGTGTGGATCTGCATCCTATGATGCGTACCGGTACAGTCATGACCATAGGTCAAGATATTAACTTCCAATGCCAATGAATGATGCAATGCACTTGGCATGCTGCAGTAAAATTAATATACCACCGATGATACTTCAATTCCAACTTTAGAGTTGTGGGCTAGCCACAAATAGCAATATAGAATAATAACATCACCATGAATACTTCCATAATTAAATTAAGGTTGAATAAACTAAGGTCACATGCTTTGTATATCAGTGATATGACATTCTTATAAATAATAAGATGTAGGTGATGAAAATAACAAGCCAAAACGGTAACAAACCACCGCTATATTTACTTGCCTCTTTACCAAAGGAGATCAAAAGCACTAGCGATGTTCCGAAGTGCTATGTAAAGTCCCGCCTCCTCGAGGCCGGGCCCGCTTACATCTGGCTGCTTATCTAGGACATAGACTGCCTCACAGACCAACACTAGTCTTTTCTGCGCACTTTGTCCTCACTCGTGCGCACCCGGGAAGACTTCCTGGTCGGTCACCCATCCCTAAATTGCTCCAGGCCAAGCACGCTTAACCTCAGAGTTCTTTAGTGATGAGCTTCCATAAAAGAAGTTGCAACTTGTTGGTTGTGGCAGAACCTCCTAAATCATATGGCCCACACGCATGATTATTGTCTAAACAGACTCCAAATAAACATGACTGTGTTCCATACGACTTAAAAAGTCTGTCGGGTAAATCCCGAATCATCCACGATTCTCCGAGCAGGATCAATCGTTGTAGAGAGACATTGCAGTATTACAACAGTTTAATATAAATAAAATACTACGGAGTAAAACAGCGAAAGACTTACAATAACATAAGTTTACAAACCTTTGAGTTTCAAATATTTACAACAATAAGTTTAGATTATACAAACCATAATAGTAGTGGAGTAGCAGTATATAACCTTATTACAATACCAAACGAAAAGCTCTGCCCAAGAGCTAAACATCTTTACTCGTCATCGATTTCCTCAACGACTGTCATGCAGCAGGGTGCAAAGCACTCCTGCCCATGAGGCTCACCTGCAACAAAGGTTCAACAAACCCTGAGTACAAAAGTACTCAACAAGACTGACCCGACGAAAAAGAGGGGTGGAGACTCAAGAAATGTAGGCTAGAGGGACAAGGTAAGGTCTGTAGGAGATAAGAAATTTTGCAGAAAAGCTTTAACAGAAAGAAAAGGTTGCTTGGACTAGCTCCAATTACCAACCAACTTCATTAAGCCTTAATCTTTGTTTAAGTTGTTACTACGATGATGAACACCGATCGAGTCTTCTTCTCTGAGAAGCAACGGCGATTCGAATCCATTTTCATACCAGCTGGGACCTAGGTCACTGGAATACCGGAGACTTTAACTCCGATGCACCCCAGATGAACCGATATACCGGGATAACAACCGCAGCCGTATATCACCACATGGCACCCGTGAGCTCTGCGGCCTGACGTACCGAGATACGTGGGAACTTAAACCCCACAGTAAAACACACTATGACACAGATGGGATCTCTGGCCCCACGCTAGGTCACTCCATGATATACACGGCTCCAACCATCCGTATACCACTTCATGCATGTGGATTTCTAAATTCTCGATATCACCAGTTCACCAACGGACGGGACCTAGGGCATCAACAGACAGAAACACTACAGAGGGACTCCATTCCCAGTGCAAGTTCACCGTCCGGACTCGATTTATTACTATTATCAAGATTTCAACAAGAAAACCAATCTCATCTTTTTCATTCTTTTGCCTTTGAACAATTAAATAAATAAGCAGGGCTAAGCATTACTATTTATCTTCCCAAGCAGGTAACAAGGAATAAGGAATTAAGACATGTAATGCAATTGGGTGGGTTTTCACTCAACTCCTATTACTTAATGCAACATATCATAGCTGAAGCGGTAAAACTTTTATAAATAGAATAGGGTTTGAATGCATCCGGGGCTTGCCTTGATATTCGGGGTAGACAGGTTCGAACTCTGGATCAACTCTCGATTCCTAAATCTGTTCGTCCTTGGAATCTGGTGCGACAACGTTAACTCTCCGTTAACGGAAACTATTCGATAATTAATATGCTTCAACATGATGGAATAGTAAACATGATGCTCGATGGATGCATGATCAGATTAAGGTATCGAGTACAACTTTTCTTCACGATAAAGTTGCAAGCCAACAAAACTTCGCTTATATAACTCATTAGGGTTAACTACGCCATTTAACAAATTAATTAAACACATAAAATAACGTTAATTAAGCCCTAATGACATGATTAAGGTAAACACAAACAATTAATTAAAGTACCAAAGGTCATTAGGGTTAATGACCCAAGGTCATCAATCAATCCCAAAGTCAAACAAATCCTATAATGATTATGCTTAACTAAAGGGATTAATTAATTATTTAAAAGCATTAAATAAAGGCATAAAAATTAAAGTTATCAAATTAAGCCCAAAATTTTAATTTAGAAAGCTCTTAGCCTAATTAGATGGCAAAACAAATTTTAGAATTAAAAGTCAATTATTTTATTTATTAAAAATCATTGAAGGTCCATTTTTCAATTAAAAGGGCTAATTTTAAAATATGAAAAAGTACTCAAATTTGGCATTTCATATTTTTCCTAGGTATATGACATCATAAAGAACACTCATAAAAATTTTTAGAATTTTTGGAGCTATATATGAATTACTATGATTTTTCAAAGAAAATAGCATTTAAATCATTTTCTAAAAATAGAAAAAGAAAATCGGCACAGTACTCCCGCGCTGACCGACGGTGCGCCGGCGGTTGACCGGCGATTCCTCGCCGACAGAGAGGTCTCCGGTGACACGGTTTGTTCATACAGGCTCATCTCGACACGACGCGTCGATTGAGGTAGCTAACGGCATGGCGGAGCGGCGGCGGCACCCACGCCGGCGACCATGGCGGCGCGGCGCAGCTCGGGCGTGGCGACGGAGCTCACCGGAGCGGTTTCCAGCGACGGCGAGGTCACGAGCATGCGTAGGGTACTCAAACAGACTGGTTTGGCAACAAGATGAAGCCAAATTGGAACCCCAGCATCGGCGGCTATGTGCACGGCGGCGCTGGCAACGTTGCGCCGGCGGCGAGCTACGGCTACCGGTGGCCACGACATGTAAATGATGAAATTGATGGCACAGATAGATGCAGGGGCTCACCACGACGCTGGTGCGCACGTTAATGGAGGCTCAGAGTGCTGGAATCGAGCTGCGGCCGACGGCGATGATGGCGGCGGCGGCGCTCCAGTGGCAAGACGGCGTCACGGCGATCTCCGGTGATGCGCTGCTCAAACTAAGGTGTGCATTAGGAGCAGTGGAACACGGATGATCGGATAGAGGAGTTAAAGGTAATATATTTTCACCTCCGGCGGTGGCAAACGGCGGCGATGGCACGGCGGCTCGACTGGCCGGGCGTGGAGAAGAAGGCGGCGTGCGGGTGGCTCGAGCGAGAAGAGCAAGCACGAACTAGACCAAAATGACCGTGAGGATGTGGCAGAGCTGTTGGCAAGAGCAATCGGACAGAGATGAAGCGTCGGCGGTGAATTCGGATGGCGGAGCGAGGTCGTCGGCGACGGCGGCGGGGAGAAGAAAGAAGAAAAATGACGGCGGCTGACCGGTACTTATAGGACGGGGCGATACTTGAGCGAGCGACACGACGACGGTGAACCTTCGCGCATCCAGGAGCGTGCTGGCGGCCGAGAAGGTGCGGTGGTGGTCGGCGGCGTGCGATGAGAAGCCGACGATGGCGGCCGACGATAGGTTTCGATACTGTTCGAGATAATTATAGAATTGCCATCCTTTTCAAAATACAAATTACTCCAAAATTTATATAAGAACATGGAAATCTACAAAAATATCATTTGCATAACTTTTCAAGAGCTATATTTTTCCTTTAACTGGCATCCTCAAATTCTGTGAAATTTGAATTCAAATTCAAAAGAGGATGAAACCCTAGAAATAAACATTTGAAATTACTTTTGATTTTTCAATAAAACTTGAAAATATTCAAAACTATGAAATGTTTAACTTTCCGAACCAAACCTTTTTCATATAAAAAGTTTTCCAAAATTATGCATAATTTTTGAATTATGGTTTTAAAATCAAAAGAGGACAAATGCTGGAAAACTGTATTTTTAAATTCATTTGAAATTTCTTTTGGAAACTTGGGAAACTTTATATACCAACTTTGTAGATCTTGTCAAGATCTACAAACTATCTTTTTAGAGTATCCACAAATTCTTTATAGATTTTGAATTAGAAAAAAGGGGATAAAACTAGGTTTTGGCATAAAGGGTTTTTGGAATAGAATTTAAACTCAATTTGATTTCTAACTTAATTGGTTGGTTATTAGTGATCACAAACATCATCCAAGGACATTTTTAGGTCATTGACCCAATGACACCCTTGGTTGACCAAGTTGACTTTTGAAAAACCTTTTATAGCATTTCCAATTTGAATTTAAACTTGAATTGCCAGACTTGGAAGTAAGCTTTGGAATCCAAATTCAACTTCAAATATGGACATCATTTTTAGGGTTGGACTTAGACTTATACACTATGCTTGACACTAGTGTAAACACAGTTTACACCTCAAATACATAGAGTATAAACTAAGCATTTGCGATGCCATTCGAAAATAGGGTTTTATTATTTCATGTGACAAAACATTCCAGAAACACAACCAGCCTATGAAATGTAAACTTGTTTTAGTTTAATGCACATTAAGGTTGACTTAAACATGAATGCTTTGCAGTGCATATGATGACATGGCATGTTTTAGTTAATATAACACCAGAGGTGTTACAGCCTTTCCCCCCTTAAAGAAATCTCGTCCCAAGATTTAAAGTCTTGGGTGAAGTAATAAAAAAGGAAATGTGTCAGGAAAACACACTTCAACTAAATTTATAAGGGAAAGAGATTGTACCACTCACATAGAGAAGTTACAACTCGTAGGAGGAATTTATCATTTAGATTGAAGCATAAAACTTCGGGAAGTTTTCTAATAGATAATCTTCTGATTCCCAAGTAGCTTCTTCTTTTGAATGTTGATTTTACTGTATCTTGTACCACTTGATTGTTCTGCCTCTAGTAACATGATCCTTCTGATCCAAAGCTCGGATTGGATACTCAGAGTAAGTCAAGTCAGGTTCAAGTTCAATACCTTCAACATCAACGACCTTATCTGGTACACGGAGATACTTTTTGAATTGGGACACATGGAACACATTGTGTACAGCCGACAATTGTTCAGGTAATTGCAAATGATATGCTGATTGTCCACATGTTTCTATAATTTGAAATGGTCCAATGTATCGAGGTGCTAACTTACCCTTGACTCCAAATCGGGTAACTCCTTTCATAGGTGACACCTTTCGATACACGTGATCTCCTTTATTGAACCATAAGAGTAACAACCCAAAAATTCGAACTACAAAATTTTTTGACAAAACCCTGAGTGATGTGGTGCGACATGTCATCATCTACCCCTTACATATGCATCAACCCTAGCATGTCATGCATGGCATTCATATGTTGCAAATTAATTAACATCTCATAACAATGCGCTATGTTCACATGTTATATTTTAATGTTTCAATAGTTCAATCATCATGTTGCATTAAAAGAGTGAGTTGGATTCTTATTTGGTTTATGTGTTGATTATTAAAAATGGCAACATAACATTTATTTTGACAAATAAATATTAAGGGAATAATACCCTAGCCTTATTTGGGCCATGTATGCTCACTATTTTGTTGCACAAATTTAGCACACCACATATATATATAAGTATATATAATAATGTATTTGAAAATGAAAAAGGAAAAGAAAAGGAAGAAGAAAAGAAGGAACCGGCCCGAGCAGCCTAGCAAGGCGGCCCAGTCGCGCTTGCCTGCACGATCGCCCGCGCGACTGCGCGCTGCGCAGCCCAACCAGGCCGACGGCCCAGCAAGAGTCGTGCGCGTCCGCGCGCCGCACCGAGCCGCCGCAGCCGCTGACGATGGGGTCCCGCAGCGGGACCCACATGTCACCGTGCCCGCTAAGGTCACCCGACCGGCCGCGCACGCTCGCGTCAGCACTGTTCCCTCGTGTCGCCTCGAAACAACCTGCCTCGACCGCTCGATCCCATGTCGCCCCACATCGACGCGCGCCCGCAAGCCACCTGGACCGACCAGCCCGCACAAAGTGCCCATGGGCGCAGGCAAGATTCTCCGCACGCGCACCTGCGCTATCGCCGTAGTAGAACACTGCTGCCGTGAAGAGCTTTGACACCCAGATCGAGCCGGAGCCATGATCGACCGTCCGCCGGCCACCTACCTCTGCGTCCGCCCTATAAAGCAAGCACCCTCGGCACCCTAGGGTTCCCAGGCCGCCGCCACCGCTCTGGTGGAGCCCAATTCCATCTTGCCAGCCTCAATTGGAGGAGAGGTGGAGGAAGGGGGAAGAAAGGAGTTGGGAAAGGAGACCACCGCCGCCAACTCGGAGCCGCCGCTGCTGCGTCGGGAGCAAGAAGGAAGAGCAGTACCTCGAGCCGGAGCCGCTTGGACTTGTACCACGCCTTCATCCCCGTCCGCATCGGTGAGCACCTCCGCCATGCCATCTTCTCGACCCCCGCCGTGCTGCTGGCCATGGCGCTCCGCCATGAGCGCGTAGGCCCAGGTCGCTACCGACCTCACTGGACACACCTGCACACACACACGAGACCAGCCGAGCCTCCTTGGACCACGGCATCGGGAGGATGCCGGAACGGAAGCCGCCCAGTTCATCGCCGCGCACCAAGCGCCGCCGTGGCGAGATCACCCAGCCGTCCTTGCGTTGAGCCTCGACCTCCATTGTTTTCGGATCTGCGCTCGCCTTGATGAGACGGACCCCGTGCGCACCCTAGCTCCGCGTTTGCCTCGCCAGAGCACCGACCCGAACCACCTTGTCGTCGACGTGTCAGTGCGTTGCCGCTCCAGAACGCCGCCATTCACCGTCATTTCCTGCCACCTCCGATCACCCCGAGGAGCAAGAAGAAGCCGGGAAGCTCCGCCGTGACGAGCTGCATCGATTGGGCAAGGAGATGGAGACCGTGGACCCTCTCGGAGTGCCGTTGCTGTGCACCGAGGACCTGTCAGAGCTCCGTCGTGGGAGTTGCTGCCCGCGCAGACTCCGCCGTGTGTTTTGGTCACCGCCGGCACCTTGGGCAGGTGCTGCGTGACTCCAATCGCCCATCTACGCCACCAATTAGAGCTGGAGTGACTTGGTGTGAAGTGTACATCGAGCACCGTTGCCATCGAGCCACCGTCCGCCGTAGAGCTCGTCACCGGAAGCAAAGCTACCGCCCTGAAGCCCACCAACGTGACCGTCGTGAAGTCCCGAAACCGATGGGTGGATTAATGGCGCTAGAGATCCATTGTGGCACCAGGAATCGAGGGTTTCCCCGCCGCCGATAGCCGAGGAGGAACCCCGCGCTCGAGCCGATCTCGTCCGAGACGGATCACACGCTCGAACTGACCCTCGAGTCTGACCCTTCGACGAACTGACCCACGAGTTTGACCCTTCAACAAACCGACCCTCGAGCACCGAGCACCACCGTTCCGCCGAAGAACCGCTGTGGACTTGGCCTTCGCGTGGACTCCGCCGCGTGAATTGGTCGCTGCAGGTGCAGCGTAGGAGTGCAAGGCAACCTAATTGCACTTTCGAGCCCAGCCAAGACTTGGTTTTGAGCAGAGGCGGGCTACCCCTTGAGACCATACCCCTCAAGACCGTACCCTCGAGACCATACCCCTCGAGAGCATACCCCTTGAGAGCATACCCTCGAGACCGTACCCCTCGAGAGCATACCCTCGAGACCGTATCCT
>CM041646.1:36814945-36857005 GCA_023333625.1 Bothriochloa decipiens
GCATGTTTTAGTTAATATAACACCAGAGGTGTTACAGCCTTTCCCCCTTAAAGAAATCTCGTCCCAAGATTTAAAGTCTTGGGTGAAGTAATGGAAAAGGAAATGTGTCAGAAAAACACACTTCAACTAAATTTATAAGGGAAAGAGATTGTACCACTCACATAGAGAAGTTACAACTCGTAGGAGGAATTTATCATTTAGATTGAAGCATAAAACTCCGGGAAGTTTTCTAATAGATAATCTTCTGATTCCCAAGTAGCTTCTTCTTTTGAATGTTGATTCTACTGTATCTTGTACCACTTGATTGTTCTGCTTCTAGTAACACGATCCTTCTGATCCAAAGCTCGGATTGGATACTCAGAGTAAGTCAAGTCAGGTTCAAGTTCAATACCTTCAACATCAACGACCTTATCTGGTACACGGAGATACTTTTTGAATTGGGACACATGGAACACATTGTGTACAGCTGACAATTGTTCAGGTAATTGCAAATGATATGCTGATTGTCCACATCTTTCTATAATTTGAAATGGTCCAATGTATCGAGGTGCTAACTTACCCTTGACTCCAAATCGGGTAACTCCTTTCATAGGTGACACCTTTAGATACACGTGATCTCCTTTATTGAACCATAAGGGTCGACGCCTTTGGTCCGCATAACTTTTCTGACGAGATTGTGCCACCTTCATATTCTGTTGTATCTGCTTAACTTTTGCTTCAGTTTCTTTTACAAGATCAACTCCGAAGAACCTTCTTTCTCTAGGTTCGGACCAACTTAACGGAGTTCTACATCTGCGACCATATAATGCTTCAAATGGTGCCATTTTTATGCTTTCTTGATAACCATTTTTATGCTTAACCTCAGAGTTTTTTAGTAATGAGCTTCCAGAAAAGAAGTTGTAACTTGTTGGTATGATTATCCTATTAAGCCCTGGGCCAGGGTGTTACATGCTACCACCTAATCACAAATAATATTCAGTACATGCACCAAAATACAAGCAACAATAAAAACAAAAACGCATTAGAGCGCCCCAAACCTAACATTCAAGCGTCTGCCGTTTGCGCTACCGATTAAGACAACAACACTGACTCCTTATCTTTTTCGTAGACTTCATAATGCAAATCCAAAAATTTCCAAAATTGGTCAGGTTATAGAAAACCAAATTATATACAATTTTTGTATTGTAAGGTTTCAGATTTGAGGTCTCCAAAATGGTCTAATTAGCCATGAAACATGACTGAATATTTTTGACGTCCAAAATAGAACACCCGACCTCAAAAATTCATAACTGAGGATATACTAATTCAATTAATATGAGCTTTACCAATTTGGAAAGATAAAGAAAAACATTACCACTTTCGTTCAGATCACAAGATCTAATTAATTCATCTAAATAGTCTAAAACTGATGAGATAAAAAACTATTCAGAATCTCATCACTGAAAAATAGTCTGAATAAACTGGCCATATCTTGCAAACTACAGAGGCTATGGGGGTGATATTGGCGTCAAAAGAAACATGACTAAGTTCTCTACAAAAAATTCTACATGCCCAAAATTTATTGAGGCCTTTAAGATGCCTGAAAATAGAGACGAACAGGGACTGCACAATCTGACAGGGTTCCAGAACATGGGCGAGATTAATTTCGGAAATTACCCCAACTAAACGCTTCGTAAGGAGATGATTCAATTCATGGGAACTTGATCAAATAAAGGGAATAAATATTGGGATTCTCACCTATGGAACCCACAGCGAGCATGATGCCGGAAACCGAGTGACCGCTCCATCCTCCCCCTTCTCTTCACCTTCCCGTTGTTAGAAGATCGCAACGAACGGTTATCTTCGGGAGGAAGAACAGCCACCACGAACGGCACCAACAATGGCGGCGGCGGCAAAACCCTAGGCCATCTCCTTCTCTTTCCTTCTCTCCTTTTCTCTTCCCTGATCTGTTTTCCCACTCCGTGAGGCTATAGAGGGGTGGCGGCTCCTGGTCTTGAGGGTTAATGGAGAGGAAAGAAAAAACACACGGTGGGGAGGAGTCGGAGGTGAGGCCACGGTACTGTAGCAGGCTACAGTATTTTCGTTTTTTTATTTTCTTCTTTATTCCTTTTCTTTTTTATTATTCTTTTTTTCTGGGTATTACAAAGACAAATTGTGAATGGTGAAGAAAATCTTTGGATCATCAATTTCATTATTCATCATCCTTGTACATAGTCCCTGTGACACTATTTATACATGGCATGTAGGCTTTCACAAGAGCAGAATACCCTCGTATACTTGCCCCAGATTCGGGGCATATTCCGTTTGTCCAATGATGGCATGTCCCACGACATCCACCTCCTCTGGTTGCTACCGCCTTCTGTCTGGCTCCCTGACACACAAGGGAGGACCATTCAGGCCGGGCCTTCCTTCGCTCAGCATGGTTGATGTTTTCGACTATCTCTATTGTGTTTCATGGCCGGGCCTTTCCTCCGCTCCTTCGTGGCAAAGTACCATCTCCGTTGTGTTTTGTGGTCTCTTGGGACATGCTCAACTACAATAAACTTAGAAATTTAATGCTAAGAAGAGTGGGGTGTATCTAAAGCTTTATAGAAGTGACTCAAAGTGGAGTGTATCTAAAAGTTTGTAGAAGTGGCTCAAATCGTCTTCAACCTCCTCTTCTTTCTCTTCCATACCTATAAAGACTACATTAGGCTCTAATGACACAAAAGCAGTAGGAGAGCTTGAGCTTCACCCGGCCCACCGCTAGGTCTACTAAGCCCCCGACTAAGAATGTGGAATGCATATATTCACATAAGACAAGAGAAATGAAGCGAATTTAGTGACCTTAATGCCAACATAACAAGACAGAAAATGGTGAAAAATCAAGACTAAAGACCAATAGACCTGATCAAATGTTGAACTTTGGTCAAACAACTGAAAAAAACTTCACATCAAAATTTTTGAACCCACACCAAATTGACAGATTGGTCAGGTCGGGTGGCGGGTGGCCCATTGTCAGGTCTGTTACTAATTGGAGACTGTTACTACTCGTGGGCTCGCAACAACACCCACCAACTTGCCTAAAATACAGTCTAATAATCATCACATGATTTTTGGTGATAATGTCCCTGCTGACTGGACTGCTGCCGTTGATGATTCCGCCGCTGCTGCGTTTCCTACGCACCGCATCACACGACCGGATATGCTCTGCAAGCGCATCGCCACCAGGTCGTACATGTGCTGCATGATTGGGCTTTCACTTACACATGCTGCAGTAGCTAGACATGTCACGTCGCCGTCCGTCGGGATACAGTACAGCAGCCAGCTAGCACACGGGTATTGGACGCAATCCAGGCAGCCACAAGCAAGGAGGTTGTTATTCATACAAAATATAAAAAAGAAACTAAGAACGTTGTTGTTAACTTGTTAATGTGATTTTGCATAGTTTCGATTAGGCACAAACACCGCATGCGTGGTCAGTGTGATCCTCTCATCCTTTGCTGAGTCAGGCAGGAGAGGGCACCGCGCATCTTTTGTCTCATGCAACGGATGGAGCATGAACCCCATATGTGCCGCTGGATCTTAATTACTTTTTTCATTTTAAATTATAATGTTAGACTTTTTTAGATGCATAGTTTTTATTATGCATATAGACATTGTATATATCTAGGTAAATAGAAAAGGCTATGTAAGATTTATAATTTTAAGAGAGAGTAGCGGCTCAAAATATCTCTAGCTCATTAAACAGTGGATGTACTCATTGGACTAAATGTTAGTTAAAGTCTTCGTCACATCCTAGTTGGGCTACACTCGTCATCTTCTTTCTTAGTCGTGAGCCTCGACAACTTGCCCCACCTCGTGTCTCCATGAAGCATCTTCGCTACCATGCTCCAAGCAACTCCGCTACCATATGTCAGCACGAGGACTATCCATTCCTTCCATAGCCACTACAATCGCCATGGGTTTCTCAGTCGACGATCTTCTAGGTGGGACCACGGTGTGCTGCCTTGGCATGGGCATGATGACAAAGTCACGCTGGCCCGATATATCCCCTAGGCCCCTAATTCTTGATGACCATGTCACGTGTCACTGATTGTTATAAATGCGAGCACTCATGCTATATAGAGTTGGATATCTGAATCCAGATGAACGCGTATGTGGTTCCACAAAAAATAATATCTGAAGGAACGGAAACGACGATCAGAGGGGGTTGAATGGTAGCCTCAATTTTTTTTTGAAATTTTAGATTCTCGACTCAACAAACGACTCCAAGAACGAAAAGTAAAGCGGTGATGACCACGACCCTATTGAGAGGGTGGATGCTTCCTAGGAACACAGCGAGTCACCACAAGATCAACGAAACAACCGATGAAACAATCAGAGAACAAACGGGCAAATTACGAAAAAAACACCTTACTGCACAGAGCTATACCGAACAAGTCGGAGTTGATACCAGATATGTTCAAAATGGGTTCAGCTCGCAAATCTCGGACATGTCTGACCTGGTTTCAGATAAGGTCCGGTATTCCTGACAGCACAGCGTGCTATGGGAGAAAATTCCAAAACCCCATCAAACGATGTCCAAACATTATAAAATTTTACTCTAAGCTTCTAGACACTAAAGGAAAGATCTCCACAAAATTTCAACCCAAAACTCCAACAAAATCAAATGTTGGAAATACCAGACATGTCCGGGTATAGGTCTAACTTGTCTGGTATCAGCGGGCAGAATTCTAGAACAAACGAAACCAAGACCAAAACTGAATCAAAATGACTCTGATTGACTTAAAACTTGGCAGGAAGGTTCCTAGGGATGTTGACAAGTTTTCTTCAAGACATCAGCACCCAATTTTAAGAGAATCTTGAGAAATCACAAAGGTGATAAAAAACAACCAAGAACTTGCCATGAACACAAAACTTCACCAATCTACTTGCTCGTGAGGAGTTAGCTCAAATCCTTTGGTGAAAATGATCCTCTCACGTCATAGCACGATCTAAGGTAAGAAAAACAAAAAACGCCGAAGAAATGAAGAAATCAAGCTTGATATAGAGAGGAGAAGAGGGAGCTCAGGATGAACAACCAAAAACACATAACAAATCACATGAGACTCATGAATCCAAAAGCCCAGAGGGTATGAGCACACTACGGGGGTGCTCTTTCCATGAACAAACACTACAGAGTTATAGTAGACCTCACTTACAAAGACAGAGAAATCTACAGACTAGGAAACCATAGAATGAGAAACTAGAATGAGAGAGGTGAGGGGATGAGTGCCCCTTCATCCTTATTTATTTGTCTTAGGCTTATTACATGTTCCTAGTTTGCCCCTGGTTATAAATGAGTCGAACCACTTAGCTTTAGGGGCGTAATGGTCCAACCCTTTGGAATTCCTGATCCGCCAGCCACCGCGCCTTCGCACCGGTAGCCTTGCTTCGACGCAATCTCCCCGATGCCGTCACATGCCGTCTGTCCGTATCGGGACCTCCACCCGGATTTTGATACGCAAACCCGCATAACCCGCCTGCCACTGGTGGTTTTGAGGCAATACCACCAAACCGTCGCCGATGGTTTTGAGGGCTAACCACCAAATCGCCGCGAGTAGCGTACCGTGTTCGCGCCCCAGCCATGTACACTTGTGCTTGTGGATGTCCCAAGTGTCAGCCACCGCGGCTGGTCACCCGGCCATCTGGTCCGTCGGTCCAAGCCTCGTATCCGCCCTTCACCGCACCGGTTCGTCGGCACGGCACGCCCTCCTTGACCCTCTCCCGATCGTTGCCACCGCATCCGGACTCTACACATGCACATCACGAGCCAAGAGGCACGTTTTGACACATAATCCTATGCCAGTGGATCAGTAGAACCACCGAACCAACCACACACCAAAGTGTTGGCATGTTGACAATCGCTCATCACAACAACAAGGATGCTCCATAATGGTTATTTAAAAACCATGTGTCCGCACTACCTTCCTTATCTATGCTTGGTTCATTGATCTTATGCACCTTGAGCTCCCAAACATTTCATAAATTACGTCAATCATTTGGATTTTTTAACCTCAATAAAGGTGTATCTATGTTTCATAATTCTCGTAGTATACAAAATCATGCTGTGTAACATATGCTCTGTCTAATATAGTAATATATATGAGTAGTATGGACAGAAATAGAGGAAATAAGATCATAATATTTCAAACTCAATAATAGAGACGTACTTTTCTTTCAAAAACATAATAGAGACGTACTGAAGATGGAGATACATATACACACTAGACGCCAGATGCTAGCAGCGTCGTGTCGCCACATGCAGCAGCAATTATCACCACTACTTATCTCATGAGATTTGAGAACCACCAAAACTATCCTATAAAATCAGATTAACGTGAACAAATTTAAAAGAAAATAAATGTTGTCACCATCTTACGGATACATACAAGACGACGATGATACGGTGGCACAGAGTGGGAAACATATTTTGTTCCTCGATTACAACAGATCTTTGATGGCAGCCATTCATTCATTTATACACATAAGTATCTATCTACAGAAAAAAAATGAAAACTTGTAATTATAAGAGAATAAAAGAGGAACTTGATTTCCTCTATTGAACTGCATGCTTTTAAGTTGAACCACAATTTATTAGCCAAAACGAACTTCATCTTTTTAGACCAAACTAGAAGCTAGAAGCTAAATGTCTATATTATTGCCTCTGTCCCAAAAATTATACAACTTTAAAATTTAAGTGATTAACGTGAACAAATTGAAAAGAAAATCACTGCCAGAAACTGGATATTTTGTGAGAGGGACGTTTTCTCATGAGAGTGCAAACAAACTCTCATGAAAATAATTATTTTCATGAGAGTGATAAAAAACCCTCTCATGAAAATAAATTTTCATGAGAGTGCTCCGTGCACAGTTATGAAATTTTGTTTTCGTGAGAGTGATCTTTTTCATGAGAGTGAAATTCCGCCGCCACGAAATATGGGTCGCTATTTTTCACAGAAAAATAATTGATTTAAATACTAGAAATTGAAGAACATGAACAGAAGGTTTCTTCTTTTAATCTGCAGTGAAATTTTGTAACTAGTCTTTCTCCCTCATGCTAACTCCAAATGTGGTAATTCTTTTTCCTAAATGTTTCTAAAATTTTGCTCTATCAACTTATTGTGTTTTTACGGCTACTAGTTTTTGTCATCCTTTCATGTGACTCTGTTCTATCAATTCAAAATTTAGATTTCAAAAAATGACATCTCCAAGCAACATTTCAAAGTAGTAAATGATTTCAGCTGAAAAATTCATCAACATGAAAGTTGTACAACTCATCAAGATTTACAATTGTTATTTGGATCATTCTTTTATACGAGAAAGTGATATTAACATTGTTCACAATTTTTACATCTCTCACTATAGTTTATGAAACTATAAGAGAGAGATGTAAATTTTGTGAACAATGTTAGTGTCACTTTGTCAAATGAAAAAATTATACAATCTTGTTTTTGTCATCTTTTTTATTTAGAATCATTTACATCCCAAAAAATTTTAATTGAATTTCTTATATTTTGAAATTCAAACTTAGAACGGTTAAAACATAGTCATATGAAAAGAAGATGAAAACTGACTTTGTAGATCTCAGTGGGTTCTAAAATTTTGTTGTTGACAACTTTTCCATATGTAGCAATTTAGTATTCCAAAATTCTATAAGTTCATAAAATTTATTTTTTTGTGTGAGGTCACTCTCATGAGAATTGATGTGCACTCTCACGAAAATTGATGTGGATGCAGGACACCTCGTTTTGGTAGAAGGAAACACCTTGGCGCGCCATAGCCCGCCCATCAATTCGCGTTCATGCCTAACTAAAAATTTCCCGTGTTCGTGGCTGCCCAATATACACCCAACACCAACCAAACCTTATGCTCAGTTCACTCCAGCACCGTCTTCCCCTCTCTCGCGAGAAAAAGAAAATCCCCCACCGCTCTGCATGCCATCCCCGCCGCCACCCCGCATGCCATCCCCGCCGCCGCCGAGCATGCCATCCCCGCCGCCGGCCTAGGCTGGAGCCCCGCAACCTATCACTCTCTGGCCCCCGCCGCCCTAACTCCATCCCCCTACGCGCCACCTCTCTTAGGCCGTCGCTGCCCTATGTCCGTATTAGGACGCCGCCGCCGCCGGGGACGCTGCTGTCTCTCCGGCCTGCTTCTTGCCGTATTTCAAGTCACCACCATCCTAGGACCGAGCTCCTCCACCTCGTAGTCTGCCAGTGCCCTACAGCCACCGGCCTAGGAGATTTGAGGAGGAGAAGGCAACAACGACACTGAGCTTGGTTCAGAGGAGAACATAGCAGTGGCTTTGAGCCAAGTGTGGAGGAGATAGGGTCCTGCATTGCGCTGATCTATGCTTCCTGCTTCTAATCAGAGTGAGTAATAAAGATTCATCCTCCCCCCAAATTCCCTATTTTGTGGTCTACCTAAATAAGGATGTCTGATGCATGCCACACTGTTATTATTTACCGAGCTGGGTTTGAGTTGTTTTAGTTGTTCTAGTGGCAAAATTGCATGTGGATGATAGATAGCAGATATGGTAGTATGTACTATTTATAGTCGCACTGTTATTATTAATGGAGGAGCTGGGTCTGATTTGTTCTAGAGGCAAAATGTGCATGTGGATGATAGATAGCAGGCATGGTAGTGTGTGCTATTTTTACCGTGTGTATGATCTGTGTTTTGCTTAGTGTTGCTCTGAACTTAACCATGAGTATATAAACTATGTGGTGTCTAATGTTAACTTTTAAGGTAGTAGGGAGAAATATGCATCTAATAAATTTGTAAAAAAAAGAGAGTCGTACATATAATCTACCAAAATGATATGTACAATGAAATCAATCGCATCTACTACATTCTCTATGCTGCCTTATTTCGGCCGCTTATGATTCAATTATGTTTACCTTCACATGAATACAGTAGCACAATGAATCTTGTCCAAAATGGAGGCACAGTTCATCCGAGGATGCATGTGGTACACATCTCCTTTGCACGACCTTGCCCCATTTATGGCGTCTTAGAGACACATGCAAACATCAATCATGAAACAACCCGCTGTGGTCCTACTTATACTTACCACGTCAATGTCGGCTCCATGGCTATCTGAGACAACTGCCAACTTCTAATGAGCAACTCTTTTGGCGAGTTGTGTGGTGAGCAGTGTTTGACTGTTTGAGTAATGTACATGTTCTATATTTTGAATGGATTTGAGCCAAGATGAATGCCGATTTGGCTATACTATAAGAACTGTCAGTTGGTAATAATCACCTTAACATCGATCTATAGTACGTCATATATAATGTGAAGGACCGAAATCGGCGACCAGAGGGAGGTGAATGGGAGCCAAAAATTTTCTTTCGAAATATTTAGGCCACTGTCCCAACTTGACTCCCAAACATACAAAACCAACACCGTGATGTCCACGACCATAAATAAATGGGTGGATGTTCCCTAGAAATACAGCGAAACACCACAAAGCCAAGGCAAGAGACGAAGATAGAAACGGAGATCAAACGCAACTGGTCAGGTGCTGCTTGGCAACTGGATGGAACTGGTCGGGAACTGGTCGGGACCATGTCGATCACGGTGGTCGGCAATAGGACGGAAACTAGTCGGGACCACATTGATCACGGTGGTCAGCAAGTGGTCGGAAACTAGTCGGGAACTGGTCGGGACCACATCGATCTCGGTGGTCGGCAAGTGGTCGGGAACTAGTCAGGAACTGGTCGGAAGAACCCGGCATGAATTGGGAGGTGCTTCAGTGCTGATGCTTATTCTCCCACACCTGCCAAGAAACTTCACCAAAGCAGCTATCAGGCCACCGACGAAAGAATCAGGGAACAGGGGTCAAAGGCAAGTGCTGCTCAAACGAGCTCAATCGGCGCCTGAGCGCACGATATTGGTAGCACTGCTGTTAGGCCCCACATAAGAATCTCTCACGCAATCATAAAGCAAAAAACGAATAAAACTCAGGAAAGAACACCTGCTTTGGACAACAACGATGCGAGAGGAAAAATCAACGTAAACTGGATCAGATCAATACAGATCGACACCAGATTTTTCACAGGCCATCACAAGGGAGATGAAAAACTATCCCCAAGAAATCATCACTCAATTTAAATTCAATGACCGGGGAAAGCTAATCTAGGCCAAGAACTCAGTTTTTCCCAAAAATACAAATCTTGCGATTTCTTGATGCATGAGTGGAATTGGTTCAAATCACTTGGTGATCTAGTTCATCACTCGATAAAGCACCAATTAGCGCAAAAAGAACGAGCCAAATCGCTCTAAATCCGACGAATAAAAATTCGTCCAAAAATACCACCAAAAGTCAACACAACACAGACAAACGAAAATCACAAAACAAAAGTCAACACCCGGAGGGCACGAGGAGGGATTAGAGCCTCCTCTTCCCACTCAAAAATCTCTGGAGAACATCACACAAGAATTTATTTTTGGACCTCTAATCAAGAACGTGAACAGAAGGGGAGCCGACTACTGGAAAAGGAAAAACAAAAATGACCGAGGTAAGTCTGAGTGGGGGCAGTCCACTCTTATTTATATGTCTATTACATAATTCCACTTCTGCCCCTAGATATTTTAGAGCAAACCACCTAGCCAAGGGCACTATGGTCCAACTCGAGATTTTCTGATCCAACGGCCACCGCGCCTTCTCACCGGTAGCCTTGCCTCGACACAATCTCTCCGATGCCGCCACGTGCCGTCCGTTCGCATCGGGACCTCCACCCGGGTTTGAGGCCCAAACCCGCGAAACCCGTCACCGATGGTTTTGAAGGCAAATCACCAAACCGTCCGTGAGTATCGTACCACGTACCAAACCTCCTCGCGAGTAGCGTACCGCGTACGCGTCCCCAGCCATGTACACTTGCGCTCGTCGATGTCCCAAGTGTCAGCCACCGCGGCTGGCCCTCCAGTCGTCTGGTCTGTCAGTCTAAACCTAGCGTCCGCCCTTCACCGCACCTGGTCCGTCAGCACGACACGCCCTACTTGACATTCTCCCGACCGTTGCCATCACCTCCAAACTTTACAACAGCAAATCACTAGCCAAGAGACACGTTTCGACACATAACCCTGTACCAGGGGATCAGTAGAACCACCGAACCAACCACCAACCACAAGTGTTGGACATATTGACAATCGCTTATCACACCAACAAAGATATTACACCATGATATGAAAAATTATGTGTCCGGTAACGCTTAGCTAAAATGGACCGGAGGTGGCTCCCCTTGAACTCTTAAAAAGATGAGGCTAAACCTTTAGTCAAAAATTAAAGAAGGCTACATATGTAACACGCCATCTTCGTAGTAGAGGAAGGAGCTGAGATACACGTATGTACATGTTAACGTTATTACAGTAGAGATGCTAGCTGCTAGCAGCGTCTTTGTCGCCACATGCTGCAGCAATCATCACCACTACCTATCTCATTGAGGACAACCAACCACCCTATAAAACCAGATTCCTGTGAACAGATGAAAACAAAAGGAAATAGATCATGCTGTCACTTGTCACCATCTTACGAAATATGACGACATATCTATGGCGCACAGAGTGAGAAATGTCCTTTAAGTACAAGAGATCTTTGAATTCATTTATTGATTTATACAAGTATCTATCCATAGAAAACAAAATACAAACTTACAAATTTATAATTCAAAAATAAATCGATATATACATGCTCTAACCATTGGTAAGCAAACAATAATCTTGGAGATCCTATGGCTACATTGAAAACTATTTCATCTACTGCATCTGGTGCTGCCTTATTTCGGTCGCTTGTGATTCAATTTTCTTTCCTTCACACGAATGAATCTTGTCCAGAATGGAGGCACAATTCATCCCAGGATGCAAGTGGATGTTATTTCCTTTGCACGATCAAGTCTCATCTAGCCCAAAGTTGTGGCTTGATTCATCTCTATTGCCTCTTAGAGACACATGCACATATCAATCATGAAACAACATGTGGTCCTACTTAGCGAGTAATAATGTGTTCTTGATTTTCTACGGATTGGAGCCAAGATGAATGTCTGGTTATGAGAACTGTCAAGTAACCACATTGACTTTTATAGCAGGTCCTGATGGTAATGCTAGCTAACGGACCAGGGCTCCCCTTAAAAAAGGATGAGTCTAAACCTTTCAACAGATAGAAGGCGCCATCCCATAGTTGAAATATGCTGCATGAGTTCCAAAAAGAATGTAACTCTACTTTTTAGTTCTTAGTCAAAACTATTTTAAAAAGAGTCTAACATTTATGATTCTAAACAAGTATATTGTAAAATATGTAATACATGACCAATATAATAATATTTTATTTAGTATTATAAATGTCTAAATGTATGTAAATTTTGTATAAATTAATTAAAGCTTGAGAAAGTTTGCCTAAGGACTATGGTATATATAGTTTCCTCGAGAACCTTCCCCTCTAGCCTGATCTTTCTTTGCTAGAAATCCGTCGGGTATTCTGGTGCAACGATGGCCATGACAAGGATATCCTGCACCTCATTTGTCATTTGGGGTTGCCGCCAACAACTTAATCTAGGGAATCGTCTAGATCTGGTGGATGCTTTAATTTGCTATCAAAATCGCGGTGTGCATTGTGGTGAGTAACGAAGGTGGAGAGCGTCGAGCTCATGTCAATGAGGCTTCCAGTGCAAGATGGCACATGCCACATGGATGGCTCAATTCTAGGGTTTGCTATGGCCAATGTTAAGTTCTTGTAAAAGTGGCTCTTTGTAATGTCCCGTCTTCTCGAAGCCGCACTTTGTCCTCACTCATACGCACCCGGAAAGTCTTTTCGGATCGTCATCCATCTCTAAATTGTTCCAAGCCAAACACGTTTAACCTTGAAGTTCTTTAGCGATGAGCTTCTAAAAAAGAAGTTACAACTTGTTGGTATGAGTATCCTATTAATCCTATTAAACCCTAGGTCGGGGTGTTACACTCTTGGTATTGCCTGACACACAGAGAAGGCCAAACACTAGGGATATGATAGTGGCAGAGGGTTACTCAGCCGGTGTCCTCTGCTTCAACTAACTAGTATATTGTCCGTGTGTTGTTATAATTTTATTTAAGGGATGACAACCAGAGGATAAGTTTTGTTTTATAGTTTTTGCCTCGCAAGTGACAACCTTTGCACTGACTTGACAGAGCCAATTCACTGGGGATGCTTAGCCTTTAGTTTGCATGCATTTATTGCTTTTGCCATGTGTTCAGCGTTAGTCAAAGCTTCTGGAGGAGAAGTCAAAGTTGCTCATCAATGGAGCTTCAGCTAACAGAGCCACCACACACACACATCTCGTTTTGGTGAGTGATGACTCGGATGCTCATCGCCATAGAACTGCCCCTTTGCTGATTGGTACTTCTACATTGTATTGTACACAGTATACAATACATACACACAATAAGGATTAACAAAGAGAACCTTTTGGATATATCTCTACAGACAAAAATGTCGCATTCTCTGAGGCGGGAAAAAAAAATCTCCGTGCACTTCTTTAACAAGGAATTGAAGCGAAATGCATGTGGTACGTGAGTAAATTCATTATATTATTGAGACGATGTTTTTTTGAGGGAATATTGAGACGATGTTTTAGCATGACTTTCTCGTGACCTCAGCTCATGACGACTTACGTGCGTATGAGTGTGTCCCCCGGCCCGACCCAACCATATAGTATGGTCGAACGTGATTAGTAATATCATGTTTGTGTTTCGTTTTGGACAATATATGACACCGTACCACACTCAATTCGTGGCATGGTTTCATTTGGTTTTGGACACCTACTATACTCTACTTGCACGTTCTGTATACAAACAGATTAACCACCGACGCAAACCTACAACAATTATATACAGATCATGTTACAAGCTAGCATTTGCTTTTGTCATGGCCAAATCATCAGTAAACTAAAGGACGGAAATGTAGGCATATACATACTTTATATATAAATAAACAAAATAAAGTAGTCAAGTGACCTATGATAAACCTACAAGTTCTCACGGACAAACTTAATGCTCATGATTACTACTGATGGCCTCCACTCACTAGTCTATGGAATAATAAAATGAGGCTGACTTGTCCACAAATTATCCTTCAAAACGTGTAAAGTGTAACGATATTCAATCAAATTGGATTATTCACTCCTTGGGTTCTTCCCCAGCCGGCCCAGAAGTTCGACGATCCCTTTATTGCCTTCTTTGATCCACTTATTATTGCTTTTTTGTGCGTGTGGCCATCATTCTAGGTTTAACCTTCCCGACGAGCAATCGAAGTGGCTTCGTGGGAATGGCTTAGGCTCACCGAGGGAACAAAGTTTGGCAACGGTGACAAATGATGGGCGCGCTGCCATGTTCGTCTCTATAAAAATCTACTTCCTCCCCTTCTAAACCGTCCTTCAGCATAGTCATCCTAGCTGCCTTTAAATTATACTTAAGTCTCATTTGGCACACCTTCACTTCACCATTGATAATACATTACGTCATGGGTCTATTGGGGCCAGACAGCCCTTTAATGTTAGGGTTAAGAGTCTTAGAGGTCAAGTAGATCTCTCTATATAAGAACAGGAGATGTATGAATTCAATTAATAAGGAAGAATTAAGAAGGAAACCCTTCTGTCTTGCCCGGTCATGGATGAACGCATATGTTTTGAATAATTTTTTCTAGTACTATTGTTTTTTAGAGACATCTAGGGCCAGACAAATGTGACGAGATTGTTTTCTAGAATTACAAGTACAACTTAGATGTCCACAATATGCATGCACACTCATCCCTATGAATATACATACGTAAACTCTACCTTTTTGAACACCTCCAAAGGACAGAGCAAATGGCTGGAGATTTCCCAAGTCACCACCAGTGTGTTGTTATCGATAAAAATATCGCTTACCACTTAAAACATAACGTTAGAAAATTCTAAAATAAATATAAAAAAATACAAATTTCTTTATTAAGTCGAGGACTTAACCCGAATCGACAGGTTCCATCGTAACGTATCTAACCAACTAATGGCATATAAATATATCCATCTTATTTGTCTCCTTTTCTTCCCGCCCTTTTAGCAGGGCCGTTAGGATGGCCAAACCGCCAATTACACAGTCCAGCTTACACTGTATACGGCCCAATGAGCTCCAGAAGAACTGGCCCTAGACGGCCTAAAACCAATGTATCCTAAAAAAACCGTAGGCTTTTCAGGAATACAGTACAATGGATGTTGGATTTTGGAAACTGTGGTGGTTTTTTTGTGGCTTTGTATAAAACTGCCCCCAGTGAAAGTGGACTAGCTAATTGAGGTGTTGCGCGGGGTCGTCATCTCCATGGGTGGGTAAGTATATACTCTTCAGTCTTCACACCATCGTGCAAATTCCGAGTAGAAATCCGATGCTTTTGCGTTTTCGATATCAGCACAAACACCACTCATCAAAACGATCTATGTTTGTATATACCGTAGCGCACGCAGTACACAAACAACAATACGACGATTCCAACACACAACACAAGAACCGCGTCCAATCCAAATACATAACAAGCCTATACGGGTACTTACGTGCGAGTTGAGAGAGGTTGGTCTTCGTCGTCCATCGTCCCACTCTCCGGCCCTTTGGCAGGGCTGTCAGGATGCCCAAACTGGTGGATGTTTTGCCGTTGGTTGGTTTGTTGATGGATGCTTTTGCCACCGTTGCTGCTGGACGGTCTACTAAACGTTGTATCCTTTTCTTACATGCTCAGTTGGTAGGTTTTAGGTGTCGTGGGCAATCACCCTCCTTGTCTCTCTTTTCTTTTTCTTGTTTTCAGTCTTATTTTTAGGTCACTTATCACTAGCTTTTTTTGAAAGGACATTCACCAATGGCCTTGGTGGTCTATAATTTGTGTTATGAGGATTTTATCAAAAAAGGGCTATATTTTCCGACCCCGAAAAAATGCCCAAACCGTCAATTACTACCTAACACTGTATACGGCCCAATGAGCACCAGAAAAGCTGGCCCAACACGGCCAATAACTATGTATCAGTACGCTTTTCAGAAATAATACAGTATACATGGATGTTGGCTCTTGGTTGTTATTAAAAAAAACTAGCTTGGTTGTCTATGTGTTTGCCAAAAAGCTTTTGGAAAGTGTGGTTGTTTTGTTGATGTATAATAAACGTATAACTGGCCAACCAGTGGCCGTGTTCATCGATCTCCATTGGTGGCAACTGGCAAATTCCGAGTAGAACTTATTTGTGTTTCCGGTAGCGCACGCATTCACAAACCACGAGCAACCGCCTGCGTTAGTCGTACGTGAGTCGTCCATCCCGCTCGATCTCGGTGTGCAAGCTAGGACTGGATCGGAGGTCGTCGATCGTCGTCGTCGACGTGCTCGGTGCTCCGCGTGCTCGACCTCTACAACGGCAACAATGGCGGCGGCGGCAGCAGCAACGACGCGGTTGCCGACTTAAGATTGCCCGACCAGGCGGACCCGCACATGAAGGAGCGACAGCCGTTGACGTGGTTCCGCGCGGCGCCCTTCGTGGCCGCCGCGCTCGCCGGCGGCGCGCTCCTCGCCGCCTGCATGGCGCTGGGCGGTCGTTCCTGCACGGACATCGATGATCAGGGCAGGATCATCGTCAGCAACGCCGAGTGCGGCTGGGCCGTTGTGCTCGGCATCTTCGGGGTAATAGTGCTGACCTTTACGGTCATGGTGTTGGCTGTGTCATTGTTACTCAGCGAGTGCTGCTGCGTCCTCCGGCTCGAGACGGATCGATAACTGGCTAGGCGCCTTGGCTGGTTCGTGCAGAAAATGTAGCAAATGCTGAGGCATGGGAATTGGGGATGTATACGCGCGCCACAAGTCAGCCAGCCACACTATTGGGGTGATTGGTTGCTCTGAGCTCTGGGACAGAGGGCCTGTGCAGGCTCCAATTATCCCAGATGAAACCTCTCTTGTTTGGTTGTAATTGAGTGTAGCATACCAGATGATATAGCATGTGTTTGGTTACATGTATGGACGTTTCTATGGTATGACTTGGTGGAACCACCTGTGTTTGGTTGGGAGCATGACAAAAGTGGTTAACACCCCTGTACAGTAGCGAATCTAGGATTTTAGGTCAGGGTATGCCTTCTAAAAGTATTTCATACACAATATGGTAAATCCATTTATCAAGTTGGTAATAAGGCTTAAATTTTTGAATCAAACGGAAACGGCTTAAATTTTTTGATTAAATGGAAACCATATTCTCTAAATGCAATATAAACAGTTTCAGAAATCATACCAACAATTGAAATTTGTATATAATAGAGTACCGGAGACTTACAATATTTATTTGCTAACTATTTTAGCCGATTAGTGGCAGCAGCTTCCTCTGCCTTCTTCTTTGCTTCATGCTTCTGAAAAAGAGATGCAATATCTCCTTGCCCTTTTGGCGGCACGGTGGCGCACCATGTCAGGCGGAGATGCGCCATGACGAGTTTGCCGACGACGTGGAGGTCACCAACTCACTCTCGAAACTCATGCGAGCATGCCAAACGATTGGTCGGCGAGCCAAGGTTCGTAGCGCGTTTGGCCATGACAGCGGCGACTTGGCAAGGCAGAGCACGTCGGCGCAGCAGCGCTCTGGCCACTAAGGCCTGATAGAGTCAAATTGGAGGGCAAAGTTAGCATCAATAGCTCACTGCGACTTCGATCGGCTCCTTGGTTCAGGCGGGGACAAAGCAGAGATGGGTTGCCGCTGTTGGAGATGAAGGTGGCGGACAGGGTAGCGTTCTGGCGTGTCAGGTGCTCCTCCGCTGAAACTACCAGGCAACAACTCGGTGGCAGCTACACTTCGCCAGAGCACAAAGGCCAGGCCGCGCCGACCTCTGGCATGGCAGCAACAGCCTCAGCCAGGTGGTAATAGTGGCGGTCGAGAGGGCAGGCCGCGGCGAGTGCGCGCAGGCACTCGTCGGAACCCAGCCCCAAAGTGAAGGTACTGCTATACTCTCATTGTCTTAGAATATAGTGCATTCTGGCATTTATAAAACGTTTCCAAATACAACACATTTGAGAACAAGATAATAATTAATCATGTATGTTTAAGAAAAGATGAAGTTAATCATGTGAAAACTTAAATTACACCCTTTAATCACGCAGAATAATAT
Source organism: Bothriochloa decipiens (assembly GCA_023333625.1). Classification (NCBI taxonomy): domain Eukaryota; kingdom Viridiplantae; phylum Streptophyta; class Magnoliopsida; order Poales; family Poaceae; genus Bothriochloa; species Bothriochloa decipiens. The sequence goes on from CM041646.1 coordinate 36,833,093, forward strand.
CAGATTTGAATAGATTAGAAGTTAAGCGAGGGGTATGTGTTTATTACGGTTTCTCTTGTTTTGCCTGAGAACAATAAATCTGATGGTTGTAGATCTGATGGTTGTAGATAGATACCTCTTTTGTTTTGATGTCCAGATTTTTCTGATTAATGTGAGAATTTTTAGAATTTATTTTTTTATCTGATGAAAGTTAACGTGGAGCCTCTATTATCAGTACATAGTCAGTATAATTTTAGTCTTATAGTATTGTTTAACCCTCTTTAATCCGTTTCTGGATCCGCCACTGATTCTCCATTCCTCACTACCACTTAAATGCAAGTGTGTTACAATGAGACGTGAGTTAGTTGCGTGGTCATTTAAAGTGTTGAGGTGCTCGAAAAAAGATCCGTTTTTTTAATTCGTAGGAGTAGGGATGACAACAGGCACGTAATCCACATATACTACCCGTCGTCAGCTAGAACTCTTTTTTGCCTTTCTTGTATCAATCAGCTATCACCACGGACTCGAACTCCGTAGCGGGCGCAGTCCAAACCACACATGCAATACGAGCGCGATTGCTCTTGATCGATCACGATCCCAATTCCAACAAATAAAGCCGCCGCGTCCAACTAACAAACGTACTTTACTACGTGTTCCCGTTGTTGGGAGCGCTCGAGGCTAGTTGTGCTACTATATATACCGCTCGATCTCCCCTGCAGCGTGCAACCATCGTCGTCGGCTCGTCGCACGGCGATGGACATCGGCGGCGTCGGTAACAACGGCGACGAAGCTGTCGTCTTAATTGTCCCCGACTCGGCCGACCCGCAGAGCCAGCAGGGGTCGGAGCTACAGCAGTTCACCTGGCTCCGCGCGGCACCCTGCGTTGTCGACATGCTCGCCGGCTTCGCGCTCCTCGCCGCGACGCCGTCGGCCAGGTGCTGGGCGATCGTTGCTGTGCGGGTGCCGCGCTCATCAACGCGCCGACCGAATGCTACAAGTGGATTGTGCTCGCCTTCATCGGGGGATTACTGATGGCCGCGGCCTGGGTCTATATGTTGGTAAGCTTCGAGGGCTGCCGCTCCCTGCTTGATCAGGCCGATGATTAGCCGTCTTGTCTTGTGTTGCTGCAGAGGAGTGTATATCTTGTATACGTTTCGCAAAAAAGAAATTTACAAGTTATACATATAAGTGTCTATTATATATATCATGTTTTATTGCCCTTTGATGTTTTTCTCTGGGGTAAAGTTCACTTTAGAGCCTCTAACTATCCTAAAAGTCTGAATTTTAACTTTCAATTTCAAAACCAGATAACATTGACACTCCAACACTAAAAAAAGTTCAGTTTTTAGGTGGTTTTACTGTATTGCTGACGTCAATGATGACATCAACACTATTTTTATTTGCGAAATTAATATCTTTATATTCGGAGCTCTAAATATAGCAAATAATATATCAATTTTGATCGTCTCGACGGGCTCTTTGCAATAGTGTACTCTATTTTGTTGTTTGAGATATTTTTATTTTATAAAAAAAGAAATATATCTACTAAACAAGTGAGAATAACAAAACAGATAATATGTTGTCTTGCTGTTGGCGGGCCTTAATACGTATAATCTGACTGCCAAATAAACCTAAAAAGACAATATTCCATCTTACATAATAACAAAAATATTATTTATCTAACAAACTTTACTAGTTTTGTTATTCTTAATTGTTTAATAGAAATATTTAATTTTTTATGAAATAAAACTGTCTTAAACAACAAAATGAACTCATATAAAAATATATGCTAGTGGTACTAAGGAGCCGGAGCCGATAGGATCCGCTCTAAATTGGGCCTATGTTTGAACTAGATAGTGTCCAAAAGTAGTCTTAGTACCTCATATTCAGTTGCCAGTGACCACTATTCTGTATCCTCCTTCCTTTCCCCGCTATTATTACTGGTAAAATGCACGTGGGACGTAGAGTTTGTTGCATGATCACATAGAGGATTCGTTGTTCAGATATTTATTCAATGATCCTAGAGGGTTTAGGGTTTAGAGTTCGTTGCATCATCGGGCCTAGAGGGTTTAGGGTTTAACATACGTACAACGTCTTGATGCGAAAATTAATTATGACAGTGACGGTCTAACATGGATTGTGGTTTTTTCTAGTAGCCTGTAAGAGTAGTAATGTATACCAATAGTAATGTACAAATACGCCGTAAAATTAAATGCTGGTTATATAAATTGGATTATATATATCTTTCCCTAGTACTTAATTCTCAAAATTTCAATCCGCCAAAGGATTTCTGTCCACGACCCCCCTCTCCCTATTCCGTGTCGTGTACCCCTTCAGTTTGGTTAACGGAAGTGTCTATGTTCTGTACCCCGATTTCTTTTCAGTTTGGTTAACGGGACGAGATTATAAATAAGAAAGAGAATAGAAAATAGTATGAGATCTAGATGTAAAGATGTAAAAGAGAAAGAAAAAGTGAAAATACCTTTATATCTTTTTTTCAAACAAATTGAGATGCCGGATGCAAAAATGTCTAGATAAAAAATAAAGATTTTATAAAATATATCAAAAATTATAAAAAAATCAGAAAAATAGCAAATTAGTTTTGTTAGCTTCATAAAAAATATAATCTATCCATAGATAATGAATCTTGTTAGGTTATGCTTTTGTATATAGGTGTGTTAAGTCATCCTTACATACATATAGGTTTGTTGATGACCGAGATTTACTTTTATTAAAATATAGGTTAGCCTGCTGTACAAATAGTTATTTTATAACGAAAGTCTTAATAAATTATTGTCTAATAAAATCTAAATAAATATATTTATATAATTTTGGACGCAAGATGCCATGTAAAAAAAATAAGAGAGATCTTTTATCACGATCATCATTGCCGGACAGATCAACCATTTACACGTTGAAAAAAAGTTAACGAGGTCAATATTGAGTCACAGAAACACGTGGGTAGTATAAAAATTAAAGTTATCTGTACCATATACTAAATTGTCAAAATTTCTGGCACCTTTTCTATCCGGCCTTTTTTTCTTCCGCCTTGCCCGATCACCGAATCCGTCTCGAGCTGCTCACCCGCCTGTCCGTCCAAACGTAGAATACGAGTAGGGAAGAAAATAAAAAAAATATAGGGTTCCAGTTGTACAGATGTGTGAGAGAAAAAAAGTTCAAGGATCCTCATAGTTTTAAAATGTTTTGGGGTTACTAATGCAAATGTCTAAACTACGATAGGTCTATCCTGATGAGCTTCATTTTAGAGTGAATTCTTGCAGTTAGGCTGACTTCCTGGTGGGCTAGACCAAACCCGTGCAAGCCTTTTTCGTTTTCTTTTCTTTCTTTTTTTCTTTGAAAAAGAGAAAAATAGCTTCATAAATGATCTATTCGTCAAGTGTTATAAATATCATTAGATTGTGCTTTTGTCTATAGGTGTATTGATGAATCATCCTGACATATGTTGCATGCATATAGGTTTGGTGATAATCGAGAACATGCTAGAGGTAGACCTGGAATACACAGAGGTGGTCGAGGAGTATTAGGAGGATGTCATCATGGTCGATGTTCCCGAAAGCCTTCATTAACTTTCCGCTATCCGGTTGCCACCCTAGGCAAGCCCCAATGCATAACCCCTACTTTTCACCACTTATTATATTTGTTTGCACATTAAGTTTTGATGGGAAAGATTTACACCATCTGATCCAGTTTAGATAAAACTTATTTTTATTAAATATGGATTAGCAATTGTACAACTAAATTTAGTGAATTGAATCTTGGGCCAATTATTATCTAATAAAATCTAAACTAATGTGTAATTCTTGACAAGGGTTGCGATATGAAAAATAAAGAGAAATTACCCGTCTCCATCATAATCATTGTTGGATAGAAAATCCTGACACATCAACAAAGGTCGATATAATGCGTCAAAAAGCATAAAGGTTGATAGTGAGTCATAGAAATATATGGGTAGTATGTAAAAACTACAAAATTTTGATATATTTATATCAAAAATAATTGTGCACTTTGCAGCAAAACGAAAATATACCAAGTATTCTTTTAAATCAATACAAGTTTAATAGAATATTGTTATATTTATTGTCAGTATTAACTTATATTTTGAATGTTACTGTCATCATAAAATAAATTATAAAAACATAAAACATTAGATATTTACCATTCACATTATTGTTTTTATTGTTTCTCTCCCGTTGCAATACATGGGCATATTTACTAGTAATATATTTATATCCAAATAATTATATACTTTATTATGAAAACAAAAATATACCAGATGTATTTTAACTTGATATAAATTTAATAGGACATTGCTATTTATTGTCAACATTAATATTATGGTTGTTAAGGTCATCACAAAATAAAATATATAAGCATAAATCATAAGTAGATATATACCATTCACGTTATCATTAGCATGAATGTTTAATATTTTTTTCTGTGGTAACGCACGAGCATATTTGTTAGTAGGATATGAAAGCGCTAACTCCACACAGCTACGCTCACGCGCGTGACGTTCCTGGTGATGCCCTAATGGGTGGCTAGTATACTCTTCTACAGTCTACCCTCCAGCTAGTACTAGCAGCAATTTCTAAAAAAAGAAAGGCTAGTACTAGCACCATACATAGCTCGTGCGAAATCCGAGTAGAACTCCTTTTGCCTTTACGTTATGAACACGGATCGGACTCGACTCCTACTGGATACGTATACCGACATACCGTGCCGCGCGCTGTCCACAAACCACATTCCGATTCGGACACACAACCAACCGCGGGCGTCCAGCTACGTAAGATGGAAGCTATATAGTCGTCGTCAATCACAGCGCTCTCCGTCCGTGTGCAAGGACAGGATCGGAGGAGAAATCGATCAATCGTCGACGTGCACCACGCCGATGGAAGACGTTGACCTCGAGAACGGCAACGGCGCCGGCGGCGGCAGCAACGACGCGGTTGCCGTCCTAAGACGGCCCGACCAGGCCGACCCGCACAAGGAGGACCGACAGCCGTTCACGTGGCTCCGCGCGGCGCCCTACATCGCCGTCGCGCTCGCCGACGCCACTTTCCTCGCCGGCAGCTTTCTGCTGAGCGGTGGTTCCTGCAAGTTCGTCGGCGGCGATCGGGACAGGCGCGTCAACACGTTAGAATGCGAGTGCGCCGCTGTGCTCGGCCTCATCGGGGTGTTTCTGTTGCTGGCCATTGCGGCCTGCAGGGCGTTGTCTGCGTTATTGGACTGCGAGTGCTGTGTCCCACGGCTCGAGGCCGATGTATAACTACCCGTCTTGGCTGGCTGGCACAGGCACAAAATAGCAACTGCTGCGGCACTGGAGATGTATGCACACGCGCGATAAGTCAGGCAGCCACAGTGTACTCCTGTCCAGTACCTGAGTTTTTCCTTGCTCGATCTTCGAATTTGTAATGACGTAATAGACAATACCCGCACATTCCTGTGAAAATTTTGTAACGTTGTACGAGAGAAGAATATATCTATAGAGCGCGAGAAATATTAAAATCATAAAATAATTATACATATCTTTATTTGAGCCTTTGATAGATAGATATATATACATTATCATCCAGTAGTCGTCATTATGTAACAAGTACAACTCCGATCCATTCACAAAGCAGAATTAATGGACCAACATCGGCCCAGAAGAAGAGCGGGCCAACCAATTGAGGGCTACCCCGCACGAAAACCCTGAGGAGGAGAAGGCGGGCGCGCCAGGCGCCGCCATCGAACCATCCCGGCCCACTGTCGCAGTCTGCAAGACTGAAATGTCACCGTGAGGAATTAGGGAAATAAGATTAAATGAAATAGGAATTAAGAAAAGGGCTATCCCTTATCTTCTCTCTCCCTCCCCTCCTCCTAAGCCGCCGCCGCCCTCTCCTCCCCCACGTGCGCCGCGCCGCCGCCATTGCTGCCCTCTCCTCGAGCCACGCCAGGGCTGCCACGTGCCCCCCTGTGCACGGCTTGTTATAGCTGGTATCGGAGGATCAGATCGGTCGCCATGGAGAATGAACCTGTCAACGTCGCCGAGATGCCATAATCCTTCATCACCATAGTCAACGAAAAGATTGAGGGGATGCACAAGGATTTCATCACCATCAATGCTCGTCTCAAGAAGATCGAGGACAGGACGATCCAATCGGCTGTCATCATAGATGCTCAGACGAGATTGAATCATGAAGCAACTGTCAATGAACTCACCGCAGAAACCCAAGAGATCATGATCGCAGCCGGCAGAGCTCATCTTGAAAGTAAGATAAGGAACCTACCTCCTCCGAATTGCCATCGATCATCAAAAAGGTCTTCAACAATCTCCTATCAACTATGGATTCTGTACCACACATTCAGTTGCCGCTGGAACAGGCACCCACGATACCACCACTCCAAGATCTGCCTCCACGACAATCAACATAGACAAAGATGATCTCACACATATCCACTCCAACGTACGATGGTAAATCAGCCCCTTGACCCTGGATAGCTAGATTATCCATCCTCTTCAGCTTAGATGAGATAGCTCCATAAGATAAGGTACCCTATGCTGCCTTTCATCTCACTAGCATGGCCCAACTTTGGTTCCTCAATCTTCTGGAGGAGCAACCTGCACATTGGAAGGATTTCCAGGAGGCCTTACTCAAAGAATTCGGCCATCTCATGCACCAACATCAAAACAAGTACGCACCACCAACATTTAAAGGCACACTGGAGGAATATATCACCAATTATTGGGACTACATCACCCGCATCAATCTTACAGCATTCCTCACCAAGTTAGTCTCTTCATTTTGGGCCTTCCACCTCGACTACGGAAATTAGTACAACCTCAATTACCAGGAGACATGGACACGACAATTGATTTAGCATGCCGACTTGAAGTAGCAGCCATATCATATATATCACCACCTCCTATCATAATAGCAAGAGATCCACAAGACAAAAGGTAGATCAAATAAGTGCAAAACAGTAACACTATACACTCATCAATCCAGATTCCAGCTGGTTACACGACTCTATGGGATCTCAAGGAAAGAAAGGAGAATTCAAGCACTTCAACCGCGTCATCAAAATCAGCCACACCAACTACATTAAAAGAATCCCCAACAGACCTCACGAAAACCCTCCTCAAACTACGTACGGCCAATAGGAATGAACAAACACTCCAGGTAATTTATGATACTATCACAGTACAGGCTGCAGCAGACCCATGGTCTATTAAAGAAGGAGTAATTTACTACAATGACCGTCTTTATGTTCCAGCAACATCACCACTACTCTAGGACATAATGAAAATAATCGGTATGACAGCACCTCACATTATTGCAATTGATTTTCACTCAGCCTCTCCAACATCTCCAGTGCATGCCTTTCCATCGAGCATTCTTTTTTTGGAAAGATGGCCGACAAAGCCAGTACCAGTGGCCACAGTAATCTTCTTCGACGATCATGGACAGCAGTTCATCAACATCAAGAATGTTCACATGCCAATCCAAAGGGGCAGCAACCACCCGCTCATATCACCAACTTATGCATCAAAGGGAGTAACAATGTTCGGAACAATGCTACACCTTCAAATAGTTCTGAGTTTCCAAACACCGATTACGGTATCCAGACACTTCAAAGGAACTATACATGCAGGTCAAACTCTGTCCCTTCCAAGGCCACCTACTACAATGAAAATGATTCACTTCACCGGATTGCTAGCAAAAGTTGACATGCTAGATGCCATTCAGAACTCCTCGGAATGTGACAACACCAAAATCTATGACTACATCTCAGGCTATTTTGGCTCCTTCCACTACTCGTTTATTTTTGCCGGCCAAAGTAACGGAGACAATAAGCCATGCCATGGGACACGTCATCATTCAGCTAATGGAGATCCCCTGGGGCACTAGACAACCTACATCAAATGCTTCATCTTGGCGCCTGTTTTAGCGTGTGGACGCGCTGAGTGGAAAAGGGGAATGTGCTGTAACAAGTACAACTCCGGCACACTTACAAAGCAGAATTAACGGACGAACATCGGCCCAAAAGGAGAGAGGCCCAACCAACTGAGGGTGAGCCCGCACAAAACCCTGAGGAGGAGAAGGAGGCCGCGCCATGCGCCGCCGCCACCGCCATCCTGTCCCCACCGTCGTAGTCTGCAAGACCGCCATGTCACCATGAGGAATTAGGGAAATAAGATTAAATAAAATAGAAATTAAGGATTTGCAGGATCTCTTGATTACTTAGGAATCAAGTCCAATCGGGACTATAAATATTTAGGGGGTGTAATCAATCAAAGACAATAAAGAAAAGGGTTATCCCTTATCTTCTCTCTCCCTCCCCTCCTCCTAAGCCGCTGCCGCCCCTCTCCTCCCCCACGCGCGCCGCGCCGCCGCTGCCCACAACGCCGCCGCCATTGCCGCCCCCTCCTCGAGCCACGTCTGGACTGTCACGTGCCCCCCTGTGCACGGCTTGTTATACGTTATATAGTGAGACATTTTATCAAACAAATAGGCGCGCACGTATACACATGCATGAGGAGAAGGTCGCCGGACAGTTCACTTTCTGTCGGTCGCCGCATCCTCCGTTAACTCGTCATGAACAAATAAGTTAGGGGTCTTATTTAGCACCGTGCTGCATGCGGATGGTCCCTATGCAAGTTTTTCCCTTGTTTAGGTCGTGACGAGTAATGTTGGATGGGACGGCCTGTCACCACGTAGCGGGCGCAGTCCAACGAATTCACGATTCCAACTCCAACAAATAAAGCCGCTGCGTCCAACTAACAAACGTACTTTACCTACGCGCCAGTTGAGCCTAATCGCGTGCTACTACTACTGCTCGATCTCGCCCCTGCGGCCGCGGAGGTCGTCATCGTCGGCTCGTCGCGCCGCGATGGACATCGGCGGCGGTGGCTGCGGCAACAACAACGACGACGATGAAGCTGTGGTCTTAGTTGTCCCGGATCCAGCTGACCCCCAGATGAAGGAGCGACAACCGTTCACCTGGCTCTGCGCGGCGCCCTTCATCGTCGTCATGCTCGCTGGCTTCCCGATCTTCGTCGTCGGCATCGTGCAAGAGTCGTTCCTGTCTGGTAGGTGCCCACGGCGAGACCCCCATGAAAAACGTGAACAAATGCCACTTGGGGATGGTGCTCGCCTTCGGCGGGACAATACTGGCGGCCGCGGCCATGTTGGCGTCGACTGCAGTTCGCTGCGAGCGCAACCCAAGGTTCCTCCCACGTCTTGATGAATACCATACCGATGAAGATGATTAGCCGTCTTGTCTTGTGTGGACGCAGAAATTAAATAGATCAGTAAATATATACTGAGTGGATGCATGCTGGTAGAATCGTAAGAGAAGTGTCTGATGAGCTGAGATTGCACAAGCGAATGCGAAGTAAACTGATATGTTGTTTGCTTAGGTGCTTGATGACTAGATGCAGTCTCTGTTCCACAAAGAGAATAGGGCGCCCTTTTCCCATTGTGCGGTTCATTTTTTTTTCAACGGTAATGCTTGGAATATGGCGTCCTGACATTTCTCTTTCTGTCGGTCGCCGTATCCACCATTAACTCGTTGTGGAGGGAAACAAGTTACCTGTGTCTAATGTGTTTAGAGCTGTAACGAGTTAACGGTGGATGTAGCGACCGACAGAAAGAGAACTGTCCGGACACCCTATTTGAAGACATACTGTATTTTAATTCTTCTTAGTAAAATTGGAGTAATGTATCTTTCCTGATACTTACATAAGTTGACAAGGAAAATAAAAATCTAACAAGGAAAAGTTTGGATTTTTATGGTACATTGATACCCTATATATATATATATATATCATGTCCATGTTGCTGCAACTCCGTCAACGAAATCATTTACTCGTCTTGATCGAGCACGATTCCAATTCCAACAAAATAAAGCCGCCAGTCCATCTAACAAACGTGCTTTACGAACGTGTGCTAGTTGACGCTACTCGTGCTGCTACAACTCTCGAAGGAGGTCGTCGTCGGCTCGTCGCGCAGCGATGGACATCGAGGACGGCTTCGGCGGCAACAACACCGCCGCCGCTGTCATCACAAGGGTCCCCGACCCGGCGGATCCGCAGAGCTATGAGCCAAAGCCCTTCACCTGGCTCCACGCGGCGCCCTGCATCGTCGCCGTACTCGCTGGCGTCGCAGTCCTCGCCGTCGGCGTGGTGCTGATCCGTCCTTCCTGTTCGGCGGGTGCCGACGACGAGACCATCAGGAACGTGAAATTCGTAAACAAATGCGAGTTGGGGATTGTGCTCACGATGATCGGGGGAATGTGCATGGTCATGCACATTATGGCGTTGACGGCGCTGATGTGCTACGAGTGCCGTCTCCCCCGGCTTGATCAGGCCGACCGATGACTAGTCGTCTTGTCTTGTGTGGATGGCTGGATGCAGACTGTTCCAGAGGTGTATAAATATTCTTTTGCTGTGGCTTGCTTTATGAATAAAGGTTCTTCAAGAATAATTTAAATTAATCATATTATTTATTTAAAATTTTAAATAACACGAAAAATTAAACTTTAGATAAAAAATCAAACGTCTTACAATTTAGAATAAAGGGAGTAGTAGATATATAAAAGAATTCTATTCTTTCTTGTATTTTGTCCTTCTTTTTTTTGGCTCCGTTATAATGCTTGATATTTTGATTTCTTGTATAGGAGTTAAAGCTTCACACCCTATGTTTCATTTTAGAAGGAAACAACAAAATGAACTTCTCTAACAAAATATATGCTAGTGGTACTAAGGAACCAAGTTGATAGGGTTCTAAATGGGGCCTATATATGTTTGAACTAGCATGAAAAATAGTCCCACTACCTCTCATAGTTTAGTCTGTGGTCTCTATTTAGCATTCTCCTATTCCCCCTATCATTACCGGTAAAATTTAATGCCTCTGCATTGTTACAATTTTTTTCGAATGTGCCAATGGCACATTATTTATTAAACAAAAGAAGATTTTCACAAATTAAGGTTGGGACAGTAATTGGTTTGATAGACAAAACTAATAAATAGTTGATTACAAAAGAAAATTATTTAATGTGCGTTGTTACAAGTGCAAAGTAGAGTTTGTTGCATGATCATCTAGAGAACTACTTCTTGTTAGGATAGTTATTCAATGGTTGTATCATAAATTCTAATCTACCTCGGACTTAAGATATGTACAAAGTCTAAATGCGTTGCCCTAACTTGTAAGGGTATGTGAGGCTCAAACATTGTCCAACAATTGTCAGCTCTTCTAATTCATAGATCTTGAGATGAGATTCTACGATGAGCACGGAAGAGAGTGATAACCATAGAAAAAAAATGTCCATATAGACTTAATTTATCTTTTTTCTTTCTTTCTTTTTTGATTGAAACGCAGGAGAGCCTAGTTTCAGAATCGAACTAAGGAGGTTGTTGGTAACTGGCATATTACCAGATCGGCAGACCGTCAGCTAGAGAAGAACTCTTTCCGCCTTTCCCGGTGCGTGCCAGTTGACGCTAGTCGTAAAACCTAGCCATAGCGCTCGATCATATCTTCCCTGTCGTCGTCGCGCGCCGATAGATGGACATCGACCTCGACAACAACGGCGGCGGCGGCGGCAACATCCACAACAACAACAACAACGCCGTCTCAAGGTACCCCGACCCCGCCGACCCTCAGATGAAGGAGCTAGCGCCGTTCACCTGGCTCCGCATGGCGCCCTACATCGTCTCCGTGCTCGCCGGCGTCGGACTCTTGTCCTTCGGCATGGCGCGGATGGTGGGCAGTGGTCATCCCTGCCCGGCAGTAGGTAACAAGCCGGCGGCCAACAGCGAAGGATGCGACGCCTTGGGGTATGTGCTCGCCATCGTAGGGGTGTTTCTAGTGATGTTGCCGGCCTACGTGGCGTCGAGTGAGCTCAACTGCGATTGCTGCGTTCCCCGTCCCCGGCTTGATCAGGCGGCCGATGATTAGCCGGCCGTCATGTCTTGCGTGGAGGCAGAAAATATAGAGCAATTGCTGAGACACCGGCCGGAGATATATATACACACGCGCGACAAGCAAGCGAGCAGACAGTGTTTTGTCCACTGCTACAGTTTTTTCCCCTCGTTCTACGCAAAATATTCATGCGTTACAAGTTACAACCGCGCATATAACATGTTGTATGCAAGAGAACTCATCACAAATTTGTTCAATGATCATTCATCTGTTCCAATTTATATTATCATGCAATCGAGCCCCATGTACCATTACTAGTCGTGTAATGTGAAGAGGCCGAGATGTCTAATAAGGGAGGAGGATGAATTAGGTCAAGTGTCCACTATTTAGCATTCTCCTCCCCCACCACCATCCCGGCCGCCCCCCACCCCCCCCCCCCCCCACCCCACCCACCAATTATTACCAGTAAAATGAGACATAGAGTCTGTTGTTTGATCACCTAGAGAACTTGTTTGGATAGTTATTCGATGCTTGTATCATAAATTCTAATTTATCGTTGATTTACTATATGTACAACACCTAGATGTGTTGCTCTAACTTGTAAGGGTATGTAAGACTTGAAGAAATTCGCTAACGATTGTCATCGCCTCTAATTCATCTTGAGACTAGACTTTATGATGGATATAACCAAATGCTCTCCTAGGCGTTGCAACTCACGGTTGTCACCGGTTTGTGCCTTAGAGCTCTCTAGACTGTCGGGATGCACTCGCTTATAGCTGCTGCAGTTAGAGATCTTCAGAATATGTCGTTGGTGGTGGTACAGGTCGGGAATGTGGTGCTCGCACTTGTTTGGATGTAGGCCGAGCTTGTAACCATGTTTTGTTATTCTGCTTTACTGGTGTTGTATCCCTATGTATTTCTCTAAAACTTTGTAATTGTATTGGCGCCAATGCCGTTCCACCCCTCGGCTTTGCCGGCATCTATGGAATAAAAATTCAGGTGGGGAGGCCAAGTACTACCCAAACACAGATTTTTTACATGCCAAAGTTCGAGATGGATGTTCTTATACATGGTAGAGTATTATGCAAGGAGAAGAAGTATTGAAGCATGGGGTGATCTGGAGGGTGGGTAATGGCAGGCAACTAGACATCCATATGGTCAGACCAATTATTCCAAGGACAAGAAACTTGTTGTCCCGTGCGGATGAGTTGATTGATCCAGTAACTGAAACGGGACGTCCAGCTTCTTGTACAAACTTTCTGGGAAGAGGATGTCCATGTTATCAGATCACTGCCTGTGCACACAGAGATGGATGATGTGATAGGCTGGCATTATGATAGTAAAGGGACTTTTCAGTTAAGTCTGCTTATAAAGTTCATCGGGAGAGCGAGGAAAGGTAATGTAGAGAGCTAGACCGGGAGCATCTGAAGGAAGTGGAGAGAAGGATGACCTGTGGCACAAACTATGGAAGGTTGACTGTCCACCAAAGGTCCGGCATTCCCTATGGCGACACGGACACAATACACTGGCATTGAAGAAGAATCTACAGAGGAGAGGCATGAAAATTGAGACAAGTTGCTGCCTGTGTCGGAGATTGGACGAGGACGGTGGTCATCTTTTCCTGAAATGCAAGGAGGTGAGGAAAGTTTGGAGGGAGTTAAATCTGTAGGCAATGCGTTGTCAACTAGCTGAATTTACATCATCAAAAGAAATGCTACATTTCATTCTAAAGCTAGAGCCTAAAACACAGCTTACTGTCGTACTGCTGTTGTGGCTTTGGTGGGATGAGCAGAACAAGTTTAGAGAAGAGGGAAAAAGAAAATCAGTTTTGGAAGTGGCTTACGTGACTGCGGCTTTGGCGGATAGGTTTCAGACAAAGAATGCCCCAAACCTGTTGTCAGATTTTCGTCAGAGTCCGGCATGGGTTAAACCACAACAGGGAATACTTAAAGTAAACTCTGATGGGGCGTATGATAGTGCAACTGGCTTGTAATTCGTGACGATCAGGGGATTATGGTGATGGCGGGTGCAGGCAGAGAACATTTCCTACAGAGCGCGTTTCATGCAGAGCTACTTGGCTGTTTGGCCGGCCTAAATGCTTCAGTGCAATTGGGAATTCAAGGAGTAGAGTTCGAGACGGATGCTTCATTGGTCAAAACAGCCCTGGAAAATGATGCTTATAGACTATCGGCTATGAGCGGAATTACTACTGAACTGCGCCTGATGCTAATGACTGAATTTATAAGTGGCAAAATAGGTGTGTGTTCAAGATTATGTAATAAAGTAGCAGATGCTATTGCGGCGCTTGGGTGTAACTGTGCAAGTGATGTGCTAATCACTTGGGAAACTGTACCTCAATTTGTTGAGGATTTGGTGACCAGCGAGCTTGCTATGTCTAATGAGTAATGAATTCCGAGTTTCAAAAAAGTTAGGGGTTTTATTTAGCATCATGCCAACTTCCTGACTAGTGACTTGTTTAGGTCGTGACGAGTAATGTTGGATGGGGCCGTAGTGGGCGCAGTCCAACGAATTCACGATTCGAATCCCAACAAATAAAGCCGCCGCGCGTCCAACTAACAAGCGTACTTACGCGCCAGTTGAGCCTAGTCGTGTGCTACTACCGCTCGATCTCTCCTGCGGCGTGCAACCCTCGGCCGAGGAGGTCGTCGTCGGCTCGTCGTGCGGCGATGGATATCGGCAGTGGCGGCGGCGGCGGCGGCAACAACGACGACGAAGCTGTCGTCCTAATTGCCCCCGACCCAGCCGACCCCCAGATGAAGGAGCGACAGCCGTTCACCTGGCTCTGCGCGGCGCCCTTCATCGTCTTCATGCTCGCCGGCTTCGCGATCTCCGTCGTCGGCATCGTGCAAGAGAGTCGTTCCTGTTTGGTAGGTGCCCACGGCGCGACCCCCATCAATAACGTGACCAAATGCCACATGGGGATGGTGCTCGCCATCACCGGGGCAATACTGCTGTCCGCGGCCATGATGGCGTCGACTGCAGTTCGCTGCGACTGCGAGTGCAACCCAAGGTTCCTCCTCCCTCGTCTTGATGAATACCATGCCGATGAAGATGATTAGCCGTCTTGTCTGGACGTAGAAATTAAATAGAGCAAATATATACATGCTGAGTGTAGAATCGTAAGAGAAGTGTTTGATGAGATTCAAAATCGAATGCGAAGAAAACTGATATGTTGTTTGCTTAGGTGCTTGATGAGTAGATGTGCAGTCTGTCTTCTCTGTGTGAATGGCATGCGGACCTGGCTCATACTCCTTGCACTTGAGGGAACTGTTTTGTTTGGGAAAGATGACCAATTTGGCGGATTCCATCGGACCTGCATCTCCGTGTATTTTGCATACGCAGGGTATGTAGAAGCAGATATATTGATTTTTTTTCAGCTGCTCCATGACGGAGAGATGTGAGGCGGCAGAGTTGGTGGAGTCCTAGACATCTACATTTTTCTTAGATAAAGGATAATAAAATCCGGCTTCATCTATCCGAGGATAGAATCAGGCCAATTATTACAGACTCTATAACTTGATATAAAGTTCGACTGAAGTATAAAGCTTATAACCGCACACACCGTAAACGGAACAGATAAAAGTTTTTGACTAAACATAACCGACATGTCTCTGCGATAGCCAACTATTTGAACCGAAGAAAACTAATGCCGACGTTTCTAGGTGTTGTGCCACGGAGGTCAATTGATCCCAGAGATCTTCACGCCGTAGCAAGATTGCCTATTGACGCAGCCAATGTGTTCCTCGAAATAGTACCTGCAAAAAAATTTTTGGTTTGCTCTGTTAAAAACTACCTCATTCGTTGTTATCCAAATCGCTCAGAGAAGGGCAGCAGCTAATGTTAATAATAATGTATCATACTTTTTGTTCCCCAACTTAAACCAATTATAAAACAAATTATCTATATTTAAAGGAGGTGTTAACCCAAAAAATATATGTATAGAACGCCATAAAAATTTAGCATAGAAGCAATCAAAGAAGAGATGATGAATTGTTTCTGGGAGATTACAGAGGCAACATTGTTTATCTCCATTCCAGTTTCTCCTAGCCAAATTATTTTGGTTAGAATAACTGTTCTTTTTAAATACCATATGAAAATTTTTATTTTTATCGGCAGCTTCGTTTGCCAAATATCTAACGACATCCTCACCCCATTGTTAATTAATGCAGCATACATAGACTTGACCATGAAAACTCCGGAGGCTTTTAAGCCCCATACAAACACATCTCTTTCCTGTAGTAAGTTAATCTGTTGTAAGGAAGCAACAATGCGGAGCCAGTTTGTCATGTTTGCACCCACTAAATTTCTCCTAAAAGAAATGTTTAGTAAGTGAGAACTCAGAACTGTGGCAATTGTATCTTGTTTTCTGCTTATAATATTAAACAACCTAGGAAACCTATCTTTAAGAGGTTTGTTACCCAGCCAAGTATCAACCCAAAAACGTGTTTGTGACCCATCATTGACATTAAAATGCCCTAGCTTCGTAAAGGTATCCTTAACATTCATCAGACTCTTCCAGAAATACGAGTCTGTTGGTTTCTTTTCATAGCTTTCTAGCGTCTTATTTTGAAATACTTATTTCTTAATAATTGTTGCCATAATCCATCCTCATTGAGTAACTTAAAAAGTCACTTACTCAGCAAATATTTGTTTTGAACCTCTAAATTCTGGATCCCTAGACCACCATGGTCCTTGGGTTGACACCTAACTTTTCACTTTGCTAACCCGTATTTTCGCTTATATTAGTCATTTTGCCAGTAGAAACCAGATCGGAAGCAGTCAATTTTTTCGAGTACCCCTTTAGGGAGTAAAAAAAAGATATCATAAACATCGGTAAGCTAGAAAGCACCGAGTTTATAAGGACCAATCGACAACCGGTTGTAAGCATTTTGCCTTTTCAACCACTAAGTCTTTTCTCAATTCTCTCTTCAATACATTTCTAGTCTTTATTAAATAATTTTCTAAAATGCATTGGTAAATCCAAATAGAGAAATGGATATTTTCCAATGTCACATCCAAATAACTGCGAATAGAACTCTTCATGATCTTTAGCTTTTCCGAAACAAAAGACTTCTCTTTTGTGGAAATTTATTTTTAAGCCAGATAGTTGCTCAAAAGTGGTTAATAAGATTAACTGTTTTGTCAACATCATGGTTCATGAAGATCACTATGTCATCCGTGTATTGAAGAATAGACAAACCATCCTTAATCAAATGGGGGAATGACCCCTTCTATCTGTCCTGCTTCTTTTGCTCTGGCAATTAGTATAGCCAACATATCTACTACTATTAGTATGGGAAATATTAGTCACCTTGCCTTAAGCCTTTCTTAGTCTGGAAATAAGACCCAAGTTGGTCATTGACCTTAATATTTACATTTTCACCCTATGTAAACATCTGTACCCATTCACGCCAATTTTGTGAAAACCTTTCATTCTTAATGTTTACTGTAGAAAACTTCAGTTCACTTTGTGATACGCTTTTTCGAAATCAATTTTAAAGATTACACCGTCTCTTTTTTTCGTGTGTAGTTCGTGAATCGTTTCATGTAATATAACAACACCCTCCATAATATTTCTTCCTGGTAAAAAGGCAGTCTGGGTTGGTCTTATCGATTTTTGGGCAATGATAGTTAATCTATTTGTTGTCACTTTTGTGAATATTTTGAAGGAGACATTCAAAAAACAGATCTATCTGTATTGTTGGATGACTCTTGCATCATTCTTTTTTAGCAATAGAATAATGTTATCAAAGTTGACGATTCAAATGTAAGCTTCCTTGATGAAATTCCAAAAACAAAGCCATCAAATTGTCTTTAATTACACCCCAAAATACTTAATAGAACTCCGGAGGAAAACCATCCGGTCCAGGATCCTTGTTATGTTCCATTTGGAAGATTGCCATTCTGATTTCCTCACAAGTGAAAGGCTCAGTCAAAGACTCATTTTCTAGGTCTGACACTTGAGGGATGTCCTCTGTCTGAGATTCATCTAATGAAATTAGCGATTCATCAGAAGGACCGAACAAGTTTTTATAATAACTAGTAATATGCTCCTTAAGCTGAGCATCACCAGTTATAATACCATTACCATCCTCAAGCTGAAAAATATGAGTCGTCCTATGCCCACCATTGGCTAGCAAATGGTAATATTTAGTATTGGCGTCTCCTTCTAAGAGATGCTTCGCCTTAGCCCTCTGGTACCACTTTAGTTCCTCTTCTCTAAGTAATTCAACAAGTCTTTCATTTAGTACATGCTTTAAATCATGTTCGGCGTCATTTAGCAGGGTAAGTTCTGCCTTTTTATCTAGTTCATCCAATCTGTCTAATAGAGTTGCTTTCTCTTTTTTATATACTCCACTCACATATTTCGCCCAATCTCTAAGACGATCACGAAGTCTTCTAATTTTTGTTTGCCATCTTTCAATAGGTGAACCTATAGCTAGAGTATTCTGCCATACCTCTGAAACCATCTCACAAAAGCCGTCTCTTAACAACCAGCCTAGTTCAAATTTGAATTGAGGCTGATAAGTTGTGGAGAATAGTAGCGGAGTATGGTCAGAAATTTCTCTAGTGAGAGGATGCACAGTGGAGAGTGTGAATTTTGACTCGAATTCTGTACATACTAAAACCCTGTCTAATTTTTCAAAAGTTTGGTTTGGCAAATTGTTTGCCCAAGTGAACTTCCTCCCTGATAACTCTATCTCTCTAAGATTTAAGGTATCAATGACAATATTGAACATGAAAGGCCCTCATCTGGTCTGCGAATAATATTAAAGTCACCACCTATAATAGTAGGTATGGTTTCCTTTGAACATACGCGTACCAATTCGGACAAGAAGTTCAATTTCTGATCGGCCTGTGCCAGAGCATAGACTGAGATTAAATTAAATTTAAAATCATCCTCCTTTTGTCTTAACTTAAAACGAATAAAGAACTCCCACCTCAATTTGACCAATGTCAAAATTCAACAAATAAACACCTAAAATCATGCCACCAGACCTATCTTTTGGCGTCATACAGTGCCAAATAAAATCTCTACCAGCACAAATGGTATTAAGAGTTTTTTATGGAAAGCATGCTCTTCCAGTTTCTGATAAGGCAATAAAATCTAAATCTTTCTCCTCTGTTAAATCTGATAGAAATCTATATTTTTTACTCTCCACGAACCCATTACAATTCTAAAAAATTCCTTTCATTGTTAACAACTTTAATTTGGGTTTTCTTCTTTTTATGGCGCCCTCTCTTTTTAAGTGATATGTGAGTTTGTAAAATCAAAGGATCATAACCCCCATCATCTAGCCCTTCTGCTATCTCCGAACAAATAAGATTTAATGCTTCTAGATCAACATTATCATCATTAGAGCACTCGGTTGAAGCATCTTCTACTAACACATAATTTTCGTCCCTGACTTTAGCATTTTCTAACAATCTATTATATTCTAGGTCTTTTAAACGCTTTATGGAAGAGAGAATATCATGCTCAGTGGTACCTAGAACCACCCCTATAGCTTTAGAAGAATTAAATAAAGAAGAATCATCTCGTGTATAAAAAGAGGGAGGTTGCTGCGTTTTACCTTTCTCGATGACCGATTCCAAATTCTTCCTCACTTTAAGTTTAGCTGCCTTCTCTGTGGAATCCTGATCCACCACTGAGGAGCTCCTCTTGCTGGATCTCACCGGTGAGCCTGTCCCACTGACCAGCTTACTATTAAGAGTCCCAGAATCTGTCTACGGGGGCAACAAAGTAGCTTTCCATGTCCCAACACTAGCTTGGGACATAACAACCCTTGGCTTCTCAATTGGCTTGACCATCTTACTCTGGGTGACGGTAGACTCCTCTGTCACCTCCAACTGTGCCGCCCCATGGGGCACATTTTGATATCCGTCATCGAGTGGCAGATCACCATTCCCATTGGCAGGTGCATGTGCATCTCCTATTTTTCCATCAACATCCATTTTCTCCTTGGGCTTCCCCCAATTTATGTTGTAATTTTTTGCCCCTTTGGGATCCCCCTCCTTTGGATCATCCTCCCTGGTAAAGTCCATATTAATGAGTTGTGGCTTACCATTGAGGTTATCCTTCTCAATTGCAAACTGTAGCTCGTAAACATAGTCCCCAATAACCACATCCACAAAGTCTGGGATAAGTGATGGGTCTAGCACTGCTACTTTCATCCTTGCCCTGCCAGTATTCTTTATGAAAATAGTGTCAACAGCCCTAGGGACACCCAAGATAGTTCCCACAGCCCAAATAATGGGAAATTCTTTGAACTCTCTGGGAAGTCCTCTAAAGTGCACCCACACTTTCTCAATTTCACGTTTAAAAACCTCAGTATCAGTACCTTTTTCAAAAGTAATTTTGCCCTCAACTTCCTTGGCAGCCATAGGTCCCTAATTTGACACTGTTTCTGGTAAGTCAGCTGATGGGAAATTAATAATAAAGGCACTAGTACCTGTTGTTTGAATCTCCCACTTATGATTCTTAACAGGTAAAATCCTTTCAGGTAGTAGCCTTTCTAGTTCCACTGCCAATTGGTTGACAGTAAAAGAACCTTCCAGAACACGTACCAGAGCTTTTGTTTCTTGCACATTAACTTTCGGATTATCGGCCACTGGGATGAAATAAAAACCAAGGCCCTCCACAACATAACCACAAGGAACAACACTTATGTTTGTTTTTTGCTGTTCGGGCACAACTTAGTCATATGGTCACCAAAGCAAATTTCACAGCAAAGAACAACAGTGCACTCGTGAATTGTGTGACCTTTGGTATGACAACGATAACAGTATGGTTTCCCTTTATTCTTTTTTCCCCTTTCACAGATGATTCTGGGATACCAATGACGTTACCTTTTGGCTCCGTAGCCTATGGGACAGTCTCCTTTTGTTGTTCTGCAATCTTCACAGGCGTCTAGTCAACCACCATGGTGGTGGCCTGCTGAGTTGCTGGTGGAGCACTCCCTCCTTGTATCGCGGCCTCCACCAGCATTGGCTGTGGATGCGCAACATGGGAAGCCCCTGGGATTGGACCTCCCTGCTGCTAATGGCCAGCAGGCGCCGCTGCCGCCTCTCCTCCGAAAGGATGTTGACCAGTCGGCCCCATGCCCGGTGCACCTTGGCCGGTCAAGGCTTGTGGGGCAGCACCGAATTGCGCCTGTTGGCTAGCGTGTCCCATGACCGGCGTAGCCTGGCCATCCATGATGGGTTGGTCGGCCGGTGCGTTTTCCAGGTGAAAACACTGCCCTCCATACCCGCCGTGACCACGGCCGCCATGTCTTCCATGGGGACGGCGCCCCCTCCCAGGAGCATGATGACCATAGCCGTGGTCGTTGTAGCCTCCATATGGGGCGTAGCCGCCATGGCAACCCCCTCCATATCCATAGCCAGGGCCGTGCCCTCGATCGTCGAAGCCACCACGTCCACGTCCACCAAAACCAGGGTTAAAACCCGGGTTGAAACCCGGATTGAAACCCTCTCCACCTCTTCCCCACGCGCCCACCGAATCCTCCACCATTGCCTCCCCCTTGTGGCGCCACTTTTTTGCACTC
Organism: Bothriochloa decipiens; assembly: GCA_023333625.1. NCBI lineage: Eukaryota > Viridiplantae > Streptophyta > Magnoliopsida > Poales > Poaceae > Bothriochloa > Bothriochloa decipiens. The sequence goes on from CM041646.1 coordinate 36,854,565, forward strand.
GCGCACCACTTCGGTGAAGGACCAATGTGATGAGGGTTTGCACGATGACAGCGGGTGTGGAGGAACAAGATGCGGAGTCTTGTGCCAGTAGGGGAGAAGAGGGCGCATAACCCCTTTGTGGGCCTGAAAAACTTGCCTAGTCCAATTTGGACATGGTCCGGATGTCTAGGATTAGGGTCATGGCTCCGATCCACCTCCTCGTCTGAGTTGTTGGGACGCACGGTACAGGGGACGGCGCACCCCCGGGTAGTGGAGGAAAGGTAGGATCAGGTTCCTGATAAGTCGGAGATTTGAACTTTCTTGAATTCTCCGATTCTGACGGCAATTCAAAAATTTTTGAAACCCTGCTGGACCTTGACGGAGCACCCCTCGCCGCGACCGAGACGAACCACCATAGGCGGTATTGTCCTGGTATGCCAAGGCAAGATAATCTCCCAAGGTCCACGGAGGTGAAATCCTCGGTGATGGTAAAGGACCCTCCGATGGAGGTCCAACCAATCTCTTTTCGCCATTGTTTAGAGTAGGATTTTTGGAAGAACTTTGTCGGCAGAGCACGGAGAATTACCTGATGCTAGAGCCCGTTCGGCTCTAAGCAGTTGTTCCACTATGAATCCCACGTCCATAGCTTCCTTCACGAACTCCAGAGTGGTAGGCGTCGACAGTGGACCATCTTCTTCACCAACATCCTCCGCGCCTTCAAGATCAGCCGGGCTAGACCAAAATTTGGTCTGGATTGCCCCAAGTTGATCAATCGGCTCCTCGACCTGAACAGCGTGCACTGGCTTCGGGTCTTGACCGACTGCCACCACCGCCTTCACCAACTCATATAGTTCTTGCCGGCCTCGAGCAGCTCTCCATTCATCCGCTTCAACGTCCTCCTTCTCAGCTGGCTCCGGCGTTGGAAACAGCGCCCTTCTTGTTGATGGCACAAGTGTTAGCTGTCGACGCCGCAGGCCAACACCAGCAACGCCTCGGGCCTGTCCTCCCCCTTGCCTCCAGCCTTCTCGGTTCATGCCGGCGAAAGACCGGCGAAGAACGGAGGAGGGAATCCAAACAACAATCACTATATAGTACAGTGATTGCTACATGACTGCGCTTGGGATACAAACCTGACTAGTCCCCACTTCTGCCTACTAGTGACACTGTCACCCGAGAAGTAGCCAGGGCAGCGGCAGAGCTAGCGCACTTAGAAAGTATAATGATTTAGCCAGCTGAAAGGTGAAACAAAGTGCCATGTCATATCTAGTCAGCAATATAGCCATCTAGTATAATAGATGAGCTATTTGAATGGCTGTACTCAAGAGACAACTATTTAATTTTTGCACATGCAGCTACAGCAGATTGGGCAAGAGAAAGTAAAAGAATCTTTTCTTCTTGTAACCTGTGTTGCAGCCGGCAAAGAGATTACCGCCGGCTCTCCCCTCTCTCCTCTGACATTGCAGGTTTTCTGTAACGTGGATGTCTTGTAGCCGACTGAAAGACGCTCATAATACTTGCTCTTATGGAGAGCGACTGCATGCGACATGTGAACAACCTCCTTTTGCGCTTTTAGGCCTCTTTGTGGGTCTCCCATCCATAATGAACGTCTCGTCATGGAGCTAAAGAAACTAAGTTACCGGTGGCTAACTTGTTTAGGGTTGTGACGAGTTAACAGTGGATGCGGGAACCGATAGAAAGAGAATTGTCCGAACACCCTATTCCAAGGCATATTATATTTCAATTCATCTTAAATTGGAGTAATGTTTTTTTTCCTAACATTTACAGAATTCGACAGGAAAAATGAAAAATTAACAAGGAAAGTTTTACCTTTTTACCTGATGCTGTACCATCAGATAAGCCACGACCGGGAAAAACAATATACCACATAAGTCGGGCCGATAAGTTCGAGCGAACAGAGATAGGTTGGTATTTGGTTCAGCAATAGGAAAGCAAAATCAATTTCCCTAATGTTAAACCATCAGATATCTACACCTAATAATATCTACACCTCATATCTACACGAATTAGAATCTCTCTTATCTAGCGCGATTTGGAGTCTGTAACAGAACCGACCAATTTATTAGAGCACAAGCACATAATCCGCCATTAATTCAGCAAATCATATGATTGGACCTAATAAACCCGGTAGTCCGTGAAATCTCGAAGGATTTCAAACTTTTTCGGCACGACCAAGATCGTAATAGTTTAGCGGTTCCATTCACAAGTACACAGTTCGCACATAGTTTTAAAACATCATCGGAGTACGAAATAGAGTTATTACAAACCAAGTTCAAGTTCAAATAAAAGCGGAAGCGATTTAAGTTCAAAGACCACACACGCATTTGAAATACAGTGCCAGGTCCTTGGTCCACATCCAGCAAAAGCATTAAGTAGAGAAGAGTGACCATGCCCAAGGTCTAGTCATCGCCCAAGGCGGGATAGAAACAGTTCTGACAATAACC
>CM041646.1:36857405-36884400 GCA_023333625.1 Bothriochloa decipiens
AGGATAGCTGACTCATTTAAAATTTGCGGAAAAGCTTGCATTAAGAACAATTAATAAGGACCTTCTAGCAATGTATTTTAATCTGATCATCTCTATCATGCTACATTAGCACCTGTACTAAACAAGCATGGTAATAATTATTCAACAGCAAGTAACCATTTCCGGTTGAGTATCTTTCCATCTCATCGGCTCAACCATCTCACCTCTTGTTCAAGTTCTTACTACGATGCCGCTGCTCAAGTCAAGTGTTCACTGTCCAGGAACGATGGCGATTATAATCGATTACTAACCAGCTGGCGGGTACTCCTCACACAAACCACACTCACCAGCCACGGTGAGCTACAGGTCACCGACATCCAATTCAGGAAAAACGCGAGATCAACAGGTACCATCACATCCGGGCACCGTCCGGCTGCCAGCAGGGCGCACCATGCTATATTCAGGCCTTACAACCGCGTAACCCGTGGTCCCCCATCTTTACCAATGCGATGCGTACAGCAGGTCGACTCCCGGCCCAAATCAAAATTAGGCTTCGCGGTCGGAACGACTTATCCTTCCAGCTAAATGTGAGGCATAAATTCAATATGACTTGAGGACGTACAACGGACGGGGTCCTAGTTCGACACAGACGGGATAAACCACATTGAACCTCCAGTTCATTCTCAACTCCAATCCCGCCCGGTCTCGATTTATTATCTCCACATGGTTATCCAAGATAACAATGTATTCAACCATCCGAGTTACCACCTATAACTCGCGGATGACAGGAAATCACCCGACTTCTACCGATCTAGTTAAGCAGGGCTAAGCAATAATCGTACCTGAACCTAACAGGGTTGAAGTATAAACACTGGCAAGGAATATAAGTAATGCAGCAACGGTATAAAACAACGCCTATAACTTAATGCAACAAACAAGTAAAGGACTCAAGTTAGATATTTTACAAACCACAGGGAGAATGCTCCGGGGCTTGCCTTTCAGAAAAGCACTTGGCTGATGGTCAGGACACTCCGGAAGATCAGCTTCAGGATCCTCTTCGGCTGCTGCTTCCCGCACCAAAGCTTCCTGTTGGTCTTCCTCTCCTGGTGCTCCGGGAACTACCGTCGCGAGCTCTGACGATCCTGTATGATGCATAGTGCGTATGAATACCGTGCATACATATAAATACAATGCTGATGGTGATGGTAAATGAATGCTTAACTAAGATGAATGATATGATATATTGAAACATGTATGATAAGCACATGTCATCTGCATTCTCTTCTACCGATAAATCTCCAAATAAGCCTCGCATTAAAACTTTACTCGCACAATATAAAGAATTATAAACAACCATTATTTTGCACACTACACTCTACTGAACCAAAACCAATAGAAGATCATATATATCATGAATAGCATAAAAAGCATTTTTACACACATGAAATGATAACTCTAAAGCATTATTTATAAATGAAAGAATTCAGGGTATAACTACAACATGACTTTAGACTACTCAGAAAATTCTGTAAAAATTACAGAAGCTTAATCATACCAATTAAAGGCTACCATAAAAATTTCAAGTCAAAACAGTAAGTACTTTATCCTGCACAAAAATGACAAGGCAGCACAATTCCAGGGGCATAAAATACTTTGTACATAAAAGTATATCAAACAACAGATCTCAGAACATAATTAGCTCTAGATTGACATAAAAACACTCTCCAAAAAGTTTCATGAACAAATTCCTTATACATTATTTATTATGAATTATTTATCCTCACATGAAAATAGGCACCATAACTAGACATAGAAAAATTTACATATGACATAGCCTAATAACATTTTTCACAGATAGAGCATGATATAAGAAAACCAACAAACTTGGTCTCACATTTTTCTGAGCAACAGAGAATTAGTTATGCATTTCCTAAGATAAATACAATTAATAGAGATAAATAAAGCTATACAGAAAAGTTTCACAAATTCCATATTTCATATTTTTCATGCATAGATCATCTCATAAGAAAAATACTGCAAGTTGAACCAACTCATTTGGATGAAAAATGAGCAAGTTATGAATTTTCAAAGTTTAAACTGAAATCTGAAATCTATTCTGAAAAAGAAAAAGGAAAAACCACTTTACACCGGGGACCCTAGCATTTCCAGAAACTAACCAAGCCCTATTAAGAAAACTGCTGTGTCTGGCAACTTAGCACAAGGGACCCTAGGGTTTCTTGAATTCCAGGACGAAAGTCCTCCTCCGGGGAAAAGGCAGGGAAGTCGTCGGCGTGGCTTCGCCGGCTGACACGGCGGCTTCCCGGCGTCACCGACCGGAGGGAAAGGACCAGCAGGTCAACGCGCTTCGATTGAGCAGCTAAAAACGGACAGGGGCACGGTCCAGGTGGCTCGGCCACGTGCGCGGCGGACCGGCGACCAACCGCACGGCGGCGCGGCCAAATTCCGGCGAGGGCCGACCCTAATCGGCTCGGTTAGCTAGGGCTCTAGCGGCTACGGGGCACAGCGCATCCTATTTGCACGAAACGGCAAGAAAATGACGGGCAGAGCGGCGAGTCCACGGCGGAGCCGAGGTGCGGCCATGGCGGCCGGGAAGAAAACTCGCCGATTCGAGTATACCTTGGAGCAACGGGCCGAGGCGAGGGCGGAGGACAGTGTAGCGGGCTCTGGCGCGTCCGATTGTGGTGCTCAGCGGGTCAATGCGTGGCCAAAGGCGGCGAATTTTGAACGGCGACGAGGCGAGCTCGGCGCTGCGCGGCGGCGGCCGAGAGCTTGCAGCGCTGCGGGAAGGAGAAGGGAGGGGAAAATGAAGGAGGGGACCGCGAGAGGGAGAGCGGGCGCCTCGCTTTAACCTGTCCGAACGGCCGCTGCCGCCCCGGATGGCCGGTCGACGCGCGCCACGCGGAGCGCGCGGGCTGGGCGACATGGGCGGTGGCCGAACATTTTCCTGACGGCCAGGGTACAGCCGTCACCAAAATGTTATTTCCATGAACTCAGAACAAACTTTGCTACTTAATAACTTTCAAACTAAGCCGAATTAGCAAAAACTCAAAATAGATGAAATGTAGATTTTGAAGAGTAGAACATTTCATCTTAAAGAAGTTTTGCCAGATTCTGCCTAGATTTTGAAATACAAAAATCCAAATAAAATACCTTTTAAAATCTCCTAAAATAGAAAACCAGCCCCCAATTTTGCCCTTTTTCAACATTTTTGAACACCTTCCAAGCATTTTCATGAAAAGTGGTAAAAACAACTTTTGTTCCTTATAAAATTCTCTACAAACTTCATTTAGGGCACACACACATGCAAGCACTCTAGCTACCACTTCCAATTCAGTCAAACAAAACTACTCTAATGGTCCACCTTGGTCAACCATGACAACAAAACTTAATTAGCCAAAACCATGAACATAAACCTAGGTTCATTTGGTGTCCTAAACATGTCTAGGTTACCCTAGAGGTCATCCAACACCAAACACTCATACCACATATGCACTTCATGTGAAAGGCAATCAAAATTCGAATAAACAGGCATGATACATAAAATGACAATCACTCTTTTCATTAAGGCTATGCATAATGATGCTTATGCTTAAGAATGCAATTGATTATGCTTGCTTAACACCAGAGTGTTACAGAGTCCGATTCGAAAAGGTATTGAGTCTTACCTAGCGTGAGATGGAGTCCGAATCGAAAAGGTATTGCATGCTATATGTGACCTGGACTCATAAATAGTGTCATCTCATACGTAAAGAGGCAAAAATTTCTTTCACTTTTTCATCCGGGCTAGCTTGTGAGGATGATGAAAATTGGATCTCTTACCACAAAAAAACCACCAGCGCCATTCCCTGCATCAACGATAATATGCAGTCCCTCCAATGGTTTTTCTAATGCCAAAGAAAAGAGAAATATAACCATCATAAGTTTCAGGAAATTTCACTATATCTATCACCCCCATGGGCAATAGATGTGTTTGAACACGTGTACAGATTGATTACCCAGAAACAAACAGATAATTTCTGCTGTTGTGTAAAGAAGTGCAGAAAATAAACAACTAATAATATAAAATAGGATGTTGTCTACAAATCACAATTATCAGATAAAAAAACTCAAACGGTGAGTTGGTATTGCAACAAATCTTAAGGGCTTGTTTAGATGGAAGGGGAACTCATCACCTTCTATCAAAACAGGCCCTAATGGGCTAAAAAGTGCAACTAGAAGACAAAACGCATAACTAACTGAATTTGATTGGGCACATAAAAGTAATCAAATAGATTGCAGTCCTAATCTAGCAAGTCAAAAATGAGTTTTAAAATATAGCACATGAAAGCACCTTTGTCTCCAGCAGATTTACGAACTGCTTGTACAACAGAAGTATAAATTGACATGTAGTCAACATTAGCCACAACTCCCCTTGATGCTTCCCCCTGTTCTTTTAGAAAATCGGACGCAACAAGAGTAGGAAGAAAAGAAAATAGATGTGGCCGTTAACCGAGCAAACAGAATGGAACATGGACACGAATAAAAGGGTCAACATGAGCGTGAATAAAAAGATGATATGACGCTCTAGAAGATGGCAAATTAGAAAACAAATTTCATACGACCATTAAGAAAAAAATAGAAAATGGAAAAACGCTTATAGGAAAAATGTGCACGGATATCAGGCCGTCAAAGCTGATGTACGACGAACGGGCCGAGGGCACTTAGCTTAGGATCTTTTTCTATTTTTTATTATTTTATTTACGAGATATCTATAAAAATTAAAAGTTCAGATTCCTATCAGAATCTTCTTTTTTCCAGTCTGTGTCTCGTCGTCTGAACTCACAAAAAATTGGTTTTAACTTTCCTCGTGATTTCGTTTCCCTTTACGTTAACCGCAACCGTGAAGGAAATTTGCCTTTCCTGTATATGGATGATAACAGGCACGTATACTAGCCGTCGTTAGCTAGAACTCGCCGCAGTCCAAATACGACATGCAACACGAGATTGCTCCTGATCGAGCACGATTCCAATTCCAACAAAATAAATCGGCGAAGGCCAACTAACAAACGTGCTATACGTACCTGTGCTAGTTGACGCTAGTCGTGTGCTACAACTGCTCGATCTCCCCTGCGGCCTGCAACCCTCTCGGACGTGGTCGATCGTCGTCGGCGGCTCATCGCGCGGGCGATGGACATGGAGGTCGGCTTCGGCGGCAACAACAACAACGCCGCTGTCGTGTCAAGGGTCCCCGACCCGGCCGATCCGCAGAGCCATGAGCTACAGCCGTTCACCTGGCTCCACGCGGCACCCTACATCGTCGTCATGCTCGCCGGCGTCGCGCTTCTCACCGTCGGCCTGGTACTGATCGTTCCTTCCTGCAGGTCTGTAGGTGCCGACGACGTCAATAACGTGAAATTCGTGAACGAAAACAAATGCGAACTGGGGATTGTGCTCACCGTCATCGGGGATATAATGGTGGGCATGGGCATTGGGGCGTCGACGGCGTTGATGTGCTCTGGGTGCCGCCTCCCCCGGCTTGATCAGGCCGACGATTAGCCGTCTTGTATTGTGTCGATGGCTGGATGGAGACAGTTGCAGGTGCACTTATAAGTTATGGCCGCATTTTAGCTCACAGGAGATTATGGGTCACTGCATACTATTACAGAAATAAACTTCCGTGGCGTTGCCAAAATGTCCTCCGTGACGGGCATTTTTCTTTTGCCCGCTGCGGTAAATCCCATGATTTATCGCAGCGGGCATTTTTTATTTACCGTGGCAGGTACTTCTGTCCGGTGCGGTAAATCGATTTACCGCAGCGGACATATTAAAATATTCGTCACGGAAAATACATATTTTCCATGCGGACGCTTTAAGATGCCTGTTGCGGTAAATCTATTTACCGCAGCGGGCAGGCTACAAGGCCCGTCTCGAAAAATATAGAGGCCCATAGACAGCCCAGTAAGGCCCGATAGCGTGCACCATATAAATACAATCTCTAGGGTTTCACTCCTTCTCCAATCCTCCCCCTTCTTTCACTCAAGCAGAGCGGCGGCTGCCTCTGTCCGCGTCGTGCGGCTCGAGCCCGTGCCCCTCCCTTAGCGCCACTCCACTCCCTCTCCTCCCCTCCTCTCTGGCCGGCAGCGCGGCCGCGGAGGCCCTCAGCGCGCGGCGGTGGACCTCGGCGCGTCATGGGAGGCGGACTACAGCGCTGAGGTGGAGGACCTGGCGTGGCGGAGGCCCTCCGCGCGGCGGCGGACCTCGGCGCATCGGCGGAGGTGGACCTCGATGCGAGACGGCCCTCGGCGCGTCGGGGGAGGCGGACTTCAACGCGGCGACGGAGGACCTCGCGCGCGGAGGCGGAGGACATGGCGCGGCGGCTGAGGCGGACCTCGGTGCGGCGGCGGAGGACCTCGGCGCGCGGCGGCGGACCTCGGCGGAGCGCTCGGCACCTGCTCCGTGCAGGTCAGCTCCTCTCTCTCTCCTCTCACTCCTCTCTCCTCTCTCTCAAATGATTCCTCATCCTCTCTCCATGCAGGTTGGCGTGGATTAGGTGGTGGATCGACTGGATCCGGTGACGGGGTGGCCGAGGCTTGTCGATCTGGTGGCGAGCGTCATCGACGACGGATCGACGGCAAGGACGACCGGATTCGGCGGCAGCGGCGCTGCAGCCCTAGATGTGCTCGGCGGGCCCCTGGATGGGCTCGACGGGCCTGTCCTGGGTTATTCCCTCTTTTTTTTATTTTTCCAAATTCTTTTCCGCAGCGGGCGTTCTAATGTGTCCGCTGCGGTAATTTCATCTTTCGCAGTGGGCAAAGGCGCCCGCTACGGTGGAGGCCACGATTAACCGTGACCTTCCATCCATGGCAGGAGCCTTTGCCCGCTGCGGTAAATGCATAGTGCCCGTCACGGTAAAGATTTCTGTAGTTGTGGCAGCAGGAACGAAATAGGCAAAGGCGTAGTTGTGTTTCTAGGCTGTTTTTTTTCTTATGAAAAGTTGCAATTGTAGGTAGATGGTGTGACATGGCTTCACCAAATTGCACAAAAAAACTTAGTGAAATGTCTCCTATTTAGATATAGAAGATAGAAGATATATATAAGTGTCCTATTATATCATGTTTTTGTATTATTTTGGTTTCTTGTATGGGAGTTAAAGCTTCAGCTCCTCTGGTTCATTTTAGAAGGAACCAACAATTTTTTGTTTGAAAGACGGCAAAAAGTTGTTGCCATATTTTTATTAGACAACGAAAAAGAAAAACAATTACAACAAAACTCTACTAAAGATAGTCCTCTCTCCAGTGCACTTTACTACACTGCCAACTCACCCTCTCAGAAAAAACTCTTGACAGACAAAAATCTCTCAGCCGAGATACTATCCTCCCCTAGAACATTGAGAAAGAAACCCCCCCACCCCTGAGCTCCTAGGTAGTCTCCACATTCGGGCGCTATACCCACTTGTATTGGTCAAAATCTTCTTTGCAAAGAAATGCCACTTTCTTTGGTTGTAAACTTTTATTCTGGAAAGTTTTTTCTACTCCTCTCCTTCCTGATGTTCCACCAGAATTAGATTATGATGAGTCCATCGAAGTTCCTTCTATTCGATCTTTCAATCTTGGCGCAACATTTCCTCCAATATTTGTGAAGTGGTCCATTTGTTCCAATCGGGTCAATCACCGAGGGTTATACCATGATTTCAAGCATGTCCAAACCTACCTCATGAAAGTGCATTCTTTGCATAAGTGTGTGGGCATTTCTTGTTTGCTGTTGCAGAGCTTACAAACCGGGTCATGATGAGGCCAATTTCTCTTCATCAGGTTATGGGCTATAAGTATTTTCTTATGGAGCAAAGTCTATGCGAAGAATCTGCATTTAGGTTCGGCCCTAGCTTTCCATATTGGGGTAATTCTTAGTCTGCTGAAGGAACCTTCAAATTGGACCATGTATGCGCTTCTGGAAGAGTATTCCCCATCAGCCATCCAGCGCCATGTGATTATGTCTTCACGGTTTGCATCCAACTGAATGATCTGTACCTCTCCCCAAAACATTACATACTCCTAAATTTCCTAACAAGATTAGCTAATCATTGCCATGTTTTCGTGATTTCAAAAACATCTCTCCCCTCCGTAGTTCACATTCCTTTTCATCACCACTGTTTTATTTGCTAATTGATTTAGAAATCTTTAGTTACAACATCAGGATTTCATGCCTCTGGTTCAGGATAAGTGGAACATACGACTTCATACCAATGATGCAGCTAAGGTCATCACAAACAAATTCAAAAGACTAAGACAAGTGCTAAAAGAATGACAAAAAAACCTCTGCCTCAAAACTACAATTCACAATGTAAAGTTAGTTCTATCCTTCCTCATCTACTTGGAAGAATTAGGAGACCTTTCCATCCTTGAATGGAATTTCAGAAAGATGTTAGAGTTAAAACTTTCTTCTCTGCTCAGACAACAACATATTTATTGGAAGATGAGAGGCTCCATAAAATGGGTTACCTTGGGGGATGCTACTAGTAGTAAATTTTTCCATGCTCATACTTCAATCAAGCATTCTAGAAACTTGATCACTTCACTAGAAGATTATGATGGTAATGTTGTTGCTTCACATCAAGAGATAGCTGACCTGATCAGGTTTGCCTTCAAGGAAAGATTGGGTACTTCCTCCTTTCAGGGAATGCATTTCAATTTGCCATCACTTATTCAAAATGTCAGTGGCTGTCCTCCTTAGTGCAGCCCTTCTCTTGGGAAGAAATTGATGGAGTAGTTAGGAACTTACCTTCAGAAAAATTACCTGGGCTAGATGGCTTTAATACTGACTTTATCAAGAAATGTTGGCCAATCATTAAGCATGATTTCTATAATTTTTGCAATGCCTTTGATTCTGACACAATGTGCTTGTAGAGTCTGAATGGATCTCACATCACTCTGATTTCAAAGCATGATAATGCAGTCAAAGTCTCTGATTTTAGGCCAATTTCTCTGTTAAACACCTCTATTAAAATCCTCACTAAATTGTTGGCCAACATGCTTCAGATGGCAATGCCAAAACTCATACACAAGAATCAATGTGGGTTCATCAAATCAAGGGCTATTCAGGATTGTTTAGCATGGTCATTAGAGTGATCAAAGCAAAAAGGGCTATTCAAGATACTCTGCATATGTGTGATTAGAGCAAAAAGGAGATTACACTTCTAAAGCTAGATTTCAAAAAAAACATTTGACAAGGTTGAGCATGAACTCATGATTCAAATTGTGCAACAAAAAGGCCTCCCCCCAAATGGATACTATGGATGAAACAGATTTTTGGATCAAGGACTTCATCAGTCTTATTAAATAATGTACCAGGGAAAGTCTTCCATTCCAAGAGAGGTGTTAGGCAAGGTGATCCCCTTTCACCTCTTTTTTTGTCCTAGCAGCAGACTTCCTTCAGTCCATTCTTAATACTGCTAAGCTCAATGGTCTCCTTTAGTCACCAATAAATTTGACACATGATCAAGACTTCCTAGTGTTGCAATATGCAGATAATACACTCATCTTCATGCAGGCAGATGCTAGACAAATTCTAGACAAGTCTTTTTTTAAGTGTATTCTAAGTACTTTTGGTAAATCCACTGGACTCAAAGTCAATTACAGTAAATCTATGATGGTTCCTATAAATGTTAGTGAGGATAGAATGACAATTTTAGCAAATACTTTTGGATGCTTGGTGGGTTCTCTGCCTTTCATATATCTTGGTTTACCTCTCAGTCTCACAAAACCTTCAGTTGCAGACTTCTAACCCATGGTCTCTAAATGTGAGAAAAGATTGATATCCATCTCATCCTTTCTAAGTGCAGCTGGAAGATTGCAAATGACCAATGTTGTTCTCAGTGCTTTACCCACTTATACTATGTGTAGCTACCTACTCCCAAAAATAGTGGTCAAACAAATTGACAAATATCAAAAGCATTGCCTTTGGAGAGGGTCTGATATAAACTCTAAGAAACCACCAAAAGCTACCTAGTGAAAGGTCCTAATGGCTAGAGGGGGGTGAATAGCGTAATAAAATTTCTTGCCAAGACACTTAAGCAACTTGTTAGACTAAGAGATGGCGTAAATGCAAAGCTAAAGCTTTGATTACTCTATGCAAGCCTTTCTAACAATTCTAGTATATAGGCTATACTACTAGCACCCAATCAACAACAATCCTAGCAAATCAAAACAAGATTACTCTAGGCACTTCACTAAGCTAGCAAGAGCAACAAGATAAGAACACAAAGGAGCTACACAAGCTAGCAATTCTACTCACTATCTAGCAAGACAAGCAATCAATCAAAGTATGAATACCAAGATAGATACAAGAAAGGGGGATTGGATTGTTATACCAACGCGACGTGTAGATGGCCAATCACCTAGTCGAAATAACAGCACAAGAGAATACTCGGCAATCACAATATGAACACAATAATTTTTTACCAAGGTTCACTTGCTTTCCAGCAAGCTACACCTCATTGTGGCAATACTCTCGCTTGGAGATGTGCACGCTAAATTGGCACTCAACGCCAAACCCGTTGCTGTGCGCCGCACTATCAACACAAGACGGGGATCCTCCAAGCCACGTGCAATCCACTAGAGTATCATTTTGCGAACTCCCATGAGGAAGGATCAAAAACCCCTCACAAGAACACCGGGTGTGGCCTCGAACAATCCCCACCTCGAGCTCAACAACCCGCTACCTCCAAACCATCTAGGGTGACGTGAATCACCCAAGAGTAACAAGAACTCCGTAGTGAACTCAAAGATCTAGTGCCTCTAGATGCAACTCTCAATGCTTAGCACTAGATTCTCACTCAATCTCACTCTAGATGAACAAGCAAGTCAAGAGATGAGTGGGGAGAAGTTTTTCTCGCTCAAAGAATGCTCAAGAATGAAATAGTGGGAAAGAATGACTCCCAACGGCCAGCCAAAACCCATATATAGTCACCTCGGATTGGCCTACCAGAACTTTCGGTGGAGCCCCACTAGAACATCCGGTCAGTTCAGATCTAGCCGCTGTACGCGAGTCAGTCCAGATCTAGCCGTTGTACGCAAGTCAGTCCGCAAAGTCAACCGAAACTTTTGGTCATCTGACCAGAACTTCCGGTCATCCACCAGAACTTCCACCGGAACTTCCGGTCGTGAACTGGAAGTGATTCGGGGCGCGTGGTTACTTGGGCTGGGCTGACCGGAACTTCCACTAGAACTTTCGGTCACCAACCGGAAGAGTTTTGGTGCGTGTGGTTGCTCGGGCTGGGCTGACCGAAACTTCCAGATCAGGCCCACCAGAACTTCCACTGGTCCACCACCACCCCGCACTAAAACGGGCATATCTCTTAGCTCCGAACTCCATTTTCGATGATCTTAGACTCTATGGAAAGCTTATTCAGAGGGCTACGTAACCAAGATATCCTCAAGATCCCAACCATTATGGATTAAAGCAATTTTCTAATCCAAGAGCCATCATTTCTCTTTTCCAATGCAAGTGTTCTTCATCGTCGCGCCTTCGCCAATCCAAGTCACACCACTTGCCAAGGACGCTAACCTCAACATGTAAACCTCTTTGATCACAAGAGTTAGCATATCTCCAAGAAGAACAGGGGTAAGGGTTAGCTCTCTAGTTAGTCTCTCATATGCATCATGCCAAGTCAAACCTAGAGGCACTTGAACCACGAATTCAACTATGAATTCCCCTCTTGATAGTCGGTTATCAATCCTAAATGTGATCACACTCTTTATAGTGTCTTGATCACGAAAAGGGAAAACACCTATCTCTTGATACCTTTGCCTTGAGACCTTGATGCTTGATCATCCCATGTACAAGTTCACACCAAGTCCCTAGGCCTTGACACCTCTATATTGCTTAAGTGTCTAGTCAAACTTAGATCAAAACATTAGCAACATGAGTGTCATCAATTATCAAAACCAAACAAGAGCTTTCAATCTCTCCCTTTTTGGTAATTGATGACAACCCTTCACAAAGATATGAAAATTGAATTCAATATGAAATTGAATTGCTTGTCCAAGATAAATTGATAATGAATCTTGGTTGGCCAAGCATTTCAACTTCGGTTTTGTTAGTGGTAGCTCCCCCTACATATGTGCATCCAATGTTTGGTAGATTTCAAGCACATATGCATAGATAAGAATTGTGGGAGAGATATCACTACCAAAATTGATGCTAAATTTTATAGAATGGACCTTTGAAGGGTGATACCAATCGGAGCGTGATAATAAACCATCCCTAGCATCATGGTAACTAGACATACATCAAAACTCAAAATATCTCATGAGATCAATATTATAAGAGAGATACTTTGAATTGCATGAAAAATACTATGTCTAGAAACCACAAGAGAGCATGCTAGTACTTCATATCATCATTCAAGTTCAAGAACTAGCATACACCATTCAAGCATGAATATTGAATTTAAACTTGCAATGCTCCATATCATCATGCTATGCACATACAAATGCAACAAATAGCTTGTGAGCTTGCTCTCCCTATTTGTGTGCTTAAATTTTAAGTTTTAATCGATCCCCTTCCATTAATCTTTGTGACTTTTTGTGACTTATTTCTCCCCCTTTGTCAACAATCACCAATACGGGTGCAAAAGATGAGAGAAACAAGTCAATCAAATTATGGTCAAATCTAGATCACTTGCCTGGAATATGTATTTCAATTTGAACCAAGGACAAGTTTCTTCACACCTCAATAATAAGGGTTATCTTGACCATGTTGAAATACACATCATGAGATCATGCTATAGATTCAACACTAGGTTTGCAAGCTCACAAACATGTCATATGACACCACTAGATCAAATCAACCATAGCAATAATGATGCCATACATACATCAAATCCCTTTGATTTTCATGAATGATTCTAATAAGATGCACCATGACTATATGTTCTACACAACTAGCAAAGGATGCATGATATGCCACAAATAACTTTACCTTGCTATGTTGGAAGAGAGGCATGTCATATATAAGGAGGTGCATCAACTCATGTTGGAGAAGCTAAGTATGTTCAATTCATTCCTCAACTTGCAATATCTTCTTTCATCAAGTGGCTTGGTGAAAATGTCAGTTAGTTGATCTTTGGAGCCAATGTTTTCAATGCTAATATCACCTTTTTATTGATGATCCCTTATGAAGTGGTGCCTCACATAAATGTTTTTTGTTCTTGAGTGTTGAACTGGACTGTTGGTCATCTTGGTAGCACTCTCATTGTCACAAAACAATGGCACATGCTTGAACTTGATTCCATAGTCCTTCAAGGTGGCATTCATCCATAGCAATTATACACAACAATTTCCCGCATTAATATATTCGGTTTCGGCGGTGGAAAGTGAAACATTATTTTGTTTCTTTGAAGACCAAGAAACTAGAGATCTTCCAAGCACTTGGCATGTTCCACTTGTACTCTTTCTATCAATCTTGCAACCAGCATAGTCGGAGTCCGAATATCCAACCAACTCAAAGCTTGACCCCTTTAGATACCATAAGCCAACATCTTGTGTGCCCTTTAAGTACCTCAACATTCTTTTAGCTGCCGTCAAGTGACTCTCTCTTGGTGAGGCTTGATATCTAGCACACATGCACACACTAAACATGACATCCGGCCTAGAAGCAGTCACATATAGCAAACTTCCAATCATAGACCAATATAGCTTTTGCTCCACCATATTGCCACTATCATCAAGGTCCAACCCTCCATTTGTACCCATTGGTGTACTAATAGCTTTAGCATCTTGCAAACCAAACTTCTTGATCATGTCCTTGATGTACTTGCCTTGACTCACAAAGGTGCCAGTCTTCATTTGCTTGATTTGAAGTCCAAGGAAGTAACTTAACTCTCCAAGTATAGACATTTCAAACTCACTAGCCATCATCTTAGCAAACTTTTCACAAAAGTCCTAATTGGTTGAACCAAATATAATATCATCCACATAGATCTGCAACACAAACAAGTCATCTCTAATTATTTTGGTGAAGAGAGTGGTGTCCACTTTTCCCATCTTGAACCTTTTAGAGAGGAGATAATCTCTCAACCTCTCATACCATGCTCTTGGTGCTTGCATTAAACCATAAAGAGCCTTCTTGAGCTTGTAGACATGGTTGGGCTTCTTCTCATCTTCAAATCTGGGTGGTTGCTCAACATAAACTTCTTCATTGATGAATTCATTTAGAAATGCACTCTTCACATCCATTTGAAGCTTGATGTTGTGAGCACAAGCATAGGCTAATAGGATTCTAATTGCTTCCAATCTTGCTATCGGTGCATATGTTTCTCCAAAGTTAAGACCCTCTACTTATATATCCTTGGGCAACCAATCTTGCTTTGTTCCTCACAACCAACCCATCTTGATCCTGCTTGTTCTTGAACACCCACTTAGTTCTAATTACATTGTGCTTCTTTGGCCTCTCAACAAGCTCCCAAACTTGATTTCTTGTGAAGTTGTTCAATTATTCATGCATGGCATTTATCCAATCGGGATCCTTCAATGCTTCATCAATCTTGGTTGGCTCAATAAATGGCACAAATGAATAATGCTCACATATGCTAACCAATCTTGATCTTGTTTGCACACCTCTTTTAATGTCTCCAATGATATGGTCTAGAGGGTGATCTCTTGCAACATTTGAAGGTTGAAGCACTTGTTGATTTGGATTGCTTGCTTGACCTTGATCTTGCTCTTGATCTTTATGTTGAGTGCCACTAGTGCTTGCTTGATTTGAATCTAAGTTCACCACTTGGCTTGTCATTTGCACCTCATCATCAACTTGCCTTGGTCTAATATCACCAATGTCCATGTGTCTCATTGCATTGCTCAATTGTTCTTCATCTACATCATCTTGATTTTGATGGTCACTTTGAGAGCCTTGGGTTTCATCAAACTCAACATCATGAACTTCTTCCATAGTACCACTAGCCAAGTTCCACACTCTATATGCCTTGCTTGATGTAGAATAACCAACTAAGAAACCTTCATCACATCTCTTATCAAACTTTCCAAGTCTTTGGCCTTTCTTAAGAATGGAGCATTTGCAACCAAATACTCTAAAGTATGCAATGTTGGGCTTCCTTCTATTTAATAGATCATATGGTGTCTTCTCATGCTTTCCATGGCAATAGATGCTAGAGTAGCAAGCCGTGTTGATAGCATCACTCTAAAACTTTTGGCTAACATTGTATTCACAAAGCATTGTTCTTGCTATTTTAATCAAGGTTCTATTCTTCCTTTCCAGTACACCATTGGATTGAGGAGTGTATGTTTGAGAGAATTGATGTCCAATGCCAAGATCATCACATAACTCTTCAATCTTTGTGTTCTTGAACTCACTACCGTTGTCACTTCTTATCTTCTTGATGGTAGTCTCAAACTTATTTTTCACCCTCTTGACAAATGACTTGAATAGATCATACACTTCACTTTTGTCATAGAGGAAGAACATCCATGTGTATCTAGTGTAGTCATCAACTATCACAAAGCCATACTTGGTGCCATCGATAGATGTGTAGGTTGTTGGGCCAAACAAGTCCATGTGCAATAACTCAAATGCCTTTGATGTGCTCATCTCATTCTTCTTGGGATGTGGCTTCCCATGTTGCTTGCCGGCTTGACAAGCACTACAAGGTCTATCCTTCTCAAATGTGACATCACTCAAGCCTCTAACCAAGTCATATTTCACTAACTTGTTCAATTGCTTCATGCCAACATGACCAAGTCTACTATGCCACAGCCATCCCTTGCTAGACTTGTCAATCAAACATGCTGAAAGTTGAGATTCACTAGCATTGAAATGAACCAAATACAAGCTTCCATGCCTAAACCCCTTGAATATAGATTTGTTTGATCCATGCACACCACTTCAACACTATCTTTGTCAAAAATGCATTTGTAACCAAAGTCACACATTTGAGCCACCGACAATAGATTGAAGTTCAAAGTATCAACTAGCAACACATTTGATAGACTCTTGTCATTGGATATAGCAATCTTTCCAAGCCCCATGACCTTGCCTCTATTGTTGTCACCAAATGTGATAGAATCAAATCCACCATTGTCATTCTTATCAAGTGACTTGAACATACTAGTCTCCCGGTCATATGATTTGAGCACCCACTATCAAGCACCCAATGCCTTCCTCCGGCATTATAATTTACCTACAAGCAAATCAATAAAGCTTAGGTACCCATTTTGCTTGGGTCCCTGGAAGTTAGTTACCAAGCTCTTTGGAACCCAAATAGCCTTCTTCTTTGCGCTCATCATTGGGTTACCAATAAACTTGACTTTTACACCCTTCTCACCCTTGGTAAGCATATAACAAGAATCAAAGCATATAGAATAAGCATGAGGTTTCTTCTTATTATGGTTTATTTTATTACAATTATGCTCTAAATGCCCAACTTGCTTGCATTTGTTGCAATAACGACCATCGCTCCTCACAAAGCTAGGCTTTGGAGTCACAAAGGCCGCCTTGCCTCTCTTGGGGGTATAGCCCAATCCTTCGGTATCGAAGGGAAACTTTTGGCAACCCAAGAACTTAAGCAAGCGGGACTCACCACCATAGGCTTTGCCTAAGGCATGAGTGAGCTCATCAACCTCTCTTTTGAGAGCATCATTCTCAACCTTTAGTGATGAATCACTAGAAGTAGAGATAGATTGGGTGGTGGTGGATGAAGAGCTACAAGAAGGGTTAGCATTTTGCACAATGATAGGCTCAAAGAAAGATTCATCAAATAAATCACATGTAAAGCTAACATTCTTTTTCTCAACAACCACAACTTGGGATTGCTCTTTATCATGTTGCTCAATTAGAGAGGAATGAGCTTTGTCAAGCTTAGAGTAAGCATGTTGAAGCTTCTTATGGTCTTCCTTTAGACTCTCATAAGATGCTTTTAGCTTCCTAAGTTCTTGTTCAAGGTTTTCTTTTTCCTTGCGCAAGCCCCTACATTTCTTTCTAGATGACTTAAAGTCATCTTTGCAATCCTCAATCATAGTGATGAGTTCATCTTTAGTGGGTTCATCATCATCATCATCATCACTATCGGGTTGTACCTTAGTGGCCTTAGCCATGAAGCAAGTCGATGGAGCACCAAATAGAGAAATCTTCTCTTGAATGGTAATGCTTGCATGCCCCTTCTTCTTGCTCTTGGAATCATCCTCATCTTCATCACTTGAGGAGGAGGAGTCACTTTCCCATTTAGCCACATGAGATTTACCCTTCTTTTTCTTGTGGGAAGAGTCATTCTTCTCTTCCTTCTTCTTTTTCTTCTTCTTCTCCTTCTTCACCGCACCCTCATCATCATTATCATATGGGCATTTGGCGATGAGATGCTCTTTGCTATGGCACCGAAAGCATTTCATTAAATGTTCATTTGTCTTGGAAGAGCTTCTCTTTCTTCTTGACTGGTACCCCTTCTTCTTTATGAGCTTGCCCATCTTCTTGACAAGAAGAGCCATCTTGTCATTGACCTCTTCTTCTTCACTAGATCTTGGGCATGATTCATCTTCACTTGATGGCTCTTGCTTCTTCTTGCCTTTGCCCTTGGATGATTTGGCCTTGAATGCCACACTCTTCTTCTTATCATCTTCATTCTTGTCCTCATCCTTCTTCTTCTTCTTGTTCACCGACTCCTCCTTCTCATGATCTTCTCTAAACTCATCATCAGCCATGATCTCTTGAAAAACTTGATTTAGAGTTGGGCTATCCTTCATTGTGGTTTTCACCATAACCGTGATCAAGGTGTCAAATATCTTGGGCAAGCATCTCAAAAATTTTGTAGAGAATTGACTATCCTTAATTTCTTTCCCAAGTGCCTTGAGCTCATTCACAATTACTTGCAACCTATGAAACATCTCTGGCACACTCTCATCATCCTTCGTCTTGCAGCTTGAGAACTCTCTTGCAAGACATACGCTCTTGCGGTCTTCACACTTGCAGTGCCCTCAAACGACTCCTTGAGCTTCTCCCATGCATCTTGAGCCACTTTGGGATTTTTGATGATTCAAAGGTCTTGTCATCAAGAGCTTCTGGTGTAGGGTTATCGGCATTGGCAACCTCCACCTTCACTTCGGTGGCCTTCCAAACCTCTCGATTGATTGACTTGAGGTGGCCAATCATCTTGACCTTCCAATAGGCATAATTGGTCTTCCAATAGGCATAATTGGTGCCATCGAAAGGTGATGCCCTCTTGGTGTTGTTGATATGAAATTGTGCCATTTTTCACTATAGGAGGTTTATCCAATTGCAAACAAATGGTGCCTAGCTCTGATACCACGTGAAAGGTCCTAATGGCTAAAGGGGGGTGAATAGCGTAATAAAATTTTTTGCCAAGATAATTAAGAAACTTGTTAGACTAAGAGATGGCGTAAATGCAAAGCTAAAGCTTTGATTACTCTAGCAAGCCTTTCTAACAATTCTAGTATATAGGCTATACTACTAGCACCCAATCAACAACAAGCTTAGCAAATCAAAATAAGATTACTCTAGGCACTTCACTAAGCTAGCAAGAGCAACAAGATAAGAACACAAAGGAGCTACACAAGCTAGCAATTCTACTCACTATCTAGCAAGACAAGCAATCAATCAAAGTATGAATACCAAGATAGATACAAGAAAGGGGGATTGGATTGTTATACCAACGCGAAGTGTAGATGGCCAATCACCTAGTCGAAATAACAGCACAAGAGAATACTCGGCAATCACAATATGAACACAATGATTTTTTACCGAGGTTCACTTGCTTCCCGGCAAGCTACTCCTCGTTGTGGCGATACTCTTGCTTGGAGATGTGCACGCTAAATTGGCACTCAATGCCAAACCCGTTGCCGTGCGTCGCACTATCAACACAAGACGAGGATCCTCCAAGCCACGTGCAATCCACTAGAGTATCATTTTGCGAACTCCCATGAGGAAGGATCAAAAACCTCTCACAAGATCACTGGGTGTGGCCTCGAACAATCTCCACCTCGAGCTCAACACCCCGCTACCTCCAAACCATCTAGGGTGACGTGAATCACCCAAGAGTAACAAGAACTCCATAGCGAACTCAAAGATCTAGTGCCTCTAGATGCAAATCTCAATGCTTAGCACTAGATTCTCACTCAATCTCACTCTAGATGAATATGCAAGTCAAGAGATGAGTAGTGAGGAGTTTTTCTCGCTCAAAGAATACTCAAGAATGAAAGAATGGGCAAGAATGACTCCCAACGGCTGGCCAAAACCCATATATAGTCACCTTGGATTGGCCTATCGGAACTTCCGGTGGAGCCCCACCAGAACTTCTGGTCAGTTCAGATCTAGCCGTTGTACGTGAATTAGTCCAGATCTAGCCGTTGTACGTTAGTTAGTCCGCAAAGTCAGCTAGAACTTCTGGTCATCTGACCGAAACTTTCAGTCATCCACCGGAACTTCCGGTCGTGAACCGGAAGTAATTCGGGGTGCGCGATTGCTCAGGCTGGCTGACTGAAACTTCCATCGGAACTTTCGGTCACCAACCGAAAGTGTTTCAGAGCGTGCGGTTGCTCGGGCTGGGATGACCGGAACTTCCGGATCAGGCCCACCGGAACGTCCGCTGGTGCAGCACCACCCCGCACTAAAACGGGTATATCTCTTAGCTCCGAACTCCGGTTTCGATGAACTTAGACTCTATGGAAAGCTTATTTAGAGGGCTACGCAACCAACATATCCTCAATATCCCAAACATTATGGATTAAAGCAGTTTTCTAATCCAAGAACTATCACTTTTCTTTTCCAACACAAGTGTTCTTCATCGTCGCGCCTTCGCCAATCCAAGTCACACCACTTGCCAAGGACGCTAACCTCAACATGTAAACCTCTTTGATCACAAGAGTTAGCATATCTCCAAGAAGAACAGGGGTAAGGGTTAGCTCTCTAGTTAGTCTCTCATATGCATCATGCCAAGTCAAACCTAGAGGCACTTGAACCACAAATTCAACCGTGAATTCCCCTCTTGATAGTTGGTTATCAATCCTAAATATGATCACACTCTCTATAGTGTCTTGATCATGGAAAGGGAAAACACCTATCTCTTGATACCTTTGCCTTGAGACCTTGATGCTTGATCATCCCATGTACAAGTTCACACCAAGTCCCTAGGCATCACCTCTATGTTGCTTAAGTATCTAGTCAAACTTAGATCAAAGCATTAGCAATATGAGTGTCATCAATTATTAAAACCAAACAAGAGCTTTCACCTGGGAACTTGTCTACATAACTCCAAAGAAAATGGGGGGCTGGGGGTTCATGACTTGTAGATTCAAAATGAAAGCCTTTTGATGAAGTAGACAAATTTTTTAGAAAAATGAGATACCCTGGGTTCAACTCATCTGGCATTCATATTACATCTCTGGCAACTTTTATTTAGCCAGCAGAAGATCTTCCTTTTGGTGGAGAGATATCCTGAACTCTCACAACTCTTTTAAGGACCTTGCATCACCTTCAGTTGGAGATGGCTCCACAATCCTTTTATGGTCAGATTCTTGGCTTAGTTTTCCTTTGAGAGATCTATGGCCTCACCTGTTTTCAGATGCTCGTGATGAACAGATCATATTGCACCAAGTCTTGTTACAGGAGGACATATCCACTTTATTCTAGCTACCTTTGTCAGTGGAGGCTTATGGGCAATATGAACTTATGATTACTGAGCTATAGAATATCCAACATTCCCTAGATAAAGATAAGTGGAATTATACCTGGGCATCCTCCCATCTTCTCCTCAAGCAAGGCTTATCACAAATCAACAGGGACTATCAATGTTCACCCGGTTTACAAATGGTTGTGGAATTCTGGCTGAATGCCGAAGAGAAAATTTTTCTTTTGGCTGACACTTAAAGATAGACTGAGTACTAGGATTGGCTTAAGAGAATAAAACATGGCTTTACCATCTTATTGTCGTGTTCTCTGCCATCTGAATGCTGAGGAATATATCCCTGAATCATGTCTTCTTCCAATGTCTTTTCGCAATCAGCTGCTGGAATTTGCTAGGATTGGCTCACCTCATCCAGGGTGATATCTGTGATAGTTTGTCTTCTTAGAAATCATCATTGCCATGTTTTGGGCTATTTGGAGTGCAAGAAATGATGCCATCTTCAGGGGTATTCAACATAGTCTACAATCTTGCAAGCGTGTTCTTAATTTTGAAGTTTCTCAAGTTAAGCTTAGAGCAGAGCAGGATCTTCAACCTCACATTCAGTTATGGCTAGACAGCTTTGTGTAATTTTGTTACTTTTTTATGTTTCCTTCCTCGTTTCCTAGATCCTGTACTTGGAACTTGTGTTTAAATTTCAATAAATTCCAGTAGGGGCAACCTCTCCTGTTTCATAAAAAAATTATTATCTATATTGATCAAGAGCAGCTTGTAGCTAAGTGCCAACATGAAGCATGATCAGGTAGGCGGATTTCTTAATTGCAGTACTACGGGTGTGAGAATTGGTGAGATGTGAGATAACCATTTGTTTCCTTGTAAAGCTTTGCATACTGTGATCTTGGATTTCTGGATTGATGTATGTTGGGCTCCTCAGATGCTCTGATGCCCCTGGAGAGCCAGAGGAGATTGAAGGCGCTGCCCTCAGGAGTAGCCTGAAAATCGGAGAGCAATGAAGACGCCTGACCCTCCTAAGCTATTGACTGACCGCCCTGATTGCCCAGAGTCAGCGTCGTGGAAAGCCCCACCGAAGGGGAGAGGCTCTTCATCAGAGACGGATTTGAAGGCACCTGTGCTCCACCGCCGGACGCCGCAGACACAGGGCTGGGCGTCGCCAAGGCATTCACTGCCGCCATACCACCCAAGTGAGGCAGCTGCCACCCCACGGAGAGCGGCCGCGACAGGTCCCTAGACCCACCACCATGTAGATCAGAGGGCGGCGGAGCTGGATCTGCTGGGGGATTGGGTGCACGCGCACGTTGACGAGGAAGGACGAGAGCGGGTTAGGGTCGGGGTGCTCCATCCTGAAACAACAAAATGAGCTCATCTAAAGATATATACTAGTGGTATACTAAGGACTAAGAAGCTAAAGGTGATTGGGGTCATAAATGGTGCCAATTTTTGAGCTAGTGTGCAAATATAGCACCACTACTTCTCATACTTCAGTTGCCAGTGCTCACTATTTAGCATCCTCCTTTGTTTCGCCCCTTATACTGCCAGTAAAATATATGCTTATGTGTTATTACAAATCGGACATAGAGTTTGTTGCTTATGACCTAGAGAACTCGTTGTTCGGATATTTATTCAATGGTTGTATCATAAATTATAATTTATCTCGTATTTAAGATATGTATACATGACTAGATGCATTGTTCTAACTTATTATTATAAGTAATGGTACGTGAGGCTTAAAAAATTGTCCAAAAGCTACCATCTCGAATTCATCTTGAGATCAGAGTCTACGATGAGCACGGAAGAGAGTGATCACCATAGAAAACCCATATTTTGAGCTTCTGACTCATTTTAGAATCGAATTAAGCATCGCAACTGGCATATATATTACCAGACGGTACTTCTTAGCTAGAGAACTAGTTTCGCCTTTCCCGGGATCACCGCGGACTCCAAAAAACATATGCATATGCAATACGAGATAGTTTTTTAGTCGATCACGATTCCAATACCAACAAATAAAGCAGCCGTGTCCAACTAACAACGTACTTTTACGCACGTGCCAGTTGACGCTAGTCGTACTACCCTATAGCGCTCGATCTTCCCTCCTCGACGTCTTCGCCTTTTGTGCTCGAAGCGGGCCCATAGATGGACATCGACCTCTACAACAACGGCGGCGGCGGCGGCAACAACAACAACGACGCCGACGCCGTCGTCTCAAGGTACCCCGACCCCGCCGACCCTCAGATGATGGAGCTACCGCCGTTCACCTGGCTTCGCGCGGCGCCGTACATCGTCGCCATGCTCGCCGGCATCGCGCTCATGGCCGTCGGCGTGTCTCATATGCTCAGCCATCCCTGCCCGGCAGCAGGTGCCGATGCTAAGAACAAGCCGATGGCCGGAGGATGCGACGCCTTGGGGTCTGTGCTCGCCGTCGTCGGGGTGTCTCTAGTGGTGCTCATGGCCTACGTGGCGTGTGCGCTCAAGTGCAATTGCTGCATTCCCCGTCCCCGGCTTGATCAGGCGGCCCATGATTAGCCGTCTTGTCTCGCGTGAAGGCCGCTTTGTTCTATGCAAAATATTCGCGCGTTGCATGTTGTAGGAAGAGAACTCATCACAGATTTGTTCAACGATCATCCATTTGCTCAAATTTATCATGCAATCGAGTTCCATACCATTACATGATGTGCGACGTGAAGGTTTGACTTTCTTGTGCTTCTTGTCTCGTAGAAGGTTTGGAAATTAAAGAACGTAACACAAGGCTCGTCAAGAATGAGGTCTCCTCTTCAGCGGTCGTTACGCGGCGCATCCATGCCCAAGATCGACGCAGTGTTTTACTCCATTTGCTTCTATTTGGACGTTTTTCGACGGCGCCAGCTTTGTCGCACCATCGACCGCCATATCTCCCTCTCCCACAAATAAAAAGAGGGAAAAGGAGGCAACTTTTCATGTGGTAAAAACTTTAGTTTCCACCATCGGCCACCATGCGATACCACACTTGCTCCCTTCCACTCGCGATTTTACCGCGCCGACAGGTGGGGCCCTTGCGATATCGGTCATAAAAAAAAAAGAAAGAAACAAATGCTCCCGTGATTCATGCGACTCGTCTCCCTCCCTGTCCACGACTCTGCATCCAACCCGTCCATCTCCACGGCCTCGCTCGCACTCGTGCCACTGCTTCATCACCGCGGACGCGCACGCCCACGCCGACCCCTCCTATCCCTTCCTTCCCGTGCGCCGCCGCACCGCCGCATGGGATACGTGGAGGCCACCGCCGGAGACCACTCCGCACCTACACTGACACTGACTCGCCGCCGCCTCAATGCCTCCAAAAGCGCCACCGCCTCGAGGCGTGGTGGGGCTGCGGCTAGGGACGAGGCGGAGGCGCGCCCCCTCTAGCATCTGCCGCTGCTCCGCCCGCATCGGCATCGCCTACTACGGCCTCTTCGCACTGTTCCACCTGGGCGCCCCCGTGAACTTTTTTCAATCGGTTTGTCATGGACTCATGGTGTTCTCTTGTTCAGGTTGGAAAGTTTCACGATCACCACTAAGATAGGAAAATGTCTTGCTCCCCTATATGCTTCGTTTGATCTGATTAGATGTTTTACAGAATTTCAATGTCTATTTGGATCGCAGCGAGATTGCATTCAGCGGTCCAACAGGGCATCATGTTGCTATTGATTTCTAAGCCCTCCTTAGGTATTGACAAATGCCTTGAACAAATTTTTTGCCCTTTTCTTTCCAATACTTGTATATCGAATGGGGTTCTTCTTGAATTCAGTTATCACAAATTAAGCCGGCAACTTGTGATATCTTAACTCTTGGTCTTGTTTATTCGATGAATTAGCAGCAGTCAGTCTTGTACACTGAAACTATTTTTTTCTTCTTCGGTTATTTTTCCTGTTCTCTGAATCTTGCTAGCAAATTTTTCTTCCTCAGTTATTTTTCCTGTTCTCTGAATCTTGCTAGCAAAATTAGCCAACAGCTTGACACTTCTTGCGTCCTAAGGTTATATCATGTAAATTTACTTTTCCATGCTTTGATGTATAACCTGACATATGTTGCTGAAGAAAGATTTGTTTCCATGTTCATGCAACCCACATTTGGTCTTTCAATGATTTGTTTCCATGTTCATGCAGCGCACATTTGGTCTGTCAATGTATGGTTATTGTGTGTGCTGATCCCAATTTTGTCCCTAATTCAAAGATGAAAGTGTGTATGATGTTAGTCTTCGGAATCCATACAATATTCCGATATCTATGATCTATCATCTATCTTGTAACTTAGTTTTTTTATTCTGAAGGATTAAGCTGTTCGGGGGATGGACACATGCCTTTCATGTGAGAATCTAGAACTTTGTTCTTAAACCAAGTAGAGTTCTGTTATGATGTTTTTGAGTAAAAGCAACAATTTTTTTCTGAAAGCAAACTTGTCCTGCAGGCTAGGCGGAACCATCGGCTGTAACAGTTGGCTTCCTTTGCTCCAGGCTAAGCGGATCAAAGGCCACCACACATGGCTCTGAGGGTCGGTCTCCATGTTTATTAGGAAGCCGAAAGACGTGTCGAGGAGCACACTGGGCGCCACCGAGGTTGCCTTTGGGGAGCTCGAGGAGGCCACACTTTCTGCAAGCAAGTGCCTGGTAATTTTGATCCCCGTCTCACGTATTGGATGGACACAATAATTAGTAGATTATGGGTTTAGATGGTTGTTTCTTTGAGTTCCTGAAATTCTCATATGTTTAGCACAAAATTTGTATGGTTCAAATTTACAGATTTGTCTCGCTCCCCTTGCGACGATTTTTAACCGCTCTGAACAGGTGGGGCTCCTGTGATATCTGTCACAAAAAAAATCACTAACATACTTGAACTCAAATATGAAACCATATGCCTAGAGGCTTCACAGCATTATTATACTCAATGAAGCAACTCGGCCAACGCCCTTGCACCTGCCCGGATCTAACAAATGGCCCTGGAGCACAATTTGGATACTTGGTTGCTCCTCATTGAATTATTATACCAGATTAATCACTACAGGAAATGTTAGCTTTGCCGACTGCCAAATACTTTGCCGACTGTTTTTTGTCGACACTCGGCAAAGATCTGCCTTTGTCGAGAGCCATGGTGGGCAGTCGGCAAAGCCGGCTTTGCCGAGTGCCTGGCTTTGCCGACGGCAAAGCCGGCTTTGCCGACTGCCAGACACAAGGCAAAGCCAAGGCTTTGCCGAGTGCCAGGCAGTCGGCAAATCCTGGCACTCGGCAAAGGCTGCGAGTCCTGGACGCCATCCACGCCGTCACCTTTGCCGACTGCCACGCCGTCAGCAGTCGGCAAAGGTGGCAGCCTTTGCCGACTGCCAGCATGTCAGGCAGTCGGCAAAGGCTCTTTGCCGAGTGCGACATGAGGCACTCGGCAAAGATTTTTTTTTTTGGTTTTCAATCCTAGTTTTTTTCTTTTGCCTTGCTACAGTAAATACATTCTAAATTCCATATTTGAGGTAATTTTGATTTGTTTTGCTATATTCCGTTAATTTTTTCTGTTTCTTTGATTTTTTTGGCAACTACAGATTTGAACTGCAAGTACATGAAATATTGGAATCTGGTGATTCAAAAAATGATATTCATGATTTTTGGAGCATGTTGAGACCGTATGCAGGGCCTTGCGTGAAATTTCGACCGTGTTGGTGTCGGAACACGCCGAGTCACGCGCGTGAAAAGTATTTTTAAATTTTATAAAATCCAAACGGAGTCCGAAAATGACGAAACCTGACTACATGTCTCGTCATCGCATGTGGAGGCTGTGGTAAAAAATTGAGAAAGTTTCAAGTAAGTTGTGACGTCGCGTGCTAAAACCCACGCATCTCCACAAGTGATCACAAGGTGATCACATGTGGAGATGTCTAGGTTGTAGACATCCGACGTCTCAACTTGCTTTGAATATTCTCAAATTTTTATCATAGCCTCGACATGCGATGACAACACACCTCGACAAGTTTCGTCATTTTCGGACTTCGTTTGGATTTTATATAATTTATAAACACTTCTACCATACCTGGATGGTCGTTTTTCGTGGACAAGGCGTGTAAAAGTTTGGGTGAGTTTATGGACACGGCCTCAAAATACACTCTCCAACGTGAATACCATTTTTTGAATGGCTACGTCTCATTATTTTATGCACCAACAGTTCAAACTTGGATTATCGTAAAAAATACAAGTAAATAAAATAAATAAACAAAATATAGTAAAATATTATAAAAAGGACCCAAATTCGAATATGTGCTTCAATACAATATACTTGGGCTACAGAAAAAGTTTGAATTCAAAATTAAAAAAAATCAAATCTTTGCCGAGTGCCATAGTTGACAGTCGGCAAAGAG
>CM041646.1:36884800-36920653 GCA_023333625.1 Bothriochloa decipiens
CCGCCGACGGCCGCCGGCCGCCCGCCCCGGACAGGAAAGGGAAGGGAAGGAGGGAAGGAAAGAAGGAGGGAAGGGAAGGGAGAAGGAGGGAGGAGGAAAAGATGAAAAGGAGGAAGGAGAGGGAGAAGGAGAAGAGGAAGGGGAGGAGAAGAAGGGAGGAGAGGAGGAGGAGGAGGGAAGAGGAGGAGAAGGAGAAGAGGAAGGGGAGGAGAAGAGGAAGGGGAGGAGAAGGGAGGGGAGGAGGAGAAGGGAGGAGAGGAGGAGGGAAGAGAAGGAGAAGGAGAAGAGGAAGGGGAGGAGAAGAAGGGAGGGGAGGAGGAGGAGGAGGGAAGAGGTTCGCCGGCCTTCACCCCTCCATCTTCTCTGTGTCGCATCCCCGTCAACGCATGTGTCATGACTAGGTATATCACCCTTCTCTGCTTCTCGGCCTTCGTGCCGCTCTAGTCATCGGCCTGCGTGCCATTGTGATTGTCGGCCTTCGTGCCGTTGTTTGTGGATGTCGGCCTTCGTGCTACTCTTTTTGCAGGTTATCGAGACCTCCCGTGTAGTTGTCGGCCATCGTGCCGTGTAGTTGTCGGCCATCGTGCCTGACATCACTTGGCCTTTAACTTGTGCAGGTACAGTCGGCGGGTTCGAACCCGTCTCCTAGAGGTGCCGGCCCTCAGATGATGCCGTATCCACCTCCGGGTGGCCCTTCTCCACCGTATCCACCTCCGCATGGCCCTCCTACACCTTACTCGTGGCCGGTGGGCAGAGGGCGGCCGTACTGGTCGGCGCCACGTGATCCAGGGTGGGTTCCGTGGGAAAACCCGGGGGGCTCTGGGGACGGACAACCTGACGGCTCCTGGGACGGCGCGACGAGCTAGGTACTTGTCGCTTGTCTTATGCTCCTGGACTTGAGTATCGTCGAAGTTTCTGTCATGTATTTCTTCTCTTCGTGATGGACCTAGACTTGTTGTGTTGAACTTCATGTGATGGACCTCGAGTTGTGGTGTTCGACTCGTTGCGTTGAGTTTCATGGTTGTAATGGACTTGTGGTGGTGATAAGAGATGCTATTGTGAGATATATGTGTTATTGTGATATATATGGTGACGGTGGTGATAAATGTGATAAAATTGTGATATAAATGGTGCTACTTGTGGTCCTGGTGAAATTGTGATATACATTGTGATTTTGCAATGTTTGGATGCAAGAAAACAGGAAAAAAAAAGAGAAAAAATTTTTTCCCAGTTTGCCGAGTGCTGACACTCGGCAAAGCTGGGAAAAATCCCCAGCTCCAGCTTTGCCGAGTGCCAGCGTGGCACTCGGCAAAGGGGTCATGCCTTTGCCGAGTGTCAGCACTCGGTAAAGAATTTTCTAAAAAAAAAATTTTTTCTTTACCGAGTGCCGAACTGGCACTCGGCAAAGAAATTTTTAAAAAAAATAATTTTTTTCTTTGCCGAGTGCCCCGCCGTCAGCACTCGGCAAAGCCAGCCGTCAGGCTGACGGCGCCACGTGGCTTTGCCGAGTGCCGACGTGGCACTCGGCAAAGCCTTTGTCGACTGCATGCCACGTGGCACTCCGCAAAGCCGCCTTCGCCGACGTTTTCTTTGCCGACAGCCCTTTGCCGACTGCCACGTGGAATTGCAGTCGGCAAAGCCTTTGCCGACTGCTATTCTGCCTTTGCCAAGTGCACATTGCAGTCGGCAAAGAGAGCGAACCCTGCAGTGAATATAGGTAAATGTGCATGTGGTGCAGGTTGTTGGTTATACCAATTTTTTGTGTTACATTTTGATAATCTGATTCGTTGTTTTTTTTTGTGTGTTTACTCTTTTCTCGAGTTGGCTTATTAAATGGTTCGGTGTTTCTCCTGCAATTTGCATATTTTTCACATGCTTGCTGTGTATTCTTTCCTGTCCTCAATGAGCTTATCTATCGACTGACGGTTATTGCATATATTGTATATATCAAAATTGTAAATTTTATTCATTTCAATTTTGTAGGCGCAATATGCAATTTTTGGTACAAGAATAAAAACCCATCAGACAAAACCACAGACCCAATAAAAACCCGATTTGTGTTGGCACATGGACAACTAAAATTACCAGACGTCAGCACGCTGGAGAACTCTTTTCCCCTTTCCCGGTATTACTGCGGACTCCAAAAACCGCATGCAATACGAGCGAGATTGTCCTTGATCGATCACGATTCCAATTCCAACAAATAAAGCCGCCGCGTCCAACTCACAAACGTACTTTACATACGTGTCGTCATCGTCGTCGGCTCGTCGCGTGCCGGTAGATAGATGGACATGGTGGACCTCCACAACAACGGCGGTGGCGGCAGTGGCAGCAACAACGCCACTGTCATCGCAACTTTCCCTGCCAACCCGGCCGATCCGCAGGCGAAGGAGCCACAGCTGTTCCCCTGGCTCCGCGCGGCGCCATACATCGTCGGCATCATCGCCGGCGTCACGCTCTAAGTCGTCGGCTTCGCGCTCACCTTAGCCGTCTTCGGGCTGACCGGCTCTTCCTGTGGGCCAGCTGGTGCCGATGATGAGAATAAGCCGGCGAGCAACACGACCGGAGGATGCAAAAACCTAGGGAGGTATGCGCTCCTCTCCCTAGTCGAGGGAGTGCTAATCGTGTTAAGTGTTCGCGGCCTATATGGTGTCCGCAAAGCTCAGCTGCGAGTGCCGCGGCCCCCGCTTGATCAGGCTGATCATCAGCCGTTGCGTGGAGGCAGAAATTAAATACACGCGCGACAAACCAAGCTATATAGCAGCCACTGTCTTGTCCACTGCTAGAGTTTTTCTTCCATGTTCTTTGTAATTTTCTAATAATATATAGGAGTATATGCATATATAAAAATATATTGTATTACATATCAAGTATAATTTCTTGGTCCTTCATACTTTGATCCAATTTGGCACGCCGACTGTGGTTTCGATTGGATTTTAGAAGTGGGTGAAGCGAAAAATACTAACTTCGCCGATCCCAAGTCCATCACTCCATATCCACGAGACAAGTGTTTTAAATAGTGGACTATAGCGGTTCAAAAGACGACTCTGCAGCTAAAAGGACGTACAGGAAGCGCTAGGCGCTTGTAGGTGGTTGCACCGATTTCTTGCCACCATGGAGCGCAACGTGGGCAAGTTTGGATGCTTGCGGCCGGCTTCGCTGCTCCACAAAGCAGCTAGCGGCGCCTCGACCATCTCCTGCGTACTCTCTCGGCATGTTTTGAGCTAATTTGGTACGCAATAAGCACCTGCAAGATGCTGTTTCCATTGTAGATTAAGAATCTAAAAGAGGCGCAGTTCGTTTCTTTTCCTTTAAGCATTCCCATAAGCCGGGATGTTAAGCGTCCCAGCGCTGTCGTTTGTAATATCTTTGAGGTGTTTTTTATCGTCGGTAACAGCTTCTTGTACATAAATATTATTTTTTTCTTCTGATACAACGATAAACACACTCGTGCGTATTCGAGAAAAAAAATATACGAGCGCTGTACGTGCTCTAAATGCTATAGCCACAGCAAATATTGTTAGTCTAATTAGATATGTTCTCATCCAATCACCAAGAGCACTAAACCTTTACTATGATCCACATGTCTTGCATGCTGCTCTAGTTATTTGCATGGGTGCCAGGCTCGGAAATTTATGATCACACCTCACTTCAGTGTCTGGACATGGTGTGCTCTAACTACCTAGAATAAAATTCTATGCGGCGCTGCCGTGACTTGCATGTTTTGCGACGCTGCTACGATGATCACCACCTGTCCATGCTGGAAAACAGATACTACCCATATTGCAGATCACAGCCGTATGAGGAAAACAAACCTTGAGTTATCGGTTTGTTGATCGGCTGCAGAAACGTGCATTGTGGCCAGGATGCCGCAAGCTGGGTGCAGCAACATCGCATACAATTCCTTTCTGCTCTAACTTTGTCCAAGCAAAGGAGAGAGGGACCGACCATGAAAAAACCTTTGTATTCCAATTCGACTTAGAATCAGGCTCCATATGTTGTGTCTGGAAACACTGCCCTAACTCGCACAGGCACATGTAACTTGTAGATAGGGTTTGAAGTGATTGGTTAGTTGCTGAATATCCAAGACTGTTAGTATAAAACTGATAGTTTGGCAAAAAAAAAAATCACTGTTGATCTCATTATAAGTGACCGATGCGGCCCTAGCTCGCAAAGGGCCGGGGTTCAAGGCTTCAAAACATTTTACCTCGAACACTCGAACATGTGAAGCTGATGACACGTGACATCACCTGAATCAGAAGGTATCTTTGCTATAAGTGGGGCTAGCTGTGTGTATCTATACCATGTCGTCTTGATGTGTAACAAGTAACCAATGCAGTTTAGTCCTACACAGGGGGCACGTATCGTTGGGCGCCGCCAACCATTTAGCAATGCAATCCCTGCGGGACTCGTGGTGGCAGACGGGCATCACGCTGCACCGGTCGCCGTCCTCAAACTTGCTCAAGCAAATCGTGAAATCCTCCGACACCGACGTCGCTGCTGCCGTTGCAGTTGCAGCAGCAGTTGATGATGCCGCCGTTGATGGAGGACCGCCGCCGCTGGTAGAACCAGGTAATGAGTTCCGGCGACGGTACGTGACCTTGTCCAGCAGTTGCAGGATCCTCCTACGACGGCAGTGGGAGCAGCAGGCGCACGCGCTTCCTACGACGGTTATCAGAACAAGGTAGCCGAGCCAAAAGAGGAGAAACACCGAGCCTCCATCCATGGCCGCAACCTCTGAATGATTACGATAAAGCTTCGGCCAAAGAACAGACTTGTGCACCTATATATAGGATATTTTTTTTTTCCTTACTATAATATATATTATTATTTTTTACTCCTAATATACCAAGAGTTTCTTCGTCTTCCGTTCCGTGTGTGTTTCCTTTTTCTGTTCTGGTGTTTTTTCCGTTGTCTTTTTTTCCGTGTCTTTTTTTCACGTGTTGTTTTTTCTTTATTTTTTTGTTATGTACTTTTTTAGTTACACGTCCAACACAGCACGCAGCACACTCACCCCTATGAACACACATACGCAAACCATACCCCTAGAGCACCTTTGAAAAACTAAGCCAGCAGATCTGTAGATTTCTAATAATCCTAGAATAAATCCAGTAAAATATAAGCATCAGTGCCAACTCGAGGACTTCATCTTTGATGGGCAGGTTCCACCATAAGGAACCAAACCAGTTGATCTATGATCAGTTTGCTTGTCATGTACTTTCTTAGAGAGTCATTTTTTTAAATCTTTTTTCTTAGAATGATAAATCAGTTTGCTTGTCATTTTTTTTTCAAATTTGACAAAACTATATGATAAATATTACATACTGACTAATTATTATTAGATTTTTCTTATTTATTATATTTTCATGTATGTAATTAATGTCATAAATCTTTTTAAATCTTTCCATAGTTTTCCTCAAACTTGTTATTCCTTGATGACTCTCCAAGAAAGCCAAAAAGACTAATAATTTAGAATGGAGAGATTAGTAAGCAAAGCAAAAGTGAATAA
Source organism: Bothriochloa decipiens (assembly GCA_023333625.1). Classification (NCBI taxonomy): domain Eukaryota; kingdom Viridiplantae; phylum Streptophyta; class Magnoliopsida; order Poales; family Poaceae; genus Bothriochloa; species Bothriochloa decipiens. The sequence goes on from CM041646.1 coordinate 36,890,310, forward strand.
GAGATATGCTTTCAAAAAAAAAAGAGAATAAGAGATAATAATAATAAAGATAAAGTAGAAACCTGTGATCTTAGTTTTGAACAAAAAATACTATCACTAAACTCTAATTGTGTTCTTCATTTTTCATGGAAAAACAGTCATCATGTTTGAATGTTACATAGTGCTTCAAGTGTTAAACCACCCTGCCTATAACAAACAAACAAATCAAACCACTAAGCGACAAATCAAGCGCATTTTGCCTATACTTGTGTATGCCATCTCCACCGTGCATTGTGAATATATGAGCGTGTTCGAGTTTTGTTTGTTTTATAAGTTTCCACTTCGGATTACCGAAGATGTCTGGGGTGTGATCATATATGGAGATGCGTGGGTTTTAGGTATCATACATTACAACTTGCTCAAAACCTTATCAATTTTTATCACAGCATCCACGTCCGATAATATGACATCTCGACAACTTTCGTGATTTTTGGACTTCGTTTGAATTTTATAGAGAACTTAAAAACAATTTGCCCACAAGTTGGTAGCCATGTCTCATGAACAAGATGTGTAAAATTTTTGGTGAGTTTGTAGTTTCATTATTTCATGCGTCTGCAGTTCAAATTTGAGTTTTTTAAAAAAATCAATGAAACAAAATAAGATAAATAAATATAGCATAAAACCTCAAAAATTTACCAAATTTGAACATGGGCTTGTAGGTACTGTAGGAGGGCTACACAAAAAATGGGGGCAAAAAACGGGAAAAAAACTTTATTTTGCTGAGTGCCAAGCCTGAGGCACTCGACAAAGAAATAGGAAAAAAGAAAAACAAAATCTTTGTTGAGTGCCTGATGGGTTGACACGCAGCAAAGAGTAACAGCGGGTGGCCACCATCACCTACGGTCGGGCTTTGCCGAGCGCCGACGTTTGCCGAGGGCCGGAACTTGGCAAAGATTGGACTTTAACCACGGCCGGCTCTCCGCAAAGAGCCTGTTTGCCAAGTGTTGTATTTTAGAGACGGCCCAGCACTCAACAAAGATCCTTTTACTGAGTGTCGGCACTCGACAAACCACCTCTCTTTGCCACTCTCGGCGAAGCGTTTGGCACTCGGCAAAGCAGCCATTTGCCAAAGCGATGGACGTGCTAATACCTGGTGCCAAAGTTTCGTGTAGAGCCCATCATGTACACGGCTTGTAGGATTCTAAGATTTGAAGGAGTCTTATATCTTACGTGTAAGATCATGATTAACGGATGGCTCATATAGCATGTCGAACGGTTATTACATAGGTATAGAACTTCCCAGAGACTTGCTAAAATTTTTTTGGCTATAAAAATTGATGGTGCCAATTCTTTAGCAGTGAACCGATTGACAACCACAAAATTGACAATGCCATCACTACCACAGATCCTTCTACCACTCCGGTGTGCAATCCTCATCGCTGCCGGATTTTGAACCGACAATGAACAACCGGTAGTGATGTGGAGTTTATGTCACTAGCACTTCTTACGCACGGGCAGTGATAAACTTTAAAAAAATAAAAAAAGGAATAGCATGCTCCAGTGAGCATGCTCGTCACTATCGATACCTCACTGTCACCGGCTACCACCACTGAGCCATCAATCAATTCATCAACAAACCAATTCATACATCCACAAATCAACTCATCCAAAAATTAACTCTCCATAGACGGAGAATAGATTGAACATATCACAAATCAACTCGTCTCAAATTGATTCATACATCACAAAGGAGAAGGAGGGAGGTGAAGGGAGGCACCGAGGGGGGAGAGTGGAGATGCTGCAGAGACGGACAAGCTTGGTCTGATTCTAGAGGCTGCGCCCCTCACTGCTCCAACACCAGATCTGAGAAGACAAAAGTGTGTGAGAGAGCACCGCGAAGGGGCGATTGCCGAGGAAACAAAAAGTGAGAAAGTGAGAGCACCTTAATCCGGAGGTAGAAGAAGCCGCCGGCGCTGCCCGCTCGCCCTCGCTAGTCTGGCCCGCTCGCCGGAGTTGGGGTGGATCCATGACGAGCCGCATGGCTGCAATCACGTCGGGGCACGGATCCACACTATGTGGCCTCGATATTGCCCACACAACATGGATCCGAGCCATGGTGATGACATAGATCCATGCCCACCGACATGGATCCAGCGTGGGTGCGACGCTGGGCCTAGCCACCAGACGGAGCACGTGCTCGTGAACGGGGGAGCAAAGCAGCTGATTGTTGCTGGGAGAAATGGCCACGCGAGGAGCGCAGGCGGGTTGCGAGCTCCGTGGAGATGCTTGCATGTTCGTGCTCGTGCGCATGGAAGAACGAAGAACAGGCAACATGCGGTGGGGAGAAGAGATAGGACGACGCAGTTGTGGTGGAAGGATGTGGGACTGACGAGGCGGAGAGAGAGGTATTGACGGAGGCATATGAAGAGTTAAGCGGGAACAATAAAAATTTCGGGTTCGGGATTATTCTTCACCGTCGGGTTCGTAAATTCACCCGACAACAATAGACATCAATGCCGGGTTTTCATACCCACTAGCAGTGATGTGGAGTTTTACCGCCGGATTTTGGACCCTGCTCTGCTATTTTCTGATTGTGATGCCAAGCTAGGACGTATGCCGAACGGTCTTCACTGGCGGTTCACATAAACTCGGTACTGATAGGGCCGGCAGTGAAAATCAAATCTATAGTATTGCATGGTTTTGGTTTAGCAAAAATTGAAAGCCAAACAAAGTGGCCCTTAATAAAAAAAAATAGGTTGGGCCGGAGCATACATGGCAATGGCCGCATTGGATGCTCGCGCCTCAATGAAAGGGACCAAAATAGTTCGGGCCGGAGCATGCATGGCCATGGCCGCGATGCTCGCGCCTCAATGAAAGGGACCAGCCCAACGAGCAAATAATAAGGACGATCCTAGTATAATATACATCGAGAGTATTTGTATCGATCGTACGCATGCGGCGAAGTGGTAAACAAACCACGCAGCTGGTGGCCGCTGTCGCAGGGTTTGGTTTGTATTTGTGCTCCGATCCCTTGGGCAGTACAGGGTCTCACCAACGCGACCCAATGCCACTGGGCCCCTGTGCTCGCCCCCATCGCGTTGCTGGTGATGATCATCGCAGGCTTCACGGTGTTTCGTGCTTTAGACTGGGAGTACTGCGTCCCCCGGTTTTAGAGCAGAGTTAGTCTAAAATTAATGGCTAAATTCTTTGTTCTAGCCATCGTGTAAATGGAGAATTAAGTCCATGAAAAATAGGACTCAACGACAGTTTAGCTAGCTGTTTTGCCTCTTGTAGATTTAAATAACGTGCCATCTAGCGCCACACCTCGTTCCGTTTTGGCCTCCGCCTACCTGCTTGGCAAGAGACACGACATGCAAGTCAACGTCCACGTATAGGCGATCGCCACCAGTCGAGCGGCTCCCGTTTCATGGCACCAGCACTGACAATCAGTGGCCTGTTTTACACCAAATTATCTAGATGGAACTATATATGCAAGACGGGATGGCCTTTTTTACACCAAATTATCCGTATCATGAATACAAAATGATCTTGGAATTAAGATAGTACGTATCGATGCGTACTGCTCTAACTTGTGGGCCTTTTTTTTCAATTTTGCCAAGTCAAAAATAACAACCTTTTAGAAAAGGCCTCTTTTTTTTTTTACTTGCAAATTGTTTAGGGAGTTGATAAAACACAAGATTTGCTAAGTAAAATTTGTCAAACTCTTAAAGATACACTAAGGATGGTATAATATATGCAGGAGGCTAAAAAAATTGTCCAACAATTTCTTCATTCTCTCCAACTCATCTGTCATCTTGGGATGCTCTTGCTTATACGAGAGCAGGATAGAGTGATCACCGCAGAAAAGATCCGTGTGTAATGATTCGTATAGAATCGAACTAAAGCAAGGTGTTGACAACAAAAAAGAAATGGCCAAAGCATACTATAGTCTCTGTCATCATGTTTCTATCCTCAAGATGGTCAAAATAACATAGTTGGTTCATCTCGAGCTTGGACGGCCGCCAAATGCAAAGTTTGATTGTACCATTGCATTTCTCTCGTCGAGCTGATCGAAAAACGTATGATTCGTCTTATTTAAAATCCGGATGAATTAATCATGAATTTTAGGAAGTTTTTTGCACTCCCCTTGCAGCAGAATCGGCCATGCTGGTTCTTGAACCGGCTAGGCCAATTTGGCTACAGTAGAAATAGCCAGGTTGGTTCCACTAGGCCAGTTTGCCTAGGCAGGTTGCTACTCGGCCCCGTGAAAGGGTAGCCCAATTTGTCTGTTTCAGTTCGACTAGGACTCATTTCATTCGACATTTGGACATGATTTTCTATAGAAAACTTGAATACTACGGTCTGGAGTTGTAACCTATTGGGATAAAACCATCCCCTCTATGTATATGAGAGGACCATGGCTGATTGAAGGATCCAACCCTAAATCGTCAAAAAAACAAATCTATCAACTCTCTTTGCCCTTCTACCTATCTCTCAAACCCTCGTGCCGTTTGGCAAGTTTCTCCACGAGATTTATTGGCTTTCTAAGCTCCCTTGCTAGTCTTAGGAGATTCTCCACGTGCTTCTCCCCGACCTATCCTTCGAAAGTGGTTCGGGAGCTTTTTCCACCAAGAACAAGCTCTACATCGGTTCTATCAGTCTGTAGATCGGTTCGGCCGGTTACGGTACATCTTTTGCTGCACTATAGGTTTTTTGCAACCTCCTTAGACATGCTAGCCCTGCTGGTGTGTGTGATTTGGATCATCTCCAATGTCAACTGGTGTATATTATATATTACCAGACATCAGCTATCGAACTCCTTTCTGGTATCATGACTGCGGACTCCTAAAACCACACGCAATAAGAGCGAGATTGCGCGCTCATGAAGTCTTGATCGATGACGATTCCAATTTCCAACAAATAAAGCCGCCGCGTCCAACTAACAAACGTACATTCCGCACGTGCCTGTTGAGGCTGTCGTACTACCCTATACCGCTCGATCTCCCCTGCAGCGCGCGTGCAACCATCCGAGGAGGTCGTCGTCTTTTGCAACTGCTGAGACACCGGAGATGTATACACGCGCGCGACAAACCAAGCTAGCAGCCATTATCTTGACCACTGCGAGAGTTTTTGGTTGTTCTTGTAGTTTCATAGGAGTATATGCATACAAATTAAATTGTACATCATGTTAAGCACCTTTCCTTTCCTATTACAGTAACTAGCTAACTGCTAATGCGTTATAAGGCTGTCTCTAACAACACCACCCATATCCAAATTGAGTCCTTCACAGTGCTCGTGGCTGCTAGAAACTGCCTCCAACAGCTAACCGAAACCAGCTATCCATTTTGGGAACCAGCCGAAAGGGAAGGCAAAAAGGGTTGTTCGAGAGAGAGCACGCAAACATTTGGCGCCGGTAGTGATGGGCCCGAGGCGCGGCCCGCGACGGGGCAGCCGCCTGCGCGGCGAGGAGCGAGGACCAACCGGCTCTCTGCTCCGGCGAGCGCATCGCCCACCCGCCTCCACCGCGCGCACGACCGCACGGGAGCGACGTTGATGGCGCGACGGCCGGCGGCGCAGGGCCCACGCGGACGCGGCGGCTCGAACCTCCCCAACGGCCTCCAACGAGCGCGGCGCCCTTCCTTGCAAGTCCCTCGACGTCGACGACCGCAGCTGGCTCAACGCGACGGCCGCAGATCTCCTCGAACTGCGCCGCACCATCTTCGCCGATCGCCGGGGCCATGAGCTGCTGTTGGTCCATGGCTAGGCTACACTCGAAGCCGAAGGACTTGGAGCGCTCGAAGATGGAGATATCATCCTGCTGCGCTCGGCACCATGGATTGGAAGAAGCATAGCTCAAAGGGTGGTGGCCGGTGGAAGCAGCAGTGGCGAGGGCAGGACCGCGGAAACAATGCCCTCACGGCCTCCCGCGCCACCTTGCGCCGCGCGCATGGCGGACTCTGACGGCGCCAAATCGATTACGTCCCCGCCGCCGCTGGGTTCTCTGTTGGAGAAGGACTCAAACCAAGGAACAGGTGCTGTTTTTTGGTTCCATTGTTGGAGATAGTCCAAGACCGAGCACAATGTGCCCGTGCTCCAAATGTCAAATCATATCTGGTGCTTCAGCTTTCATTTATACCACAATGTACCGGTGTCTCAAATAACTACACAAACATCAGCTTATTCTCTCCCCTCATAACTCTCTTGTCAGTTCATATCACTTACAGGTGGGGTCACATGGCCCTTTTCAAAGCAAGCACCAGGTGAACCTACTTTCCTCGGGTATAAAAATTTGCGATGCTTGAATTTACTCCTGCAGTGGGCAAGAATCGATGCTTGGATGAAAAAAGGGTTTCAGGCACTGGTGTTTCACCACGCACGCTGTGGATAGTCTGGCACATAGAACATGTTGCACGGTCATCAAGAGAGAACTCGAGGCTCAGAGATTTGTTCCACAATCATGTCATGTGTTCCAATTTATCATGCAATAATCTAGCTCCATAACATGACTAGATGTTCGCTATTGAGAGACCAAGATGCCTAATAAAAAGGGGAGGTGAATTTGATCACTTGAAAACTAAGACCTATCTGAACGTGTGTACTGGATTTTTCTTTTTCTAAGTATTGCTATCTTCTAATCTATACCTATACCTATATATAAAGAGGCAAAATTTACAACAAATTTTTTATCCACCTCTTTTTTCTTTCACCTATCCGTGTCCTGTATGTTCAAGGTTAGCGGCAAGGTAGGGCCCGCATGCACCCGTGCTTTTATCCGCATCCAGCTAGGTGGCCGACGGCTTCTGGAGTGCTCCTTGTGTGGAGTGGGGAAAACGTGTATTATGATAATTAAGTTTTTACAGCCATGGGATCGGTGAAAAAGTGTATTGTGATGATTAATTTTTTATATACAGCCATATGTAAAGATAAAAAAATAAGATGGGTCTCATATATCTATTAGGTGTTTTTTTGTTTTTGACAAATTGTGAACTACTCGGGTGCCGGTGATTGAGGGAGTAATACACAATACTCAAATTGATGACTACAGTTTCAGTTATTTTTAAGTATAAACAACAGATATACTAGCTATTTTTTTCCTAATTTCAAAGTAAAAATCGTTTCCATGATCCTATGTTTCTTAACCATGTACGAGTTAAAAGCAGTGTTACCAAAATATAATCTCAAGATCGACTAAGAAACATGACATAATAGTTAATCTCTGAGCCTCTCATGTTCAATACATTAGAACAATTTATTAAGGCATAATAGATATAACATAGTCATTGAATTTCGAACTTTAAACCATGTAGTTATAGATTCTAAACTCCCTTACAACGCACGGGTACTTTTACTAGTAATGCTTAAAAGACATGCATGATAAGTTTCAAACCTACCAATTGTAGCGCTTGATGTTTTTTTCGGATGAAAGAAGAATTATAGTATATGATAGTTGGGTACACCGTACCAACACGTTGCAAACACTCTTATTACAAAACAGTACTCACGCTGTAAATAACATCACTCAAAACTTATATGTTTGATGCTTTACAGTGTAAATGACCGCATATAGCAACACTCGCAAATGGCTTGACTAGAATTATGGGAGAGATAAAATAACAACACCAAGGAAATACAAGAATATAAGTATACAGAATGTAAATAAAAGGCTTAGAGAATACGACACCGGTACGTACGCTGATGATTTTACCGAGGTATTATTAGAAATAAAGCTCAAGCCTTCCACAAGATCACGATTCCAGTTCCATCCAACTAAAAAACGTTCCGTACGAGCCCATACCGAGCGTGCAACCATCGGATCGGACATCGGAGTAGGTCGCGTCGTTGGCTCGTCGCGCGCCCATAGATGGACAATAACCTCGACGACGGCGGCGGCGGCAGCAACAACAACAACGCGGCTGTCGTCCCCGACCCCGCTGACCCTCAGATGAAGGAGCTCCAGCCGTTCACCTGACTCCGCGCGGCGCCCTACATCGTCGCCGTGCTCGCCGGCATCGCGCTTGTCGCCATCGGCACCGCGTTGATGCGCAGCCGCTGCTCGGCAGCAGGTGCCAATGATGAGAACAAGCCGCCAGGCAGCAACGACGACATGGTCGGAGGTTGCGTCGGGTATGTAGTGCTCACCCGTGTCGGGGTGGTTCTAACGGTGTTCTCAGCCTACATGGCGACTGGCGGACACGACGACTGCGCTCGACTGCGAGTGCGCTGCCTCCCCCCGGCTTGATCAAGCGGCCGATGATTAGCCGTCTTTGTCTTGCGTCGAGGCAGAAATTGAATAGAGCATCAACTGCTGAGACGCCAGAGATGTATACAGGCGCGACAAGCCAAGCGCTGCTAGCAGCCACTGTTTCTCGTGTCCACTGGCATTTTTTTCTCTGTTCTTATAATTTCACAATAATATATAGGAGTATATACATATTAAAGTTTACATTGTATTGTATATCAAGTTTAATTTCTTGAGTATATGCATATATAAAAATTACAATGTATTATATATCAAGTTTAATTTGTTAGTCCCTTACGATTCTGGTTCTCATTGGATCTTAGGAGCGGATGAAGCAAGAAAATACTAACTCCACCTATCCCAAATCCATCACACTCCACATTTTACCTCGAACATATATGAAGCTGATTACACATGACACCTGAAGAATTTTTAGTGTTAACAACACCTGAAGAATCAGCAGGTATGTTTGCTTAGTGGGGCTAGCTAGTTGTGTGTGTATCTATACCATGTCTTGAGGAAGGCGATTTTGAGCAACATGTAACCATTGCAGTTTAGCCCTACACAGCGGGCACGTATTGCGGCGCTTCAACCAATCGGCAATGCATTCCCTGTGGAACTCGTGTTGGCAGACGGGCATCCGGCTGCACTGGTCGCCGTCCTCAAACTGGCCCAAGCAAATCACACAATCCTCCGCCTCCGTCGTCGTCCCTGCAGTCGTTGATGGACGACCATCGTCGCCGCCGCTGGTGGAATAAGCAGGTAAAGAGTTCCGGTGAGGGTACGTGTACGTGACCATGTCTAGCAGTGGCTGGAGCCTCCATGGCGGCAGGCCGCCGCCCATCAGGCAGCAATGCCAGCAGCAGGCGCACAGGCTTGTTACGACGGTGGCAAGAACGGCCGAAACGAGGAAAGACTCCAAGAGCGGATCCATGGCCGCTACCTTTGAAAGTTTGAATGCATTATAGTAATAAACTTGGCCAAAGAACAGACTTGTATACACGTATACAGCAATACTATATAGGAAGGATATATATTTTCTTTCCCTAATATTTGTTTTCCTAATAATATACGAAGAGTTGTCTTCCATTTCATGCGTGTTTCCTTTTTTCGTGTTTTCCTTTTTCTGTTCTGGTGTTTTTTCCCGATATCTTTCTTTTTTTCTCCATATCTTCTAATTTTTTCCCTTTGCCATTTTCTTTTTGTCAGTTTTTTGTTCGTCATATATAGGGCCTATCATGAAGCTGTTATAAGTTTTTTTAAACACCCTTTTTATAAAACAAGTGAAACTATTTTTTTCTTAAAAACATAAGAGAGAGTTAAAAATAGTAGCTTCATCCAGCTTCACCTCACAGACGTCTCACTGTACCAAAAAGACACCTTACCCTGGTCCCCTGTAGAGAGAGAAACGGCTCGCCGCTCGCCGGGGCAGACAAAGGCGATGGGGTCTGGCCGGCCGAGGCGCGGGCTGCCGGGGTAGCGGCCGCCGGGTCGCCGGAGCGCGGGCAGCATTGGTCGCCGGGGCTTGGGGGCGGGGAGACGGCGAGTGGGAGGGGCAAGTCGCCGACGAGGGCGCCACCGAGCGCGCGGCAGCGGTCTCTTGAGTGGGTGCCGCCGCCGCTGGTCTGCGGCTCTGCCGGCTATTAGCTCTGCCAAGCAGGTGGCGCCGGAGGTCGGGGTCGGGGTTGGGGCACGGCCGTGCGCTCTCGCCGGGCCCTCTGGGGCTCGCAGCGCCGCTGGGGCTCCGCGCGAGGGAGGCGAGGAGAGGGACCGAGTACTCCGTCGCCGGGGCGCTATGGGACGCATGGACGCAGAGCCAGGGAGCGGCCAGTGGCGCGGACGCCGCCATGGGCGCAGCCGGCAGGGCGCGCGTGGCCGCCGCTCGTGAGAGGTGCCGGGTGCCGCTCATGGCCGGCGCCACCAATCGCGCACCGCCGGGATTGGTGCAGGTCACGGCTTTTCTCTCCATGCGCGAGCGGCACACCCGCCGGGACCCGACCACCACGGCCGCCGCGGTGCGCGGTGCACAGGCTCGGTTGCCAGAGGATGCCCACACGGTGAGGATTTCGGCTGCTTGCAAATTTGGGGGAAGGAGTGGATAAGGACGAAGGGCATTATAGTTATTTTAATCCTTAGGTCTAACATGTGAAGCTGTTTAGGTATGTGTATTCATGGCGACCCACATTTTTTGGGTGCGTAAGAGATTTGTGTGCTGGGGTTGTTCTCTTGATGTGGGGAATTTTGGTTTAGTGTTTGCATGTCCCTTAGCGTATTCAAAATGATACTCTTGTGAGGCCAACAATGGCAGTAGAGGTTTGGTGTGTTTTAGATATGCTATTTTTGTGTCAATGATTCTGATTCATTAGTCACTATATCAAATCTGATATGAATAGGAATCTGGAATGGCTATTTTTGTATTAATTTGATGATTTGCGCTGTCTTTGGGATTTGTTGCATGTCAGTTTTGATTTCCTTGCTCCAGGGTTGGTCTACCACAGTATGTTGTCCAGATTGCATTAGGGGGATTTGATTTGTGTGGTGTGAGATTTGTCCCAATGGGTAAATGTTGAGTGGTGGATTCTACGAAGTGCCTATAATTAGTTTTAGTGTATTGAATGGCTATCCAGATGCTACTCAAGCATGCACAATTTTTCCTATAATTAGTTGAGCTTCTCATGTATGTTACTGATGTGGTGACATGCTCCAGTTTTTACATGGGTTCAAGTGAAACACTATTATGTGGGTACATAGTTTGAATATGAGCCTGGAATGGTGGGTTTGTCTCGCCACTAGGACTTTTTGTGTTATCTTAATTTAGTTCAGTCTTGCAACTAGAATGTAGTTCTCTCTCTACTTTAGTGTGTTTGGCTTAGATATTGTGAGCTTTGATGCCAATTGCATGGATTCTGCATTGTGTACTTTGTAAAATAATTGTGAGTTTGATTTGAGCTTATAATGCCAATTGCAGGGATCTTAATACTGTTTGTTTATAGTCTGTAACATTTATAGGCTTCTGTTTATTTTTATATACAATTCATTTGGCTAGTGTGTAAATAGTAGTATTGCTTGTTCAGTCCTAGTTTTGATTCATTTATTTTTTTTTTGTTAAGATTTATTCAGCATATCTGCAATATTTTAAATTGTATAGAATCATTTTTTTAGATGGATCGTGGACTTCGTAAAAGGCGTCGTGTTGTTGATGGTTCTAGGCGTGATGATTTTGTTGAGTGGCATGATACTGACAGTGAAGATGTCGTGTTCCCAATCTGTTGCAGATGATTCTGATTTTTACAAGTCAAGTTCAGATGTTGAGATTGTTTCTGAGGTGAGATTTGTATATTTGTATGTGGGTTGCAGTATTGATATGTAGTAGTTGTCATGCCTGAATGCTGAAATTGCTTTGGGTCAATTGTGTCTTGTTATGATGCTGATTGTTTCTCATGAAGTGATGAATGCCTTCCACAACAAGCACTCTCTCAGGGGTATGCGACCATTCTGCTGCGGTAGCTGGTTCCTTCTTGCCTAGGTGGACTTGTCAATAACTTAACCCATTGTAGCACCTTTATCTACTTTTGGAACACTCCCTATGAAAGTATCACATAATCTAGTTGTCAGCTATTTTGTTTGCTTTTGGCCGCCTGGTGGATGGGATTAGATAAACTGTTCATGATGTAGTTTACCGTAACTGAATTTAGTTTAGTGCAAGCATCCTACTATTTGTTTCTCTCTACAACCGTTTTGTTCTGCACAACTGCCCTTCCTTTTTTGTTTTGATATGAATTCTTTATGTATCAAAAACCTTGCATTGTGGTGCATATAGCTTAGTTCTCAAGAATCCAATTGCCTATCTTATATGGTCTGACTATATGAACTTGGATTCTTGTCGCATGTGATTTCCTTATGGGGAGGTCCTTTTGGGTTCTTACACTGACTAGGGTCTTCATTTCATTTTATTTGTGTCATGGCCCCATGGAAAAAATTTGCTCTCCATTTCATTTTATTTGTGTCATGGCCCCATAGAAAAAATTTGCTCACATCCATATGCTCTTATTTCGTATGATAACAGTAGTAGTGTCATTTCCACTACCCTCCAATCTGAAAAAACACTTCTGAAGCATTTGCTCAAAATCCATCCACTCAAAAAATATCAATGTGATTTCATATCAGTATCATATGCAATTAGAGCACATGGTTGTGAGCAAGTACTTCTTGTTCAGGGGCAGCTTTTCAAATTTTTGGTCAGTGTTGACTTCTGAATTGAGCTGCTTGTGTTCTTTCACTTTGAAATATAGGAGATTTTATGAATTTACACCCTATGTTTGTAATTTTTATACTTTTTAATGAACTATAAATTTTTTTTGTTACGGAGGTGTAAATTTTGACATTGCTAAGTACACTACTATAAGCACTGAGAAATGATGTTGAGTTTGTATCTTTTTCATGTCCTTAATGGCAAGTTGACTGGAATGATTTCTCGTGTCCCATCTATCAACTGAGTTATATTTTTTCATTCTGTATTTCTTCTGTTCATTACTTTGGAATAATGCAGTGCCCATCGCAACTTTGAAATGATTGACGAATTGTTCTTAGATGATCGTACTTGCTAAAATTACATCTTCCTGCAATATGTGAGGTCGAACCGCTGTACAAGTTGTTCATGAAGATAAGCATCGCCGTCGTCAATGATGGGCTAATTAACAAGGTGAGCAATGGGTTGTTAGGCTCTCTTCTTTGTTCTCATGTAATCACTTTATTAATCTTTTTGCTATGTGCATATTTCAAAGTCAATTAATGCAGAGATGGTTGTTCTTGTTTGGCTGAGTTGTGCACTATTTTAAGACCAGCATGGAATAAGGAGAGCATGCTTGCGGATTTTGTGAGTCTTTCATTTCAGTTTATTCACTACTTCTACTTCTACCATTTAGAGAATTTGAAGTGTTCCTGCTTCATCTTCTTCTGGCTGATTCTTATACCCATCTTGTTTTTATACCCATCTTGTCAGGTTCACTCAGATTTTGTACTTATACCCACCTCGAGCTACTATGATGTAAATTTGGATAAAAATGCCATATATAATTTGGTTGATGGTCCTAAAGTTGAATTTACGTCGTTCCATTATTAATTTTACACTCCTAAATTGACTGTAAATTTTGTTTTGTTGAGGTGTAAATTTTTCTTATGTAAATCTTTGTATATCTTATGAAATTCGAAATATCTTCTATTATGTCATTCATACAATTATACAAAATAATCTGTAATTTGTATATTATCATTTGTTATATTCAATTAGCTGCTTATATGATTTTTTGAATTTGAATTATCTTTTAATTTTCCATTCATAAAAAATTATTTGTGAAATTTGCCTTCTCTTTAAATTTGTCATTCATAGAAAAGTATCTGTTATTTATATATTTTATTTTCCTTATTTGTTTTTATGTCCATATATGTAATTTGAATTATAGAAAATAATCTGTAGTTTTCATTTTATCTGTTATTTGTCTCTTCTTATTTGCAAGTATCTGATTTTTTTTGCTTCGTTAGATTTTGATCCTGTGTTCCTCAAAATCGAGTGACACAAGCCTTTGGTTATGGTTCACTCGATTCCATTTATTATCTTGGCCTGCTCACTCGAGTGATCCTCTGGCCTGGCTCACTCGGGTGACAGGTAGACAGACTGATGATATGATCATTTGGACAAAATCTGCCTGCCTCAATGAAACAGTATGTCCACACAAGTTAGAGTACTATATAGGCCTCGTCCAAGATAATAAATGAGAATATTAGCAAATATACACGTGAGTTGCAACGAAAGAACAAAAAAACTAAATGGTACATATCATGATGACTGGCATCTATAACATAAGTTATGCCGATAATAAATAAAAATATCTACCCGTACTTGAATTAAAATATACCTTGGTAAAATTTCATTTTATTGCAAATTCCATAATTATTTATATACAAATATAGATATAGATATAACATACTATTCATGCGTTTCTATGACTCAATATCAACAACCTTTGTAGCTTTTTTTACGCAAATCATATCAACCTTCTTAACGTTTTTGTCGATGTGTAAAGGATTAGTCTGTCCGCCAATGATTATGATTGAAGACCTCTCTTGATTTTTCTCATGGCCATCCTCATAAGAATTACATAAATACAATTTTGTAAATTTCATTAGACAATAATTTAACATTTTAGTTCACGAAATAATTATTTGTACCATATAGGCATAGACTAATTCATATTTTAATAAAAATAAGTTTTATTTCTAAAGTAAACTATATTAGATGGTATAAATTTTTCTTCTACAAACTTAATGCGCAAACAAGCAAAATAATTACTGAACGTACTAATTATGGGTCGCAGCTTGCCTTAGGTAGAAACCACATGTTCTTGAAGGCTTCGAGAACACCAATGACAAAGACATCCTTCTTATACTTCTTGGCCACCTTTGCGTTCTGCGCGTTTGCCTTGGCATGTTCTTGACCATCATGGAATATATACATTCAACATATTCAATGATAATTTAACACACCTATACACTTATAGACTGATCATATTTTTATGAAGCTAATTAATAAAATTGGTTTGGTATTTTTCTAATTGTTCTATGATTTTTGGCGAAATTTATAAAATATTTATTTTTATAATGAAAGTGAAAAAAACAAATAAAAAAATATTTGCAATGGCTGGTATAGCCCACTTAAAGCCAGCCCAACTGCAAGAATTCAGCCTGGGTTGAAAAAGAAGCCCACCTAGAGAAGCCAGTTGGATCAGAAACCCTGATCTATTTTTAAAACTATTAACACCCTCCCACTCTCTTTCTAGCATTTTTATATCTAAACATTATAATTATTTCTATTCACCTCATATACAGCTTCCGATCTTCCGTGTAACCATGAAGAATTTAAAGACGAGATGGAGTCGGAAGAAACGAGGCGGAAAATGACAAAAGAAAAGAGGTGGAGAAAACTATGCAAAATTTTTGTCTTCTTATTACTGTATTATATAGGTATAGATAAGTCTGAGCGACAGAAATTCTCCATTAACCATAGTCAGAAGTACACGGAAAAAAACTAGATGACGGGAACGGAGACACGCCATGAATCCATATAGGATTTGCACATATGATCAAAGAAACTTCAAAAAAAAGAGAACATCCATGAAAAGAAAAAGGACTCAGACATGAAAATAAGAAAATAAAAAAAGGATTCGAACATGAAAATAGAAAAAATTAAACTGTAACCGAGTCGATCTCTTATAAATATTTTGTGCAAGAAATTTTGCCTCTTTACTTATTGTTATTATTATATTATTATTATTAGTTATATTATTAGGTATAGGTATTAGGTATATAGCTAGATACATGATGGGATCGTGAATAAATTTTCAAAGTGTAGGTTATCTAGGTTATATATCATATATACAATAATTTATACGTCTCAACGCAATGCACATCATGTACGTATGTGCTAGTATAATAAAAAAATAGGTAAAAGAAAGAGTTTTAGTGCTGCAAATTAAGTTTGCAATTGCACGCCCGCGCACCAAGTCACCAGCTTATAACTAACCCTATACGCCAGATCGCATTGACAATCCAGGCATCCAGCGCCATGGCGACCGCGGCTGCTACTCCGAGCGTCGAGCTCGCTGTGATCAATGGCACATCAGTCTCCTCCTCCACAAGCGCAGGCGTTTTCTTCAAGTGGCTCGGATGGGGAGCGCTCTACCTCGCCGCCTCTATCGTGGTGCTGATATCCTGCGCGCTCCTGATCAAGGCGGTGGCAGATGTGCTCGCCCGCCGCCGCCGCCGCAAGGCAGCCGCCAGTCGACGGCGCCTGCAGCGGCGGATGATGAAGGCCATCTGGCACTCGCCGTACCAGCGGCTGCTTGCAGCCGGCTATGTCCGGAACCCGTGCGTCGTCTGCAGGCTGGACTTCGAGGCCGGCGAGAAGTGCAGCGTGCTGCCGGGGTGCGTCCACGTGTTCCACAGGGCCTGCATCGCCAAGTGGCTGCGACACCATACTACCTGCCCGGTTTGCAATGCCGCGGTTGCCCGGCGACGACAACGGGCCGGTGTGTAAAAACACGGCGCGGCGGTGTGTATAGACTTAGAGTTTTTGCTCCAAGATTTGTTATATATGTTTCTTTATTTTTGTTATATTTGCTCCAAGATTGCATCATGCTAAAGCTGCTAATTGTTATGCAAATCATGCAAACATGGCTTAGGCCTTAGCTAGGCTAACTAATCAGCTTGAGTTTTTCTTTTTGAATGAACCAATCAGCTTGAGTTTTCTTTTTTTTGTTATGTTTGCTCCAAGATTGCATCATGCTAAAGCTGCTAATTGTTAGGTGTGCAATCATGAAACATGGCCTAGGCCTTAGGCTAACCAATCAGCTTGAGTTCTTTTTTTGGAATGAACCAATCAGCTTGAGTTTGCTTTTTTTGGAATGAACCAATCAGCTAGATCTGATGAACTCCGTCTCCGAGTTAGTTTTAGGGTTGCATATATACATCGAACGATGAAGCTTGCTGCTGTTCTCTTTCTCAATCGGAATCCAGGTGGTGTCCGAACTGGACACCACGCGCGCGCGTGCTTGCATTGCTAGCCCTATAATAAGGTCAGGCGTCAGAGCTGAAGGCCGTATACCGCCGCAGTCACCCGATCAACAAGCCGACAACACCACGAACAACTTTGCAAACGCCGACGACGTCGTCTCGGTCAACCGGAGGAGCAATCAACGTCGCCGACGACGCACGCAGGCACATCTACGCAACGGTAGTCGGCAGGTCTTAGGGCATCCAAATCAAGCTAACTAATCCGATCGAGGACCGCCGACGACGACAGATCCGTCGCGTCACCCTGCCGCGCACGCGCCGGCGCCATGGACATCGACGATGTCATCGAGTGGAGCTTTCGGGGCCTCCTCGCCGTGGTTTCCGTCATGGCGGTGCTGGTAGTAATCATGTTGCTCCTCGGAGCGATCAAAGAGGTGGCCTACCAGATCACGCGACTACGCCAGCGGCGCCAACGCAGTGCGACTACGACGACGACGACGCCGGTGCCGCCGCAGTCGTCGTCGTCGACATCGTCGTCCCTAGTCGAAAAGCTGCTGGAGAGCATCCCGGACGTGGAGTACGGCGCCGGCGGCGACAGCAACCGGGAGTCGTGCGTGATCTGCGTGACGCCCTACGAGGCCGGCGAGGCCTGCAGCGTCCTGCCGGCGTGCAAGCACTGCGTCGCCAAGTGGCTGCGGGTCAGGTGCACCTGCCCGCTCTGCAGGGCAGCCGTCGCCTTGCCGCACCGTGTACTGAAGGCAGTGAGCAACCTTAACGCCGCGGAGAACATGGTGTAGCTCCATGCATGGTTTTGCTAGCTGCCTGGCTAACAGCGCATCTCCAGTTTCGATATGCAATCCTCCTCTTTCAGAATGTATGTGTGTGATAAGTCAAATTTGTTATTGACCGAGTTTATAAAAGAAAGGCACACTGTGGTGTAACTGGCCACCACAGAGATGTAAATTCTTCGCTTGGCTGGTCGTCCAAAATCGAATTTAGACCGCAGATAGCATCATAATGCGTGGTTGGCCAAATCAAGGAACATGTGTACCCTATGCCATGCCACTGACAGAAAGTGGTGTTCACTTGTTACTTTATTGCTGATACTCTAATCAGAATCGGATTTATTTCATCTTTCTATGGCTTTCGTTCCCAACACCTGCCAAATGGCATGTCTCCCTTAATCTAAATTGTCCGTCTTTCCAAAAAAGATTCATGTAGTAGCAAGTGAGCGTGCGCACACCAAAGACTAGATGGATGACGTAGCTCATGGAGGAGGACGTCCAAGGGTAGGGCGCGATGGAGAAATGTGGGCGGTGTGGGTGTGGGTAAATACAATAGCGTGTGGCACGCGATGGGAGATGGGGATTGGGGGCCTTCCTTTTCTGTTCCAAGAGAAAGTGATAGCACTGTAGGAAAAAAACTGGTGGACCATTTGACGCTTCTTAGCTATAATAAGCATGAATGGACTTTTATAAATTTCTTTGTTATTTTTTCCTTTGAAAAAATACACGGATGTTCATGCAAATGTTTGTACTTAGACTACTATATAATATAATCCCTCCGTCCACAAATCCTCTCTCCGTTTCAAATTATAGCTTACTTTAATTTTTTGGTTCATACATTTTGCTATGTACCTAGATAAATAATACGTATAGATATATAGCAAAATACATAAACCAAAAAAAATTAAAGTGAACTATAATTTGAAACGGAGAGAGTAAATCAATTCCTAGAATTCATTATAGCATCTCCAACGGTTTTGCAGTTTTTATTTGACAAAACATAGAGTTCGCCAACTCCCAAATAAATATGACGATGCTAAAAATAGTCCATCTTCAACCGTTTCCCATAATTCTTTTGCAAAAACAAATAAAACCACGGACCCACTCGTTGCCCGCGCTTTTTCCCGTCGTCACCATCAACACGGTATTCCCATAAACGGCGAATGCATCCAACCGGCCAGCAAGTCCTCCCAGCCAGACACGTCTTGGCTAGCTAGCAGGTCATCTCCACGGATTCGCGCATCTGTGCATCATCAATAAAACTTGCAGCCGGTCCGGATCCTTCTAGTTTTCGCGGGAAGGAATCCCGACGGTACGGGAGGGAAGAGCGTACGTCCGTACGAGATGGGATGTCAAGCCGATTGCGAGCTTGCTAATATAGAAGTCCATCCCAAGTTTTTGGCAAGTTAATAAAAATATCAAACCATTTGCCAAGGCATTGGAAAATAGATTCTCAGACTTTTAAAAAAAAAGAATGTCAAGCCAATTTATAAAACCGTTAAAGTTGCTCTAAGATTGAATAACTTTATAATTTATGAAATAAAATGAAGACCTTATAAAAATATATTATAGGGTAAATCTAATGAAGCATTTCATATCATAAATCTTAACGTTTGTTCTTTGAAAGGAGATGAAAACTACCAATAGCAGGGCAGCTAGCTTGTATCCCTACGTTCCTGCGTTGGCTGTGGAGGCTCCGAGTCGTCCCTCTCCCTGCCGGGACGTGGCAGCGGCGGCGAGGAGACTGCTTCGCTGGAGACACGACACGGACCCGGACCGCCGCCGGCCTTCGCCCAGCACGAGATGACATCCACGGCGGTGGACCAGAACAACATCGGCCGGCTGGCACAGTACGGGACCGGCGGTCTGAGCTTGACGCCGAACTCCACTGGCCCACGGCGCACGTCGGCGGCGAGGCTGTCGAGCACGAACTCCGGCAGGCGCACACCGTCGCCCCACGCGACGATGGAGCGTTCCTCCCTGCGCTCCCCGACGTCCTTGCAGAAGGCCGGCGCGGGCCCGGACGCCAGCGGCACCCCGGACCGGAGGTACGACACCTCCACGGTGGTGCCGGCCTGCAGGCACTCGCGGCCAAACGCCGTGCTCGGCGAGGCGACGCCGAGAGTCAGGTTGAACGCCGTGTTGAGGCGGCGGCGGAGCGCCGGCGTGTGCAGGTGCAGGAGGTCCTCGGCGGGGTCGAGCCCGGAGATGGCGGCGATGGTGACGGTGTACTCGACGGGTCGTACCGGCGTGGCCACGACCACTCCGTACTCCTGTTTTAAATAGCCGCTATAGGCTTTCAGAAGACTAAAGGCTAAACTCTGCCTTTTTAGCCTATTAGCCTCTATTTAGTCCGCTAAATCAGCTAAATAGTACCTATTTAACCCGCTAAGCATCGGGAGAAGATGAACGAGACTATCAAACTAGTTATACAAAGATAATCCACTTTGAACTCATATATTTATGATAGTACTCGTAAGACTATTACTTCTTAATTAATTTTTTAATACATAGTTTATTTTTTATATTTATATATAGGTAGAATCGTTTTTTTAGCCATTAAAAAAATAGCCGCTAAGAGCCTTAGCCCGCTATATAAAACGGTGCTCCATACCCCAGCGATTAAACAGGCGCGCGATGCCGATGAAGAGGTGCGTGACGCCGATGTAAAGGCACCAGACGCCGGCGACGCCGAGGATGAGTAGGACGATCCGGACAAGGCCGTCGAATGCGATTGAAGCTACTCGTGCAGTTACAAATCCAACTCTGTATGCTACTCTTTCTGCTGTTGACCACTGCTTCTTCTTTGCCTGCTTCGTCGTCGTGGTCGTCGATTGTCCGCTAACTGGCAGTCCGCCCGTCTCTACGTCGGCAGCGGTGGCGCCGGCGACTATGGTTTGCTTCTCGATCGATCTTGTGTTTGTTTTCCGTTGAGTGCGGATGTGTTAGCAGCGTCGTGAACCGTGAACGTAGAGATAGACAACGTTCGAGCGCGATGCGTGGCTATCCACTCGAGGGCTTCTACTCTTGGAAAAAATCAGAAAATAAAAACAGATTTCATGATAACACGGACACATATACGAGATCTAAAGACAATTTATATAAATTTTTGGGTGACATCTTTATTCTATATCTTTGTTAGCGACTAAGTTTTTATAGGGTCATGGACATGTCCCGCAAAGAAGATTACCCCGGACCCATCCTTGACTACAAAGAAGGCAAAGGGATGGTCGGCGACGAAGTCCACAGGCTTTGGCCGCCTAGGCGGTGGCCCTAGAGCAGCGGTTTGCAGCATAGTCATAGTCGTGGAAGCCGCAGCCTCTGTTCCTTTCTCGTTCACCTCGATGACCGCCCTGTGATAGACGTTCCCGACAAACAACGGCTCGCCACCATTCTCATCGAGCATATGCGAAAGCTCAGCTGCCTCTTCGGTCCCGAGCGGCGACGGCTTTCTGTTCGCTCGATGCCCTGTCGCATCGCCCCGACCTTCACATCCCTAGCTAGCGAAGTAGCGGCTTCTTAGTTGGTTCGCCTAACCCCCTGACCTTCTCCATCCCGAGCGGCGGCGACGGCTTCCTGTTTGCCATCTGTGCGAATCATTGGATGCGAGCGGCACGGCCATGGCTCTTGATGGCAGCGGGCGGGCGTTGGTGGTCAGGGTTTGTCGTGAGGTTATAGTAGAGTTAAGTTGCCATAGACTTTTGTTCGGCCGGACCTAAATTTTGTCCTAATTTCATCGCTACATGAAAATGCTTGTCCTCAGACTAGCATATAATAGAATCCCTCCGTCTCCAAATAAATCAATTCCTAGAATCCGTAAGTTTGACTAACTTTATAAAAAAAGCAACATTTATGAAATAAAATGAAGACCTTATAAAAATATATTATATGGTAAATCTAATGAAGCATTTCATATCATAAATCTTGACGTTTTTTCTACAACTTGATTGAAGTTTAAAAAAATTAATACAGCTCTGTGAATCTATTTATTCATGGATAGAGGGAGAAAGGACCATGTATGAAAGGAGATGAAAACTACCAATAGCAGGCCAGCTAGCTTGTATCCCTACGTTCCTGCGTTGGCTGTGCAAGATTGGCCTCCGAGTCATCCCTCTCCCTGCCGGGACGTGGCAGTTGCGGGGAGGAGACTGTTTCGCTGGAGACACGACACGGAGCCGGACCACCACTGGCCTTTGCCCAGCACGAGATGACATCCACGGCGGTGGACCAGAACAGCATCGGACGGCTGGCACAGTACGGGACCGGTGGTCTGAGCTTAACGCCGAACTCCACCGCCCCGCGGCGCACGTCGGCGGCGAGGCTGTCAAGCACGAACGCCGGCAGACGCACGCCGTCGCCCCACGCGACGACGGAGCCTTCCTCCCTGCGCTCCCCAACGTCCACGCAGAGCTCCGGCGCGGGGCCCGTGGCCAGCGGCACCCCGAGGTACGTCATCTCCACGGTGGTGCCGGCCTGCACGCACTCGCGGCGCAACGCCGTGCTCGGCGCGCGAGGACATGGCGAGGCTCAGGTTGAACGCTGGGTCGAGGCGGCGGAAGGGCGCCAAGGCCGGGTGCTCCAGCAGGTCCTTGGCGGGGTCGAGCCCGGAGACGGCGGCGATGGTGACGGTGTACTCGGCGGGGTCGTACGGGCGGGGCCACGACCAGCGACTGAGCAGGTGCGCGGCGCCGATGAAGAGGTGCGCGACGCCGACGAAGAGGTGCCAGACGACGGCGGCGCCGAGGATGAGTAGGACGTGCCAGATAAAGGCGCCCAATACGTGTCCACCTACTCGTCCAACTGCATATCCAGCTCTGTATGCTGCTCTTTGTTCTGCTGAGTACTGCTTCTTCTTTGCCTGCGCCGTCGTCGTCGATTGTTTCCCGCTAACTGGCACTCCGCCCGTCTCTACGTCGGCAGCGGCGGCCATGCTTTGCTTCTCGATCGATCTAGTGTTTGTTTTCCGTCGAGTGTGGAGGACGCAAGAGGAGAGGGGCCCTGTGATATCCTTGCGGATGTGTTAGTTGCGTGTCATTTCCTATTCAGGTTTGTGTGCGCACGAACACGGATGTGATCGCCGTGCGCGTAGGAGAGGGCACGGCGAGAATAGCTCGCGCCATGACCCTGGATAATCGGCTGTGGACGCAGCTGTCATGACCATCTCGGCGTGTGGCTAATCAAGCACCAGCATGCGGGAGGCTTTGAGTCTTTCGAATCATTGAGCTATGCGTGTGTGATTTGTGGCCTTGGGCCGTGTCGTGTGAGTGGGTTTGGCCCAGGTAGGCGTAGGGGCTCGGCCCATGAGTGATTCGCCGTAAAAGTGCCACGAGGCGAACGCTGACGGTTACGAAATGAATGATGAAATCATCCCCTACCTCTTATCCCTCTCCGCCCTGTTTTTTATTTTCCTCTCGTTCTTCCTTAAGAATCCTCCCAAATTCTCCCAACCTATCTAGTGATTCCTGTCGCGGCCTGATAAGTTCGTGACAATTGGTACCAGAGCCATCGATTCTCCTACTTTTGGGGGTCCAATTTTTTTTGCTCGCGCGAGCTTCGGTTGATTTGGGCTGGCGCCCGCAAAGAAGCCGATGAAGTCCGAGCTCCAGATCATGGCGTCGCTCGACGACCTCTCCAAGCGGTTCGAGTCGTTCCAGGATATGATGAAGGAGACGCTCGACAAGCTGGTGTCGCTGGAGACCCAGTAGGCGGCCACGGACGAGTCCATGGGGAAGCTCCTCGTCAAGGCGGATGCGGCGACGACGCGTCTCCAGCGCCTCGAAGCCTCATCACCGGCTCCGATGTTGCCGACTCCTCCGCAAGCTTCGCCATCTGAGGGAGTGGGCGCCGGAGGAATGACTACACCGTCTGCTGCTTTGGTGGCGCAGTCCCTCCCCGGCAGCGTTCCATCCTCAATGGCGGCGGCGGACGCGCATGGTGGTTCTCCGTCCGCAGCGGCTACGACTTTGACCGAAGTTGTGCCATCCTCGTCGCACGCTGCGACCATAGTGCCGCCCTCCCAACTTCCCCATGGGCACCACGTCGAAACACAACTCTGGGATGCTGGCGGCATGGCCTTTGGTCACCTGCCACACCCGGGCAATGGTACGTTCTCAGAAGCATATCACCATACTCAGCATTGGGAGCCTGAATTTGCCCCGCGTAATCCATCTCTTCCTAAGATGAAGTTTTCCAAATTTGATGGTACTAATCCTCATTTCTGGGTGGATGAATGCGAGACCTACTTCCAATTGTATTCGGTGGTGCCTACGCTGAAGACAAGCTTTGCTCGCCTCAACTTTATTGGTCCTGCTCACACCCGGATTCAGATGATGGAGCGCAAGGAAAAGTTCCATAGCTGGTTTGAGCTTCAACAAGCTGTAATTGCTCGTTATGACAGAGATCAGTATAAGTTGCAGTTGATGCAGCTACAGGCTCTCAGGCAGACTGATTCAGTCTTGGAATATCATCAGAAATTTGAGGAGTTAGCTCATAGTTTATTGTTGTACAATCCTTCATATGATGATACATTTTTCATCTCCACTTTCATGGGGGGTCTTAAGGATGAGATCAGGGCAGCAATCAAGTTGCAAAGGCCTAAGATAGTGGAGGATGCATGTGAGTTAGCTCAGTTGCAAGAACTGGAGTTAGAAACAGTCAAGTCTAAATCCATTGCAAGACCCTTTAACAAGTTCCAGGCCAAGCCTCTTACACATGCAGAACCTGTCAAATTTCAGCAGAAGAAAGAGGAAGGCAAAACACTGTTGAAGCAGAAGGAGGATAAGTTAGCAACACTGAAAGCTTACAGAAGAGCCAATAATCTCTGTTTTGTTTGTGGTGAAAAGTGGACTAGCAGAAATCATCAGTGCCCACCTCAAGTGTCAATTCATGTCTTACAGGAACTTGTGGATGCTATACATGTGGAGGATGAGCCTGATTATACTTCATCTGAAGAAGATTTTGAAGTCACCATTGGACAAGTGGTGATGGCTATCTAGCCTTCTTCTGAACCAGCCAAGGAAGCTAAGGCAATTGCAAAAAATAGAACTCTAAGGTTCACAGGTGTGGTGGGTACTCAGGAGGTGTTGATTTTGCTTGACTCAGGTAGTGCTGGCACTTTTCTCTCCCCACATATTGCAGAGAAACTGAGTCAGCCTACATCTCCCTGCCCTCCTCAGAAATTCACTACTGCTGATGGTCAGTTAATGGTGTCTGACAGTTTCTTGCCCCAACTCCAATGGCATATTCAGGTCCATGCATTTATTCATGATGTCAGGATCTTGGACATTCAGGGGTATGATATGATTCTAGGTGCTGATTGGTTAGAGATATACAGTCCAATGTGGATTCACTGGAAGAAGAAGATCATTTAGTTTACTTGCAACAAGCAGAGGGTGAAGCTGTTTGGGGTGAAAGATGTAATTGCCCAGTGCCCTCAGATTTCAGCTCACAAGTTCAAAGGGTTGATCAAGAAGAAGTCCATTCAGCAAGTCTTCCAAGTTCATCCTATTTTTCCTTTGAGCAGGGTTATTCAAACTGGCCAATCCTCAGATCATACTGCAGCTACATCAGAGGACATTCAGGACAGGGATAAACCACTTGAGATCATTGAGGCCTTGCTCCATCAATTTGAGGATATTTTCAAGGAGCCAGAAGGTTTACCTCTATCAAGACCTTATGACCATCATATTCCTTTGGTTCCTGGAGCTCAGCTTGTTAATGTGAGTCCATATAGGTATGCTCCTCTTCAAAATACTGAAATAGAGAAACAAGTGCAAGACATGTTAGCCTCTGGTATTGTTCAGCATAGTGTCAGTCCATTTGCCTCACCTGTGCTTTTGGTTTAGAAAAAAGATGGGACTTGGAGATTTTGTGTGGACTATAGACAACTGAATAACATCACTATCAAGAATAAGCATCCATTGCATGTAGTTGATAAATTATTAGATGAATTCGCTAGAGCCAGTTTTTCTCAAAGATGGATTGCAGGTCTGGATACCATCAGATAAGAGTTGCAGCTGGGGATGAGGTTAAAACTGCCTTTAAGACTCATAATGACTTATTTGAATTCAAGGTTATGCCATTTGGGTTAACTAATGCCCCTGTGTCACACTCCACTTTTAAGGATAAAAGTAGAATGCATAAATAGCCTTGTATGCGCCCCAGAAACAGTCGCACATATAGGATGAAAAATTACAAAGAGTATCGTCACCTTGTTTATTACATAGCGAACCAATATTTATTACAGAGTATTGCGCATAAACAATAAACAAAATATCTTTATAGTGGAAGCTCCACACAGGGACACGTCAGCTGGTGAACACCAAGCCTAGTACTCATCGCGATAGCTCTCATTCCAACCTTCATCTGTTACCCATCCGGGATTTTCCAAAATTGAAAGTAAAGCAAGCGTAAGTACACAACCGTACTCAACAAGCATAACATGGGTTAATGAGGCTCAAATAAGCTGACACTGTTTGACTGCATTTAGCTTTTATAACTTAATCATATTAAAGCATAGCATCAAGGTAGTAATAATTCCTATATTCTCATGATCAAAATAACATTAACCAGTGTGTAGCAAGAACGACATTAAGATGCACACATTAATAATTTGAGAACCATTATCTTTTGTAAATGTGTCAAGGCCGCCCTAACCGAAAGACATGGACAATATATTGATTTAAACTCTGATCAGAGGTGTACACTTTTACTGTGAGTCATGTTTTGCAACTGAGTGGACTTATAACTTCCAAACCACCATAAAACATATAAAGCCCCCTATAGGTTCTCCTAACCAATCAGAGATACGAAAATACCGTTGTGTTAGGAACTCCCCTTCCAATATGGCACACACCTACCCGGCTATACTCATAAGGACAGAGGCAGTCCTAAACCCCAACTTCCAGACCACCAACCAGCTAGAAAAGGGCCTACAAGTGACTAGAGCCAGAGCCATATAGCCCTCATAGCTGTACGGATTCTCCATGATAAATCACTTACAGACAAAAGTCCATGTTTGTTAAAAGTCATCATTTTCGTTGATAGCATAACACACATCAAGTTATAAGATCATGATCATTAGACTCTAGCATCATAACTACCCAATGCAACCCAAAAGTTTCAAGGAATCAGGATATCAAAGCTAGTTATAATCTCTAGGTCATTAAAGACACATGCAAATGAATGATTATTTATAGTGAATAGGTAACAAGGATGGTCCATGCTATACTTGCCTTGATTCTCAAAGTCCTGCTGATCCTGCTGATCCTCAAGATAGCCTTGCTCAGCAAAAACCTCACCGTCTGAACTCGACATTAATATTCAACACCAGACAATCCAATCGAGCATACATACACGAAGCAAACAAAGAACTATTAGAGAAACAGTACATCAATCTCATCAAAATAGAATAAAATGTTTATAAAACTATTCTACTCGCTCCTACGATCACACAGACGTCAAGTTCATCAAAAACGGAGTTATAACGGCGAAGATATGAATTTTCAAAGATTTTCTGTAGATAAATAAATACTTTAAATATAGGCTAAAAATATAAAGTTTCCAAAATACTTCAAAAGTAGTACAACTGCGTAGATTATGAAATTATGAATCTAACAAAATTTGAACGGACCAAAACGGAGTTAAAACGTGAAAGTTATAAGCCTTTAAAGATAATGGCAAAACTGTAAATAGCTGAAAACGTATTCTGAAACTGAAACGGAAAAATACGTTTTCCAGAGGAGAAAACGTATTCTGGAAGCAGTTATAAAGGAAATACGTTTTCCCAAGAACAAAGCATATTATGGATCTGTTAAGAAGAATTTACGCTTTCCCGTGGGGAAAACGGATTCTGACCAAAGCGCCATCAAAACCCAGGGGGTTTTCTGCAAAAGTGCCCCACGAAGGGGTACGGGCTGTTTCTGGCCGTCCGAATCAAAACCGACGGCGCAGATTCGAGATGACAAAACGGACAACCGATTGGACAACCGATCGGACAACGGCGTCGTCGGCCGGGAAAAATCCGACCGCGGCGGCGGACCTCACCGGCGGCGTACGAAACTCGCCGGAGTTCATGGAACTCGTGGTCCCGGTCACCATTTACCATAAGACTGGTACCATTCGAAAGCACAGCTCTCACCGTGCTCACCTGTCGCGAAGATGGAGACCGAGGCGAGGCGGGGACGGCGTGCGGCTCGGATCGGCGGACGGCGACTGACTGCGCACGAAAGGAGCTCAGGTTAGATGGGTTTGAATCAAATTGACGGCGCAAACATGCTCAGGGAAGCAAGGCGAGGCTTTCCGACCAGTAGATGGCAAGGATGATCCGAGGACGGTGGCCAATTTTGGGTTTTGGCGGCGGCTGTCAATGGCGGCGGCTAGGGTTTCACGCGTGGCTCGATGAAACCGAAGGCGGCTCTGACTTAGGGTTGCGGGTGGGAGTTGCGGCGCGGAGTCAAAGGCTTAAATAGCCTAGAGTCGCGGCTCGGGCGGACATCGGGTCGATTGCGTGGGATCGGGCTCGGAGCTCCGACTCGCGTCCCGGTCGGATGAAGGAGAAGGCGACGCGGGGTCCACCTGTCGGCGACAGCAAGAGAGGAAGGCGGACGCGGGCGCAGCGCCTTGATGGGCCGTGGCCTCGGCCCAAGAAGAAGCGGCGGGCGCGGAGGGGGAGGCGCTGGCGCCGGTTGGGCCGGAGCGGAGGCAGGGAGAAGCGGGCCGCCGGCAGGCCGAGCGGGCCGAAAGCCAGGAAGGAGAAAAGAAATGGTTTTCCATTTATTTGAAACATTTTCAAAGCAAATTTCAAATGAATTTTGAATTCCAAATCAAATTCAAACATCACACAAGAAAAATATGCACCAGCATGAATGTTCAAGCATGTTTCTACCATGTTGCAACTTCATTTTCATAAAAACATTTATTTTGCCATTTATTTATCCACCAAAAAATCATTTTGACTATTTATATATATATTTTTGAAAATTGAAAACTAGGGTGTTACAAATCTACCCCCCTTAAGAGAATCTCGTCCTCGAGATTGGATGTTGCTTACTCAAATAACTGCGGATAAGGTGCCTTTAGTGCATCCTCTGTTTCCCAAGTTGCCTCAGCTTCTGAGTAACGGTTCCACTGCACCTTACACATCTTAATAGCCCGGCTTCGGATAACCTTTTCTACGGTATCCAAAATCCTTATTGGATACTCTTCATACGTGAGATCATCCTTAACAGTAAGTTCCTCCAAAGGCAAATGTTCCTTCTCAGGTACACGCAAACACTTCTTCAGTTGAGACACATGGAACACATCATGCATTCCAGCTAAACTCTCAGGTAACTCCAATTGATAAGCCACTTCACCACGTCTCTTTAAAACTTTGAAAGGACCAACATACCTTGGTGCAAGTTTCCCTTTCTAGTTAAAGCTCTTCACACTTCTCATAGGAGATACCTTCAAATACACGTAATCACCTTCCTTGAATGTCAATTCCCTTCTCCGGGTATCTGCATAACTCTTCTGGCGAGATTGTGCTATCCTCAGATTTTCCCTAATGACTCGTACCTGTTCTTCTGCGGTTCTCAGAACATCTATCCCAAACAATTGACTTTCCCCAGTCTGGTTCCAAAACAATGATGTCCTGCATTTACGCCCATACAGAGCTTCAAATGGCGCCATCTTGAGACTCTGTTGATAACTATTGTTGTATGAGAACTCTGCATAACACAAATTCTTATCCCAACTGGTACCATACTGTAATGCGCAAGCCCTCAGCATGTCCTCCAAAATCTGATTAATCCTCTCAGTTTGTCCATCAGTTTGTGGGTGATATGCTGTACTAAAATTCAACTTTGTTCCTAGTGAACTATGCACTGCTTCCCAAAAATGAGATGTGAATTGAGTACCTCTATCGGACACGATCTTCTTTGGAACACCATGCAAACACATGATCCTTTCCAAATACAACGTAGCCAACTGAGGTCCAGTATAGGTGATCTTCACAGGCAAAAAGTGAGCAACCTTAGTCAGTCGATCAATTATTACCCAGATGGAATCATAACCACTCTTAGTTCGAGGTAAACCTGTTATAAAGTTCATATCGACCTCTTCCCACTTCCATTCAGGTATCTTCATTGGCTGCAATAAACCAGCAGGTCTTTGATGTTCTGCTTTCACCCGTTGGCAAGTATCACATAACGTAACATACTCTGCTACATCCTTCTTCAAACCAATCCACCAGTACTTTTGCTTGAGGTCCATATACATCTTAGTACTTCCTGGATGGATAGAATAAGCCGACTCATGTGCCTCACGCAGAATCATCTGACGAAGAGCTTTGACCTCCGGAACACATATCCGGTTACCATACCATAAGGTACCTTCTTCATCAATGTGGAAACCAGGTGCTTTCCCTTCAGCTAACTTCTTGGCTATGTACTTCAAATCCTCATCTTCTCACTGACCCTTGCGGATTTCCTCCTCTAAGGTTGGTGTCACTTCTATTTTAATTGAATTAGTAACAAGAGTAAGGTTCAGATGAGCAAACTCTGCACACAACTGATCAGATTCAGGTGTCTTACCAGGCTTCTTCCTACTAAGGGCATCGGCCACAACATTTGCCTTTCCAGGATGATAATGCATTTCAAAATCATAGTAATTTAACAACTCTAACCAACGGCGTTGTCTCATGTTCAGATCAGACTGAGTAAAGATTTACTTCAAACTCTTGTGGTTAGTGAATATATCAGTCTTGTGGCCAATGAGGTAGTGTCGCCAAATCT
>CM041646.1:36920663-36952932 GCA_023333625.1 Bothriochloa decipiens
ATTGCCTTGAAGCATAAGCAACAACTCTACCTTCTTGCATAAGAACACACCCCAATCCCAATCGAGATGCATCACAATAGATTGAGAATTTCTTGCTTAGATCTGGCAATACCAACACTGGAGCTGTTGTCAACCTCTTCTTGAATTCTTCAAAACTAGCTTGACACTTGTTGGATCACACAAACTTGGCATTCTTTTCTAGTAACGCTGTTAATGGCTTAGAAATCTTCGCGAATCCCTCAATGAATCTCCTGTAATAACCAGCCAATCCAAGAAAACTGCGAATCTCACTGACATCTGTAGGTGGCTCCCAATCCAACACATCCTTCACCTTGCTTGGATCAACTGCTATTCCTCTTGTCAAAATCAAATGCATTTCAAAATCATAGTAATTTAACAACTCTAACCAACGGCGTTGTCTCATGTTCAGATCAGACTGAGTAAAGATATACTTCAAACTCTTGTGGTCAGTGAATATATCAGTCTTGTGGCCAATGAGGTAGTGTCGCCAAATCTTTAGAGCATGAACCACAGCTGCTAATTCTAAGTCATGAGTAGGATAATTGAGCTCATGTTTCCTCAATTGCCTTGAAGCATAAGCAACAACTCTACCTTCTTGCATAAGAACATACCCCAATCCCAATCGAGATGCATCACAATAGATTGAGAATTTCTTACTTAGATCTAGCAATACCAACACTGGAACTGTTGTCAACCTCTTCTTGAATTCTTCAAAACTAGCTTGACACTTGTTGGACCACACAAACTTGGCATTCTTTTCTAGTAACGCTGTTAATGGCTTAGCAATCTTCGTGAATCCCTCAATGAATCTCCTGTAATAACCAGCCAATCCAAGAAAACTGCGAATCTCACTGACATCTATAGGTGGCTCCCAATCCAACACATCCTTCACCTTGCTTGGATCAACTGCTATTCCTCCATTGGAAATAACATGGCCAAGGAAAGAGACTTCCTCCAACCAGAACTCACATTTGCTCTTCTTAGCATAAAGTTGATGCTCTCTAAGCTTCTGCAAGACTAACCTCAAATGTTTTGCATGTCCTTCCTTGTTCTTTGAGAATACCAGGATATCATCAATAAAGACTACCACAAATTTATCAAGATACTCCATAAACACCTTATTCATCAGGTACATGAAGTAGGCAGGTGCATTGGTCAACCCAAAAGACATAACCGTATACTCATATAAACCATACCTAGTGGTGAATGCCGTCTTCGGTATATCAGAATTCTGAATCTTCAACTGATGATAACCAGAATGCAAATCAATCTTGGAGAACACACAGGCACCTCTCAACTGATCAAACAAATCATCAATTCTGGGTAGAGGGTACTTGTTCTTGATAGTAACCTCATTGAGAGAACGATAATCAACACACATCCGTTGAGTTCCATCCTTCTTATCAACAAAAATCACAGGAGAACCCCACGGTGATGCACTAGGACGAATGAAACCTTTCTCTTCTAATTCCTTTAACTGTTTCTTAAGTTCTTCTAGTTCATTAACCCCCATTCTATATGGACATTTAGCTATAGGTGCAGTGCCAGGTAATAACTCAATAATAAATTCAATATCACGGTCAGGTGGCATACCTGGCAATTCATCGGGGAACACATTCGGGAATTCCTCCACCACCTGGTTCTGAGGATCTGCAATGTCATCAAGCTGATTAGGGTAGCTGTAGGTGGCGCTTGCATTCTGACATCAACACTGATTCTATCTCCTTTTGGTGTAGTCAGGTCCACAACCCTCTCTTTACACTTTATCACAGCTTGGTGAGCTTCCATCCAATCCAATCCCAGAATTAAATCAATACCAGATGCATTCAACACTACAGGGTTTGCTAAAAAGTCTACCCCCCTTAAGAGGAGTTTAGCTAAAGGGCAGTAGTAAGAAGCTGGTATAGCACCCCCTGGTGAATTCACTATCATTTGGTTCTTCATGGCTACAACTGGTATGCTATGATTCCTAACAAATGCTTGCGAGACGAAGGAATGCGAAGCTCCAGAATCAAAAAGTACAGTAGCAGAGATAGAGTTGATGTTGAACGTACCCAGCATAACTTCTAATGCTTCCTGAGCCGTCTCAGTGGACACATGATTCACCCTTCCATGATTGGCATAGGACTTCTGATTACCATTCTGCTGCTGAGGTGCGTGTTGGTTTGATTTTCAGGGGCAGCGATTAGCATAATGCCCAGGCTCACCACAATGATAACACAACTGAGGAGTACTGGGACTACCCTTAAGAGGCGTGTTGTTGGGCGCAGTAAGACGTGGAGTTTGATTTCCAGATTGCTGCGACGGCCGTTGATTCCCTTGTTGCTGGTAATTCCCATTCTTGCGCTGAGCATGCTGACCCTGGTATCTCTAACTGACAGGTCCCTGAAACCTTTGCTGGAAACCTTGGTGAAAGTTAGAGCGAAAACGAGAATTGTTTCCAAAGCCCTGTCCATTCATCTTCCTCTTCTTGTCCTGTGCCAGGCGTTCATTATCCAGCACAATAGCACTGTTCACCAATTCTTCAAATGTGTCATACTTGTTGCCCTTCAGTTGCAGCCTGAGCTCATAGTATATGCCTTTTAGGAAATGACGCTGCTTATCAACATCTCTCATAACTTCATGGGGAGCGTAGCGAGCCAGCTTCTCAAACTTAGCATGGTACTCGCTCATGGTCATCGAGCCCATTCTGAGGTTCCGAAACTCCTCGGCCTTCTGTTCTATCAAACCCTCGGGGATGTGGCGAGCCAAGAAATCCTCTTTAAACCTGTCCCAGGTGATAGCAGGAGCATTATGGGGACGTGCAGCTTGGTATGAATCCCACCAGTTCTGGGCAGCTCCCTGGAATTGCCCCGTAGCATACAACACCTTCTCAGCATCATTGCACTGAGCCAGGTCTAACTGCCTCTCCACAGCACACAACCAGTCATCAGCATCTAAGGGATTTGTAGTGTGGGTAAACATAGGAGGATGGCCTTGCATGAACTCCCTGCGTTTATCCCTTGGTGGTTGTGCATGTGGTAGCCCTCCAGTTTGCATAGTCTGCACAAACTGGGTCATAGTCTGCATCATCTGCACTTGTGCCTCCATCAATTCCTCAGTAGTGATATGACCAGCACCACGGCCATGGCCTCTAGCACCACGGTTACCTCTTCCTCCCCAAGCGGCCATCTGTATTCCAACAAAATCAAAGCTTAGAGTTATTCAGGTTACAAATCACTTATATAATAATAAGGATTACAAAACTGAAAATTCTGGGCAAGCTTCAATTTCAGCAGCACAGAAAAACCTTCATAACTTGAGATCCAGATGTCAAAACAGGATGTTCTATATATACTTGGAAAGGTTAAGAAATTATCTACAACTTCTATTCAGACCATTTTACCAGATTCTGTCATCTAAGTGGTCAAATTTACTCGACAATAGAAATTATTCTAAAATTCCAGACAGCACAGAACATCCAACTTGTGACAGCCATAACTTCCAACTCAGAACTGATATCAACTTAATTATTATGGGAGTTGTTAGATAAAGAAGTCTAGTTTTGTCCAGTAAAATCTCATAAGCATTAGATAAACCAATTTCGAGATATAACAAAATATCACAGGTCACTTAGAAAAACAGGAAGGATAGAAACAGAATAAACCAACCCAAACTTACTTTATTCAAACTTTAACCTTAACATCCTTAACTAAGGAACTTGAGGACAAGCCCACAATGTTCCAGCAATCACACAAAAATCCAAATAATCCATATTACATAATCATAACCCATCAAGCACTCAAAGTTCACAAACACTAACATGACACGACTCAACTTGACTCACAATACTAATAATGTGCTATTACATAGGGGTTTTTAAACTAAGGTTGAAGCTCATGGTCTAGCGGTTCATAGATCTTTGGTTGCCCAGTCATGGTTCTGAGCCTATCAATCTCTTTTTGCTTCTCCTTAAGCTTCTGCTCCAGCTGCTCCACCGTGCTTCTTCTACAATGGTAGTCATCCTAAAGGGCATGATAGATGTGGTAAAAGGCCATTGAAAGTTTTGAATAAGATAAGGTTAGAAAGCTTTTAGTAAACCAACCAAATTAAAAGTTCAAGGGGATAAGAAATTAATAGCTCAAAGGAAGCTATTCAAGGAGGTGATAACATGACAAGGATGAGAAATAGTCAATTCAATGAGCCAAGGAGGTGGCAAAATAGTTTTATAGCAAAATATATTTTGCAAATCGACCAGTGCTAACTAGGCTTATGTCCTACAGTCAACACAACTCTGATACCAACTTGTCACACTCCACTTTTAACGATAAAAGTAGAATGCATAAATAGCCTTGTATGCGTCCCAGGAACAGTCGCACATATAGGATGACAAATTACAAAGAGTATCGTCACCTTGTTTATTACATAGCGAACCAATATTTATTACAGAGTATTGCGCATAAACAATAAACAAAATATCTTTATAGCGGAAGCTCTACACAGGGACAGGTCAACTAGTGAACACCAAGCCTAGTACTCATCACGATAGCTCTCATTCCAACCTTCATCTGTTACCCTTCCGGGATTTTCCAAAATAAAAAGTAAAGCAAGCGTAAGTACACAACCGTACTCAACAAGCATAACATGGGTTAATGAGGCTCAAATAAGCTGACACTGTTTGACTGCATTTAGCTTTTATAACTTAATCATATTAAAGCATAGCATCAAGGTAGTAATAATTCCCATATTCTCATGATCAAAATAACATTAACCAGTGTGTAGCAAGAACGACATTAAGATGCACACATTAACAATTTGAGAACCATTATCTTTTATAAATGTGTCAAGGCCGCCCTAACCGAAGGGCACGGACAATATATTGATTTAAAATCTGATCAGAGGTGTACACTTTCACTGTGAGTCATGTTTTGCAACTGAGTGGACTTATAACTTCCAAACCACCACAAAACATATAAAGCCCCCTATAGGTTCTCCTAACCAATCAGAGATACGAAAATACCGTTGTGTTAGGAACTCCCCTTCCAATATGGCACACACCTACCCGGCTATACTCATAAGGACAGAGGCAGTCCTAAACCTCAACTTCTAGACCACCAACCAGCTAGAAAAGGGCCTACAAGTGACTAGAGCCAGAGCCATATAGCCCTCACAGCTGTACGGATTCTCCATGATAAATCACTTACAGACAAAAGTCCATGTTTATTAAAAGTCATCATTTTCGTTGATAGCATAACACACATCAAGTTATAAGATCATGATCATTAGAGCTCTAGCATCATAACTACCCAATGCAACCCAAAAGGTTCAAGGAATCAGGATATCAAAGCTAGTTATAATCTCTAGGTCATCAAAGACACATACAAATGAATGATTATTTATAGTGAATAGGTAACAAGGATGATCCATGCTATACTTGCCTTGATTCTCAAAGTCCTGCTGATCCTGCTGATCCTCAAGATAGCCTTGCTCAGCAAAAACCTCACCGTCTGAACTCGACATTAACATTCAACACCAGACAATCCAATCGAGCATACATACACGAAGCAAATAAAGAACTATTAGAGAAATAGTACATCAATCTCATCAAAACAGAATAAAATGTTTATAAAACTATTCTACTCGCTCCTACGATCACACAGACGTCAAGTTCACCGAAAACGGAGTTATAACGGCGAAGATATGAATTTTCAAAGATTTCCTGTAGACAAATAAATACTTTAAATATAGGCTAAAAATATAAAGTTTCCAAAATACTTCAAAATAGTACCACTGTGTAGATTATGAAATTATGAATCTAACAAAATTTGAACGGACCAAAACGGAGTTAAAACGTGAAAGTTATAAGCCTTTAAAGATAATGGCAAAACTGTAAATAGATAAAAACGTATTCTGAAACTGAAACGAAAAATTACGTTTTCCAGAGGAGAAAACGTATTCTGGAAGCAGTTATAAAGGAAATACGCTTTCCCAAGAACAAAGCGTATTATGGATCTGTTAAGAAGAATTTATGTTTTCCCGTCGGGAAAACGGATTCTGACCAAAGCGCCAGGGACTCTTAACAGAATACATCAAAACCCAGGGGGTTTTCTGCAAAAGTGCCTCACGAAGGGGTACGGGCTGTTTCTGGCCATCCGAATCAAAACCGACGGCGCAGATTCGAGATGACAAAACGGACAACCGATCGGACAACAGCGTCGTCGGCCGGGAAAAATCCGAAAACGGACAACCGATCGCGGCGGACCTCACCGGCGGCGTACGGAACTCGCCGGAGTTCATGGAACTCGTGGTCCCGGTCACCATTTACCATAAGACCGGTACCATTCGAAAGCAGAGCTCTCACCGCGCTCACCTATGGCGAAGATGGAGACCGAGGCGAGGCGGGGACAGCGTGCGGCTCGGATCGGCGGACGGCGACCGACTGCGCACAAAAGGAGCTCGGGTTAGATGGGTTTGAATCAAATTGACAGCGCAAACATGCTCAGGGAAGCAAGGTGAGGCTTTTCGACCAGTAGATGGCAAGGATGATCCGAGGACGGCGGCCAATTTTAGGTTTTGGCGGCGGCTGTCAATGGCGGCGGCTAGGGTTTCACGCGTGGCTCAATGAAACCGAAGGCGGCTCTGACTTAGGGTTGCGGGTGGGAGTTGCGGCGCGGAGTTAAAGGCTTAAATAGCCTAGAGTCGCGGCTCGGGCGAACATCGGGTCGATTGTGCGGGATCGGGCTCGGAGCTCCGACTCGCGTCCCGGTTGGATGAAGGAGAAAGCGACGCGGGGTCCACCTGTCGGCGACAGCAAGAGAGGGAGGCGGACGCGGGCGCAGCGCCTTGATGGGCCGTGGCCTCGGCCCAAGAAGAAGCGGCGAGCGCGAAGGGGGAGGCGCTGGCGCCGGTTGGGCCGGAGCGGAGGCAGGGAGAAGCGGGCCGCCGGCAGGCCGAGCGGGCCGAAAGCCAGGAAGGAGAAAAGAAATGGTTTTCCATTTATTTGAAACATTTTCAAAGCAAATTTCAAATGAATTTTGAATTCCAAATCAAATTCAAACATCACACAAGAAAAATATGCACCAGCATGAATGCTCAAGCATGTTTCTACCATGTTGCAACTTCATTTTCATAAAAACATTTATTTTGCCATTTATTTATCCACCAAAAAACATTTTGACTATTTATATATATATATTTGAAAATTGAAAACTAGGGTGTTACACCCTGCAACCTTTCAGGGAGCTATGAATGTGATATTTGCACCCCTACTTAGGAAATGTGTGTTAGTTTTTATGGATGACATACTTGTGTACAGCAAATCTTTGCAAGAGCATCATGACCAACTACAGCAAGTGTTGAAGATCTTACAGGACAATCAATTCTTATTGAAAAGGTCCAAGTGTGCTTTTTCTCAGCCTTCTCTGGAATATCTTGGCCACATTATTTCTGCGCAGGGAGTGGCAACTGAGCCAGGAAAAATTGCTGCAGTCCAAGACTAGCCTGTACCTACTAATATCAAACAGTTGAGGGGGTTTCTTGGCCTCACTGGGTATTATAGACGTTTTATCAGGCATTATGGCCTTCTCAACAAGCCACTAACTCAATTACTAAAAAAAGGTGTGGTGTTTCAGTGGACTCCTCAGGCACAGGAAGCCTTTCAGCTTTTGAAATCTGCTCTCATAAAAGCCCTAGTTTTGAAGATACCTGATTTCTCTAAACAATTTGTTATTGAAACAGATGCTAGTGACTTGGGAATGGGAGCAGTTCTGATGCAAGAAGGTCATCCAATATCCTTTTTGAGTGAGGCCTTTTGTCCAAGAAATCAAGCTTTGTCCACTTATCATAAGGAATGCCTTACTATGATTATGGCAGTGGATAAATGGAGATGTTATTTACATGGTCAGCCATTCCTCATTAGGACTGACCATAAGAGCTTGTTACACCTAACTGAACAGAAGGTGGTGTCCAGAATTCAACAGAAAGCTCTTCTAAAACTAATGGACTTGCAGTATCAAATTCAGTACAAGAAGGGGATTTCTAATGCTGCTGTAGATGCCCTATCTAGAGTGAGTTCCTCTGCTGACAAGTTCGTGAGTGGGTTTGGCCCAGGTAGGCATAGGGGCTCGGCCCATGAGTGATTCGCTGTAAAAGCGCCAGGAGGCGAACGCTGACGGTTACGAAATGAATGAATGAAATCATCCCCTACCTCTGTATCCCTCTCCGCCCTATTTTTTGTTTTCCTCTCGTTCTTCCTTTCGAATCCTCCCAACCTATCCAGTGATTCCTGTCACGGCCTGATAAGTTCGTGACAGCAGCGTTATGAACCGTGAACGTAGGGATAGACACCGTTCGAGCGCGATGCGCGGCCATCCACCCGAGGGCTTCTGCTCTTGAAAAAAAAATCAGAGAGTAAAAACAGATTTTTGGGTGACATCTTTATTCTAAATCTTTGTTTTAGCGACTAAGTTTTTTAGGGTCATGGACATGTCCCGCAAAGAGGATTGCCCCAGACCCATCCTCGACTGCAAAGAAGGCAAAGGGATGGTCGACGACGAAGTCCACAGGCTTTGGACGCCTAGGCGGTGGCCCTAGAGCAGCGTTTTGCAGCATAGTCATAGCCGTGGAAGCGGCAGCCTCGGTTCCTTCCTTGTTCACCTCGATGACCGCCCTGTGATAGACGTCCCCGACAAACAACGGCTCGCCACCATCCTCCTCCAGCACGTGCGGCAGCTCGGCTGCCTCCCGATCGAACACGGCGCCGACCCCGAGCTCCTGGAACGCACGCTTCGCCTCGGCGTAGAATGACAGCTTGAACCTGGGCACCCGGAAGTCGCCGACCTCGACGCTGCGCTCCGGCGTGTGCCTCTCGAGGAAGGCATGGCCGGACGCCAGCATCTTGTCCTCCAGCGCTGGGAGGCCGTCGCGCTTGTCCGGGAGCAAGACCAGCATCGAGTACTGCGGGGTCAGGGCCCTCGGCACGGCAGTCGGCGTTCCTCCTGGTTGCATCCATTCCACAAAACCTTCCACAAAGCGCTCGTACCATCGTGGACGTCGGTGTTCCACAAAAAAGGGATGATCGTCGTCACCGGCGGCGGCGTACGGCATCCTGAGCACCTTGAACCCCCTGTACGTGGCGATGTACTGGTCGTTGTGGCTGCGCATGAACTGGCATCGTCCACGGTGGTGCCGTCCAGGCGGTGGAACTTGCCCTCCTTGGTCAGAGACGCGTTGAACGGCGTGCGCCACATGCTCTTGAAGTAGACGGCCGTGGCCACCACCAGGCCCGTCCTCCGGTCCACCGAGCCTCGAGGGAGGATTGATTTTATGAGGTTGTTCGTTGCCGACGCCACCCAATTGTTGATCTCCTCTCTGGCCGCTTCTGGCTGCATGAACCATCGATGAGGCTGTTAGTTGCAAGTAAAGGATAGACATATAGATTGACTGATGGTGCAACAACGACGACTGTTTTGGGGACCTTGTTGAGGAAGTCGACGGCGCGCGCCACAGCCCTGCAGGACACGGCGGCGACGTCGCGGTACGCCGGCTTGAGCGACCGCGCGGGATCGTGCCAGAGGCCGCACGCGTGCTCCACGCGCGGGCCACCACCACCCGGCTCCGGCTTCGCCGGGAGGGCGCGCTCCACCATGCAACGCACGTTCTCGGCGAGGCTCTCGCGGGACTTGGCGCCGAGGACGTCGAGGAGCTCGCTCAGCGTGCGCCCCTTGGCGCCGGCGGCAGCCAGCGAAAGCGCGGAGTTGATGGACAGCGGCGAGAAGACGAGGTTATAGTCGGCGGACGCGGACCTGCTCTCTCCACCGCCGCCTTTGCCTTCGGCGGAGAACCTTCCTCATCAGCTGGTGAGACAGGGCCGACAGGCCGCGGCTACTGCACCGGGAGCACTGTCGTCGTCCATCCTCATCTCGGGGGTCATCTCGGCCGCCGATAGCGATGATGTCACTTATTCGTATCAATCAATCAAACAATGTATATGTTCACATATATATACCAAGTATATATAGGTTTATTACGTCCCTAAACGCAACTTGATGACCAAGAAGGTGACTTGTACGACAAAAAAATGGGCCATAATCACCGAGTTGAGGAAAATCGTCAATCACGCCCGCAGTTCCCTCGCGCGGTCACCGCAATCGTGCATATCGTTTTTTGATATGGATAACAATAAAATATTTAAGTGTTCATACTTATACATTGTCATGGTAATATTATTTTACTCAGTTGCACACCCTGTTTTCATATCGTATTATCAAGGTTAGTCATATAACCACCGATCAGTCGTCGATCAGGGTCGGTCCTGATCGGTCTAGTCGACTGCTCGGACGTTTAGTCGTCCTTGTGCCTGAATGACCTGATCGACCATGTATATACTATATATATATATATATATATATATATATATATATTCTATATATTCCCCTGTGGACCGATTATTATTCGGTCACCGAGCCCAAACGACGGACCCGATCCGATCGACGGCCGCCCCCCGCGCCGGTCCCTGTTCTCAATCGGACCCGACTCACCCCGCGAGCCCCCATCCTCTCTGTCCAAATCACCGAAACAACTCCAACCTCGGCTCCTCGGCGGTTTCCGAATCATGGCTGCCCGCCGGTTCCCCCCCTCCCGGCGGTTGCCACACGAGCTGCAACCCACCCCCCTCCCGGCGGTTGCCACACGAGCTGCAGCTGCTTTGTCGCTACAGAGCTCGCCCATTTTTGTGCGGTTCCATTTTCGTCGCAGTTCTGTGCCGCTGCCAATTTCTCCTCGCGAGAAATACTGCCACCGCTGCTATCCTCTCCGTCACCTCTCTCCACCCTCTGACGAGGCTCATCGCCGCACCCGTCGGCGCCGCCCCTCTCCCATCGATCCCTGCTCGCCGCCCAGGCCCAGGGTCGCGATTTCGACGCCCATCGAAACAAGGACGCCACCGCCACCGAGGGTTCCAGGTGAGACCGCTGTCCAGG
Organism: Bothriochloa decipiens; assembly: GCA_023333625.1. Taxonomy (NCBI): domain Eukaryota; kingdom Viridiplantae; phylum Streptophyta; class Magnoliopsida; order Poales; family Poaceae; genus Bothriochloa; species Bothriochloa decipiens. The sequence goes on from CM041646.1 coordinate 36,931,643, forward strand.
CCTCCCCCCCCCCCCCACCTTTCCTTCGCCCGGTCCACGCCCAAACAGGGACGCTGCCTCGCTCGCGATTTCATCCGCCACCGTGGGGTCTAGGCCTCCAGGACCGCGAGGTGGATCGTCTCTTCCGTGACCATGATCCACCACAAGGATTATTGTTGTGGCATCATATCGTTACCACAACGATTTTTCTGCCATGAGGTTGAATTGTGTGACTTGTTTTTGGCCCAGCTTCTGGATCTGCAGCGCCGCCCCCCTAAGCTGAGCGTTAGCTGATGCATCACGTCTTTTTTTGATTGCTGAGCACACACTTAGTTTGCCGACCTCGCGTTATCTTGGATGGAGCCGCCCGGTCCCTCAGGTTCGCTTCACCTCCTTATTCATGTATCAGGCTTTGATGTGTGAACCAATGCTGTTTTTCCCATATTTAGTTGTCAAAAATATTGCTTCATCTGTTGATGCTGTTTCCAAGCATTTTATTTTGTCAAGTAGAGACCTTTTGTTAAGCAGTGTTAAATTGGTATCACTATGAGACCCCCTGATATGGGTACTTGTTTTGTTAAAGAATGATAAGTGTGTCTCCACCATATACATGGCATTTGTTTTGCATTCCTTTTTTCTATGGTTCATATTATACTCTTATGTTTTTATTTATGGTGTGTTTACAGTTTCATAAGGCAATTCTATGTTTTCTACATTTGCAGCCAATGCCCATTCCGGAAAAGGTTCTGGTTCCGGAGCTAAAAGGTTCTTTTGTCTCATACTCCTTTTACTTTTTTTATCATATTTTATAAATTCTCATTGACTTAGCAGCTGCAAATAAATTGTTCTGTGCTGAGATTCTCTAAATATATTTTTAATCAACGATTACAGATATTGGATGGAGCTAGTTCATAAGATGCCTGACCACCCTAAAAGGATTGTTTTTGAGAGCACTCAGCAGCGGTCAGTACATGTTTTTTCCTGTTTTAGTGTGCCTTTTTGTGTGCTTTTCTTGCTTTTTTCTTAGATAATGTCATTATGTCCATTTAGGTATGAGATCCCTCTGCGTCTAGACGAGGGCTTACCCTCCTCACATGGTACAACTTCTTCATCGGCTTTACGAAATACAGGTGCTTAGGGGAATGGCTTTCTATAATATCATTATTTTATTTGTTTATATTTTATGATCTGATGCACGCGCACATAATTGGAGAACGCTTTAATACACTTTTATTTTTAATTTATCTATTATAAATCAACAGTATTCTTTGATTTCCACTATAGATTCTCATTTTTTAATTAACACTTTTCATATTGGTCTTAATCTGATCCACGGACACATAATTAGAGAACTATTTTTACACTTTAATTTTTAATTTCTCTATTCTAAGTTAACAGTAGTCTCTTAACACTTCTCATTTTGTTCTGAAACCTCACAATATTTCCGAATCTTTAAGATCGTTTACCAATCCAACTGCCTTTGTCGTTTATTATTCCGTTTCTTGCTTCTGGTAAGATTCAAGGCGTCCCCCTTCTATGCACCATGCGGAACCACCTACTTCCCAGCATCACTCCCAGAGAAGGTACTGTTTCCTCTCACATTATAGCTTAACAAATTTAACATCAGTTATTCTTGTCAGGCATATCAGTTTTTCTTCTTAATTTGTATATTCTTTACAAACATGCTGGACTATAACCTTGTTCTATATGATAGGCAACCATATCCCTGCTTTCATGTGTTAACCCAAAAAGTTTACGGATCATCTTTCCCTATTGGTTTGTAGGACTCATGCTGCTCAGCGTTCTGTGGATAAGGTGCCGTGTAACCCGAAGAGGGTGGTTGTTGAGAGTACGCAGGAGAGGTCCATACGTGTTTTCATTTCTACTACTTCTACTTGTTCCCGTGAATATCTCATTATTGTTAATTGACAGACTTTTGAATAAGTTTAATTTTTTACATTTTTTAGGTTCGACTATCAGATTCGTCCAGATCATGTGTCACCTTCTGCACCTGGTAACTTCAGGGATGACGATGACTTCATGCCCTTTCCCAACAACCGTTCATCCACACACATCGACAAATCTCATAATGCTGGTCGGAGGAAGTCTAGGCAACCACGAGCAGGAATGTCGACCGGTGAATGTTCAGAGGTGCATACCATTTGTTTACTTCTGCAGTTTTATTTCACTCGAGTTATCATTCCAAATCTCCTCTTTTTATGCATCAATATTTAGTGCTTAGTCTTGTTCTCTAAATATACCACAATTTTGCTGTCACGTATTCATGGTCAAATCTATTTTTTTCTATATATATATATTGCTTTCGACTACCCCTAGAATTTTTTGTCGAGTACACTACCCCTGCGTTAGCTTGTAATTCATGCATACCTTTCATAATGATTATAAGTTTTTTTAATCAGTCCTCTCGACTACACTGCTATACCCTTTTATGTTTACTGTTCTTCCTAGATTTCTAACTGTCGCTCACTCTTTTCCATTCTTGAACTTACTATTTCTTAAACTCTTATTTTTTTCTCAGGCTAGACAAATGAAAAAATAGAGCTACCAGCCGTCCTACCACTATAAATGTGAGGTGCAATCCAGCAGATGTTATTGTGACCTCGTCATTGATGACCAATGCACAATGTGCTGCTATCGAAGCTGATGGATTTGGCCAGTTTCTGAGATTGAAGATCGATGCTATAGAGAACAAGAATCATCTATGCTGGCTATTGGATTGTACTGACCCTAATACAATGATAATTACCATTGCTCCGGGCAAGGTTCTCCCAATCACGCCTTGGATAATTAGCATTGTGCTTGGATTGCCTATCGGTGGAGAGAACTTGAAGATTTACTCACGCAATGAAGGAGTTCAGCTTCGTCGGCAGTTCATCCATGATCTAAACCAAAATCTTGATGAAGACCGTGACATACATATATCAAATTTGCATCAGGAGATCTTACACGAAAATGTGAACCCCTTGATGAAGAGATGCTTCTTCATGATTCTCTGCAATAGGCTATTACTCCCCAGCAGCAGCAACATTGGTTCACTCGACATCAAGAGGACCATGGATCATGAATCTTTCAGTGATATTGACTGGTCTCAGCTTGTTTTCAATGATCTCCAGCTTGCTGTTCGCGTATGGCACAACCAGGATAAAACTCAACTCACTCACAACATCTATGGCTGCACCATTTTCCTAATTGTAAGTACCTGCATCCCTATGAGTATTTAATTCATCTAGCTATCTGTGCTCCTGTTATTTTCTTGACGTCTTAATAACTTCTGAATTACCAATACTGATGATATTTTTCTAGGTCTTGTATGCAAGATTCACCTAGTTTCATAAGTTACTGTCATTTCAACACAATTACTATTTTGTCCTTTCAACTATGTTTCTGATTCCCCCTACTACATCATGTACATAGTATCATTTATTCTAACTCATTACTCTGATTTCTTTTTCATATTCCTTTACTTTTCTGCTAAGTCCTTTTTTTTGAAATTGACCTTTTTAATCTTTAGTTCTTATATAGTTGTAAACATAAACATATTTTTAATGAACAGTTGTACTATCTCGACAACATTGACAACCCCTTATCCCCGGTAGACCGGATTTCCACTCCACGCATCATGTTTTATGATAATGATATCATTCAGTGTTTAACGGATGTTGATACCACTACATCTATTCACGGTGCATTGACTTTTGGTTCCCAACCTGTGAGTATGCTATCTCCTTTGTTATATTATCCCCTTTTTCTTTCCACATTATTATTAACGGTACATTTGTTGTCTCTTTGCCTTTACCTCATACAGTTCAAGAACTGGGCTATGACTTGCTATGCTACTGCAGATGTCCGTGGTGTTTTCTTGGAACACACAAATTGGTCTATCCCCCGAATGCCCCAATGTGACATCCCATGCCTACAAGATTTGTTGTCTCAGTCCATAGAAGGTCTTACTGGTCTGCGTAAGTCAAGAGTCGAGAGCTTCTTTACCCACTTTGATGATACGCTATCTCTAAACATAAGGTTCATTGAGCAATCTTTTGGAAACATCATGAGAGCACATGCTAAGCTATCTGATCAATTCCGTCCATTCTTACAAGCTATCGGCTCGTCACAATCCCAGATTGATGATACGCTCTATCGTAACACAAGGTCCCTTCAGCAATCCTTGGGAAACATAGTCACATCCCAGGCTAAGCTAGCTGATCACTTAGGTAAAATCTTACATACACTAGGTTTATCACAATCTCGGGACAACAATATTCCAGCCGGCACTTCTAGGACAATGCACACACAGATTGGTCATGGTAATCGTGAATCTGTCCAACGTACGCCGTCGTCGTTTCCAGGTAAACTCATGCTCTAGTCGATTAATACGTTATCTCATCCTGCGTCATATTGCTACGTATCAAATATAGTGACACATTGTTTCCATTTATGCCCAGGTTATGATATTTCTTCTCATGGAAGCTTTGTTTCTGCTTCTACTTTAGTTCGCAGCCCGATTGTTCATCGAGCACCCGTTGGCAAGAACACCCCACGTACCGTCTACTCTCTTTGTTTCATGTTTTAATTCCCCATCATCTGATATTTCTATTTTTTCTTCTATGCCATTCTCGTTTTGATTCATGTTTTGTACATTTGTAGGTCCTAGTTCAGTTTACACCACTACACCGACAGACCCATTTGGTTCTCCTGTTCACGATGTTGTTTCACCCCACCATATTTCTGAGGGATTACCTGGACCTTCGACTGCACCGAATTGCACCTATTCAGATGATGTTACTGGTGCACCTCTCATTGTTTTGTTTTTCCTCATATTATCGACTATTGTTCCCTTTTCTAGACGGCAACCTTTCTACTATCCTTTTAACTTGCTTTCCTTTGTTTGATCTTACAACTGGTGTTCCTAACTTATGTGCCACCTTAGGTATGCCCTACGTCGTCTTCCTCTTATTTTTATATTTGTTCTTACAGCAAACTCAATCTATAAATTTTATTTCTAATTTGTCCACATAGGTTCCTTCACTCATCCTACCGATCATACTGTAGCTGCTCCTAGCTGCTCTACCGCTGAATCTATCCCTGTCTCATATTCCTCCCATTATTCCTCTCGTGATCACATATCTCCGTATGGTCCAAATGTTCCCAAACAATATGGAGAGGACAGTCGCACTACTAACAGACAAGACACCACTTCAGTACTTAACTGGCCTAATCTAGATTATATTCCTATGTTCAAGTTCCCTGGTACGAGATTGACCAAAAAGCCTTCGAAGTTTTATTCACCCTTCAAGCATGGCATTATTTCTCGTCCTCCACCCAATCTGGAGTCTTCACTGCGCATGCATGACTTTCTTTGTGCAGATGAAACTTCATTGAAAAGGTTCGCTCCAATTTTATTTATAAGTAATCATACTCTTCAGTCATTATTTACATGCTTTTTTATATTTCTTTCAGACAAACTTTGATGCACTTTGGGACTGACATTTTGACTCGTAAAGATATTGCACTCTCATTTGCCGTTGGCAAGTTTATAGACCCTTTGTTCATTGATGGATTTGTCAAATGCCTAGCAGAAGATGACTTTCATGTCCGTCCAGAATGCCATGGGTTCCGAATTTTTCTTTCACCTCTTGTCTCGGTGTGTCTCTACATTTTTAAATTACTCATCTAACTTTTGTTTTCTTAAAACATAGACATCATTCCAATCTTGCTGTACAGGATATTCTCAACTCAGATTCCTTCACTTTAGACACATCTCAGCCTAACTGTTGTCAGGATTCTATAGTGGAAGCTATCAAGCGTTGCCTCCCTGCGACTGACTTAAAAAAGGCAAAGTTGGTATGTGCATCAATTGCCCATTTTATTCCTATTGGTTTCCATCTTACTAGTATGCCGATAATACCTTATATCATTCATATTCGCAACTTGCAGATATTCCTTCCTGTCTTACTTCATCGTCATTGGTCAGTGTACTGTATTAATCTTGGCCACTCCCGTGTCGATGTTCTAGATTCAATGGATTATACTTCTAACAAAGACGCCATATGGGATGCACACCATTCTCAATTGGGCCAACCACTCATGCACCGCCTTAGTGCTGCTCTATCTTTAGCTGCACCCCGCACATTCCCTGAATTTGCAAATTGGAGATGTGTCCCCATCAAGGTTCCACTCCAAAAGGATTTAAACGACTCAGCATTATTCACCATGAAATTCATCGAGTTTTATGATGGTGAGGGCCATGGTTCTCTGCATACTACTATACATCCGGTATGCTTCACCTTCCTTCTTAATATATCCTTCTTTTTTATTTCCTAGTTCCTAACCTTTTTTCTTGTTCCAGGATCAGTCAAGGGAGATGAGGGCAGAGATGCTTCAATACCTAGCATTCCATTCTGCCAACAGAATCCACGCTCCGCCAGATATTCTTCCTTTCCGAATTGGAAAGTCTCATCCTTCATATCATCCTATGTTCTACTAGTGTACGACAGACATGGAGTTCGGTGGTACTCTAAGTAGTGTTTGGTTGTGCATACATAGCTGAGTGGGGATGCGTGGTTCTTCATACATGGCTTATGACTGATGACACATGAATTTTTTATTCATATTTCTATTGCAATGATATGTTCTGTACAATAATTTTGTTTGTTAGTTCTATGCCTGTATCCAAGCTTTTTACATTTTCAAATGTTTTAATTTGAAGAAGATATATATCTTTAGTTCTATGCCTGTATCCATGAACTGCCTCATGCTGATTTTACTTGGATCTTGTTTTCTTGAGGAATTACTTGGATTCCTGGTCCCTGGATAACTAGTTCCATTTCTGAATTTTAGATTACTATGATTGCACAAGAGCTGGAAAAGGTGAAGCCAAGTGAAGCCTATTCATTCATTTCAAAGATAAGCTTCTTATTTCTGAGGTTATTCATATTCATCCTTGTTACTATGTATTTCGTCAAAGAAGAACTAGTACAAACCTACTTTCTGGACTGACAAAGTTGGATGTTGGAGGAGAAGCTCATGGATTCACAATACCAGATTACTCCTTGCCGTGCTCATTCACCAAACAATACAAATGCTGCCGCATAGTTACCTGTTGTACTGAGTTTTTCTTATATTATTTTATATTTATATCACAACCTCTACCTTTTTAGGCCAACTTAATGAGCACGCCAAGAAAAAGAAATCTAGTTTCCGCACTTCTGGAAGTTTCATCAAACGATCTAGGCTGTATTTCATCAGTGCTATGTACAAACACATAGGATTTAGTTGGGCTCTCCCACTTGCTGTATATCAAGACTTCCATCAGTGGGGTCAGTCATCCTCTTTGAACAACATAATCTGCAGCACAACATTATGGTGTTAGAGATCTACTTCTCAAAATTGTTCATAGACTATTTGGAAAGAATCATGTTGATGAAGCACCAAGTAATATTTCACTTCTTAATTGAAATAATTTCTGGAAAAAAAACTGATACTAGTGGACCATGATAGCTCTACTGACATTAAAAAAATAGTAGTGCACCATCTATCTTTCACATTCACGCTATCAGATAACTGTCATAAATGGCAATTCACTTCAGATTCAATGTCATAATGTATAGTAACTTTGTTTCGGCTAAATTGTTCACAGACTATTCATTTATAATGCCAACGGTTGAATTTTATACAATTTAAATTAGGAGTTTGACAGATGCCCATCCTTGAAAAAAAAAGCTTGATAAATTAATCTGATTGTCAGTACCTGTAGCTCTTCGATTGTTTTCACTTGATCATATTCTGATGATAGTGGCAACGCCACAACAAGTGCATCAAACTGCATAGAAGCACATTTTTAACTAAAATTGGTTAGGCAAAGGAACAGTCTTTGTTCCAACGCATTTCAACTATGGTTAACACACAGAACAGAAACATGACTGTCAGTGTTGTTGTAACATCCCAGATGTTAGTAAGCAATTAACATCCTAGATACTCTCAAAATATAGTTTGTAGATCTTGATAAGAGCTACAATATTGGTATTCAAAGTTTTTCAAGTTTCCAAAAATAATTTCGAATAAATTTGAAAATACAGTATTCCAACACTTATCCCCTTTTCAATTTAAATTCATATTTCAAAAATTATTCGAAATTTGGGAAAACTTTCTCTATGAAAAGTGTTTGGATTGATAAGCTGAACATTTCATAGATTGGAAGATTTTCAAGTTGTTTAGAAAAATAAAAAGTAATTTCAAATGTTTGCTTCTAGAGAATTGACCCTTTTTGTATTCTTTTTAAATTTTAATTCATATTTCAAAATCTAGGAAGAATTTGAAAATGTTTCTTAAATAAAAAGTGTAGCTCTTGAAAAGTTATGTAAACTTTATTTTTTGAGATTTTTAAGTTCCTATATAAATTTTGGAGTAATTTACAATTTTCGACGAGTGGTAGTCCTGTAATTTCGATGAACAGTACCCGTGCGAGTGACTGGTCCGTTTTTGCTGGTCCGATGTTGCTCTGGTCCGTTTTTGCTGCCGCGTCGTCGTCCGTTTTTGCTCTGGTCCGTTTTTGCTGCCGCGTCGTCGCCGTGAGTCATTTTGCCATGTCTTCGAGACCTCCCGTGCTGGTAGCTGCGTGGCCACGCCCGCGAAGACTCCAGGCACTCTACCACCTTCTATTTTCCCTTTATAAGCTGAGCACTGGCCGCCGTTTTCCCTTCTCTGTTCACAGCCGCCATGGCCGCCGTGAGCCTCGCCACGCCAACGGTCATTGTCGTCGATTGTTTTTCTGGTTTTTCTTTATCTTTGAGTTCGCCTTGCTCCCCTGAAGCTAACCGTGCCCTCAATTTCGTCTATCTCTCACCAGAGCCGCTGCTCCACAGAACGCCGCGCTGCCATGGCCGCAGCTCACGTGGTCACACCCCTCCACGCACTAGTTTCAGTCGATTTGAGTGCACCATCGGATGCGCACGAGTCCAAGGATGCTTCTATGCCTCACCTTTGCCGCTGGGGAGCACTATCCTCGCCGAAAATGGCCTTCCTGAGCGTTCTCTGTACATGAATCGCGACCGAGGACTTCGTTCGAGAATTCGACAAAAGCCAGGGTCCTAAGTGCACAGTCTAAGACTCAGGTGAATAGTACCCCGAGGACCTATTTGTAGCAGTTTTCATAAACTTTAAAAATTCATATCTGGAGTTTTGTAACTCCGTTTTTGGTGAATCAAATTTTGTTGTGTTCTTTGTAATGCCTAGTTTTTATTAAAAATATGAAACATGAAATATTTTATATAAAAATAATTAGCTATATTTTATGCCTTTATTTAATGTTTAAAGAGAAGGAAATTCATATCTCATACTATGTGACCCCTTTTGACTTGAAATTTTTATAACATGTTTCTTGTGCTATGTGTGTGTTGTAGTAAAAATATTGTGGTCATTGAATATCGTATGCTTGACCTTTTGATTTATCTTGCTTATTGCTTATTAAATGGTTTATAATTATAATAAAAATGTATAAATGAAAAATGTGGTTCCTTTACCTTTATATGATTCTGCTATGTCATGTTAACACCTAATATGACTATATAATTTTATAATATGTGGAGTTTTATATTTATCTTCTGTAATGCTTTTAAAATAGTTTATAATGAGCTAGTTGTTTAATCTTGTTATGCTTGCACCAATGCATTTCCATGCATCATGTCATGAGTTCATCATGCTAAAATATGCATCATTAAATATGTGTAGTTATTCGAGAGTGATGGATCTTGGTGCACGATCTCCGGAAAATGCCATCCCCCATCGAAGTGAAGTCGCGGATCCCTGATGTGGTGTCGTCCATCCTGGAGTTGTGTCAAGCGTAACACCCGTGATCTTGACGGGAACTAATTACCGCTGCAACACAGGCAAGCCCCGGATGCATTTAAACCCTATTCTATTTATAAAAGTTTTACCGCTTCAGCTCTGATATGTTGCATTAAGTAATAGGAGTTGAGTGAAAACCCACAAATTGCATTACCTGTTTTATTCCTTATTCCTTGTTACCTACTGGGAAGATAAGTAGTTATGCTTAGCCCTGCTTATTTATTTAATTGTTCAAAGGCAAAAGAATGAAAAATATGAGATTGGTTTCTTGTTGGAATCTTGATACTAGTAATAAATCGAGTCCGGACGGCGAACTTGCACTGGGAATGGAGTCCCTCTGTAGTGTTCTCGTCTGTTGATGCCCTAGGTCCCGTTCGTTGGTGAACTGGTGATATCGAGAATTTAGAAATCCACATGCATGAAGTGGTATACGGATGGTTGGAGCCGTGTATGCCATAGAGTGACCTAGCGTGGGGCCAGAGAATCCCATCTGTGTCATAGTGTGTTTTACTGTGGGGTTTAAGTTCCCATGTATCTCGGTACGCTGGGCCGCAGAGCTCACGTGTATCATGTGGTGATATACGGCTGAGGTTGATATCCCGGTATATTGGTGTATCTGGGGTGCTTCGAAGTTAAAGTCTCCGGTATGCTCAGTCGCCTAGGTCCCAGCTGGGTATGAAAATGGATTCGAATCGCCGTTGCTTCTCGGAGAAGAAGACTCGATCGGTGTTCATCATCGTAGTAACAACTCGAACAAAGATTAAGGATCAATAATGAAGTTGGTTGGTAATTTTTAAACAAGATAACTTTTCTTTCTTTCAAGCTTTTCTGCAAAATTTCTTATCTCCAGCAAGCCTTACCTTGTCCCCCTAGCCTGCATTTCCTGAGCCTTCACCCCTCTTTTTCGTCGGGTCAGTCTTGTTGAGTACTTTTGTACTCAGTGTTTGTTGAACCCCTGTTGCAGGTGCTAATTGGTGTTTAAATCAAGTTCATGTCAGTGGGCTCGACGTGATCTGGTTGTCCCCTCCCGACTTAGGCGCTCTACTTAAGTTGACTTCTGAAGTTCTTCTCTGCTTCCACCGCTTCCGCAATTAAAGTCAAGTTTGTAAAAGTTAACTTTTTCATATATTTTGTAAACTTAATGTTATTACTCTTCCGCACTCTGATATATGTTTTATCATAAATGTTGTAATGTTTTAGCTACTCCTTTGTTGATCCTGGTATGAGTTGACAAATGTGGTTTAATCGGGGTCCTTTGAGGGCACCCGACAGGGCTTTCTAAGTTATTTGGAACACATGCATGGCTATCAGAAGTCTTTGAGACAATGATAGGTGCATGTGGGCCATATAATTTAGGAGGTTCTGCCACAGTTGTGAATCACTATACCGCTCACTATATATTTATGCAGCTTGACTGAATCTGAATGTACAGAAACCTTCATTTAGGGGGCACTCCATAGCGCCTAAACTGATTGCCAGTTCTAGCAGTACTACTCTGGTCTTTAGAACAACATTGAATATCAGTCCTATAACAAGTTATGATGTCAAGATACCAGACTCATTTAATCGAAAATTGCTAGTGTTCCTTTCAACTACTCACTCCCCACCTCTTCACTCTCATACTCGCCGTCACTATCCCAACCTGCATACGTGTTTTCTATGTTCATCTTCTGGCGTGTCTTCACTCTATCTTTCCCCTCATCGCGATCACTATCCTGCTCCCAGCTGACCTTCTTATTTTTTGTGCCAGGTGGCCTACCTCTCTTCTTGCTCCTCTTTTCTTCTAGCCTAATTTGGTTATGCTCCTTGGTGAGGCACGTCCGTGCATTATGCGTCGTGTACAGCCCACAAGCACTGCACTTTCTTGTCCCCAATTTCTCTCCCGGTGCCCCAAGGGTTACTTGTGCCTTCTCTGCGTCTGTCTTATTCCTACCCTTAGGCTTTGCTTTTTCAGGAGGCGCCAAACTTATCAATGTAGTTTCCTCCTTCAAACACACAATCATATTTGTCAGTACTTTTCAAATTTCCTTTTATAGAAAGAACAAATGTACACATCAACTAGTGCACAATGTCGCTGCATTTACATGCTTGCTTATCTACCTGTCTATTTTGTGCCAATTCTTCCGCTGTTGCTGCCTTTTTCTTTCCTATTTTTTGAGTGCAAACCAGCACATGCCTCCCATCAATCACACGCATGGACTCAGATTCCTGTCACATTTCTTCATTCAGTAGCCCTCATATTCAAGAAAAAACTAAATCATCCTGTGCTTGCAATCTATTTGTCACCCTACTATCATGTCTTTGCTCACATTACCTTTCCTTTTGTCGTCTTCCCTTGGTTGGAACATCCTACATGTTCATCTCCATTTCCTGCTCTTACCTTTTCCTGCACACAATTCTTCTAAATATTCGATTCCACAAAACATATATGGTTCAGTACTGTGCACTCCACATTCCTCATTACTTCATCAAATGAAATCATACCTGTGTCATCCTTCTCTCCTCACACCTTCCTTCTTCACTGCTGATATCTCCAGTATTTTCCTACATGCCAGATATATTTTAGACACCTCCATATTTTCTATATAAACATTAAAATACTTACTGTTTTACTGCCAATTTTTTACCTCTGCCGCCATTTGATCTTGTCCCCTCCTTGCCTTAGGACCAATGTCTTTTGGGATTTTATCTATCTCCTCCGTGACTTCATCTAAGACATCGACCAATCTTCTGTAAGCAGTGTTAGACATCCTCCCAGATCTGACCGCCTTCATAGCTTTCGGTATTAGTTTCTTTACTCTAAAGCTTTGGGTGTTTCCGTCCTCCCCGGTGAGTAGCTTGTCGTTTGTATCAAAGTCCACCGCGCTCCTAGCTAGCCTCGTATAGCGCCTACGAATGTAGTCATGTGGAATCTTCTCAACTTGGACATGTATGAAGGCACGCACAAGGTGCACGCAAAAGAGTCCTACATTGACAATAACATTTAGTCCTTTCAAATGCACAGTGGCATAAAATGAATCCTTTATCAGAACATACACAATACCTGTGTGCTCCCACTCCCTGCACTCGCACCTGTATTCTCCCTTGTCTTTATCTGCCTTCACTTGAAACTTGTGTTGGCCTCAGCTTATCACCTCTGTTTTGTTCCGGTGGAAAACCCTGAAACAATGTTCACCTACTTCTGGATTAGCCTCTATTATGTACGCACCACTTTTGAGCATTTTGTATTCGAAGTTTCTAAACACTGGTCGTGTATACACCCTTCCCAGCTGAATCTCGAATGACCAGTTGCCCCTGGTAAGTGTCCTGCTCTGCATCGAGATACAAGACAAACAAAACATAAGTATTTGCATAGTCTTACTACCCTTTATACACTACACCAAATGTTTTAATCCACTTAACCGTTGAGAGGTATGTTTTAGTTCCCTCCTTCCTTTTCTTTGTCTGCATGAATTCTAGAGTACGCTTTGCAAACTTGTGCAGACAAGTATTCTTCCCCACATAATTCTTCTTCATCGAAGCATTACTGCTCTCACTTCGCTGTGTTGATGTCATCATCCCACAGTAATCATCTTTAAAGAAAGCTGGGACATACGTAGCTCATTGCCGGTATAAGCTCTCCATAGTGGGATTTTCTTCTAGCTCAAACTCTTTTATTAGTTCTTCCCATGCTCTCTCAAATTCTGCTAGGTTCAGGGGGTGGTTCAGCACCGACTTGAATTTGTCTTTGAATTTTTTTCCTCATAAAGTTTGTATAACTCATTCAGGTTCGGTATATGCTTGTTTACCACATGCCATCGACATATCCTATGAATGACACCAGGGAATTCCAGCCCTATGGACACGTCCATTGCCTGATCTTGATCTGCCACACATACGAGGATGAGGATTGTTAACTAAGCATGTCAGTGTACAATGGATAGCTACCAAATATCACCTCTAGAGCATTTGCTAGACTAATATATGTCCAATTATGCAAGTTTTATTAAATTCACTGGTCAATCTACAAAGCCAATAAAGATTTATACCATACCAACTAACAAGAGATCTAAGGAATATAGGTTAATACAATTTGAATTCCACTGCTCCTATTGTATATGATAAAACAATTACATACTTTCTGTTACGAGTGATGGTTACATGGGATTCAGAAAACAGATCATAGAAGTATTCGGACTTTCGAAATAATGCAAGAATTACTACATCAAACTTGGCAAGGTTTATGCCACTTTTTAAAAAAAAATAAATAATTCACCTGTGAGTATACACTGAGTCCTTTGTTTTCCCATGCATTTCTTAAAAGCTTGGAATACCCACTGGAATGTTTCTTTTGTTTCATCTCCTAACAGCGCACATCCAAAATAAGTGTTCTGAAGGTGATGGTTTGCGCCCACAAACAGAGCCAGTGGTTTGTCATATACATTAGTCTTGTGCGTGGTGTCAAATGTCATGACATCTCCAAAATCTATGTATTCAGCCTGCATGCTTGCATGACTCCAGAATAAGCTATGAATTTTTCCTTCTTCATCGACCTTGACGTACCATTCAAACTTCGGGTTTTGCGCCCTGCAGCCTTCAAAGAATTCCAACAGCTTCGAAATGTCATTACCATGTTCTGCCCTCACATTGGCTGCCTTCCTGTAAATTTTATACTATTAGATGTATCCATTTTATACTATTAGATGTATCCAATCGACAGTACCTACTTATCGAATGGATTAACAATTGTCAACCACTGACCTGTTCTCAAGATCTCTCATAGTTATTGGAACGTGTTCACCTCCCCCATGCATGTCTCTAGCATAGTTCTGTATAGCATGATGCGTTACACCCGCCTCTTGGAGGCCATCAACCATCTCACCAAATACAGGATCCATTTCCTTGTGTGATTGTATATTTACTGTTTCTTCTTTCTTATTAAGAAATGGATGGTTATGAACAAGATCCATTTTCTCAATCATGACTGATTTTTCATTCTTGTTATCATCATATCCTTTTTAGCTTCATCTTGGCCTTGCAATGTGTCTTCTTGGTCGTATTGTTCCGTGTACGCATATCCTCTTCTTGTTTATAGTACTCATTTGTCCCCTCTTTATTGCAGTGAATAATATATGAATATGTTTTAATGTTTCCATAGCTCAGACCGAAACCAACCTTCTCTGCGTAATCATTATAGAACTCCCTTGCCGCATCTCTGTTTCTGAATGACATTCCAGGCCTAGGGATGAGGCCACGGTCAATGTCTTCTGCCTGCATTCGTCATATTCCATTAGTTATTTTCATTTTGCACATACATTTAACGCCACACAGATGATGACAATACATCATGAGCAGATCTTAGATGGTACAGATATTAAATTGCTAGGAGGCAATGCATAAACATATCCTATGTCATCAAAATATCTCTGTCAAATTTGAGTTATAGTCATTTTCATACCAATATAAAGCCAACACATGACTGCTTCGTCAATCTTAATATTCTAAGCTTGCCTATGCCATTTACCACTTTGTTATCATTATTCTCAAGTCTAAATGCTCCTAAGCTCTATTCAATAATTTTCAGACCTGATTTTATTTCATATTTAACGATGTTAATGTTTGAACATCATATTAAAATGTCACAAGGAAGCCACTCACATGGGTGTATTTCTCTTCGGCATCTGGAGTAGCGATCTCGCTTGCTGTCAATGTTGCCAATGGAGAGAACGTGCATCTGCTTGATGATGTTCCGGATTCAGAAATTCCAGCCATACCCATCTCATTACGGCATGGTGTCCTCGATGATGTTGCAGCTTCAGGTATGCTAACGCCACCTTCTCCTGATCTTCCATTTGTCACAGCCACTTTAGTTGTGTGTGTTGCCTCTGCTGCTGATGAATCAGGCACAACCCCAATACAATTTCTTTCCTCCCCAAACAGCTGCTTCTTGCAACCCATTACGATAAGAAACTTTACACCAGTTTGTTCGGCGCAGGGACAGCTGACCAGTGGCGAACGCTGATTCATTCAAAGAATCATTAAGAGAATCATATAAGGAATACTTGATAGCCATAAAGAAGTGTCATGCCAAAATAAAAACAAGAATACTGTATTTTTCTATTATTGATGCCACACAGCAAAAGATAACAAGAAATAACTATGATTGATGCTCTTATTAATCATGCCTGATCGAGTATCAACCTGACTAATAGAATAGCATGTCACTGGAGATAGCAGGATCACTAGTAGCAAATGAAAAATAGCAGAGTGCAGAGTTGGGATTACAAATCAAAGTGTCATGTTCTTCAACTAATCTCTGACCAAATGCTACCGCCTACCGACAATCATATGTCAATGTGAGAGTATCACCATATATAGCTACTCTTATTAATCATGACTGTTCTGAGTAACAGCCTGCTGACTGGCAAACCAAAAAATAGCAGAGTGCAGAGTTACAAACCACAGCAGTTCTTCTTCTACTAATCTCCGACCAAGTACGTACCAGCAACAATCAGATCACTCGAGTGAGCAGAGGCTTACCTGAATCGTGCGCCTCTACATTTCTTACCACTAGATCCGGGAGGTCCCACCGTCGTGCGCGTGCGCTCGCCGCTCCGGTATTTGCGTCGAGAGGCCGCGTCGGTGAGCTGTGCCCGCCCCGTCGGTTGAGAGCGCAATCCCGACGCTAGAGGAGGCGCCGAGCACCAGCCAGAGGCCGCGACGGGAGGACTTGACGGTGGGATGGCACGCTGGGCGCTCAGGGATCTCCGTCAGGAGGCCGCGACGGGAAGCCGCCCCGGCGGCAAAGCACTGATAGGGCGGCGAGTAGGAGAGCTCCCGGCGGCGAAACCGCCTTCCTTAAGCCTGCTCGGCTTTCTCGACTGGAGCGCGGTTGCGTCGTGGGCGCTAGGGGCATTGCAGTCGGGCGGGGTCAGCGACGGTTGTCGCGCCAGCGGTCTTGGCAGGGAACGGCAGTCAGCGCGGGATTGGAGTCCGGCGGGGACGTCCGGGGGCCGGGCGCGGGATTGCGGGCGGGAGCCTGTGTCGCGGGCGCGAGGGGCTCGGGGACTGATTAATAATCAGTCCCCTGAGGACTAATTAGCGCATCCCTATATATATATATGTAATCATGGTCATAATGAATCATTACCATGGTGATTTGGCCACTTACATGTAACTATTGCTTGCTGATTCCTGATGGTGAGTGTTGACTGCTGACTTATGGCTTAATCTTACCGTAATGGGCCAACTAAAGGTGTGCCGAGTTCTCCAAGTCCCAACATGCTGGCCCAATTAGTCGTCTAGCTAGGCTGATCGGACGACTAATCGCAACCAGTCACAACTTATTGGACGATAAGGTTTCTGATCGAACAAAACTAATCGAGGGCCCTTATCGAGCACGTAGTTATGATAAAGACGACTAATCACGATTAATCATGATCAGTCATCTAATATGAAAACAGGTACAGACATTTATCTATCTATCTATGTCCACGGCATGCTGCTCTTCTTCATGAGATACTAAGGTCTACCTGCACCACGTCGTCATCGCTGTTCTCGTACTCCACCAGCACCGAGACTTGGCTAAACCCCTCCTTCACGTGAAGACGGCCTTGAGACCCAAGAACCCGCAGTGCACCCTGGCGAATTGGATGCTGATGATGCCTCGTTGTGGCTGGCACCCTGGCGAATTGGATGCCGATGATGCCTTGTTGTGGCCGGGTTTGGCTAGCTCGACGAAGTCGTGTATAGGTTTGGTTTCATCCTTGTTGATATATGTAGGTGATGTATTCGATTAGATCCCCCTAAGCAAACGATGCACAAATTGGACTAAAACTTAAAAAATCTATATAAGTAAAAAATGAAATTCAAAAATTATAATACAAATTTTGTTATGTTCCTTTCGACTAGAGTGTACCCATGTCATTGCGTGTCAAATAGATCCAAAAAAGCGAGACATGTAACACCCATAGACAGTATGCTCCAAAATCGGTTTGAAAAAGCCCGAAATTTGTCAACTCCAAAGTCAGGACTCAAGAATATAAATTTAGGTTGCTGACTCCACGAATTCAATGTCATGGCCATGATCGATTTGGAACAAAAGAATGACATAAGCGTGAATTATTTTGAATACAATCAAAAAGCCAAAATTCATCTGGAAATACTTTAGGTTCCCGATGCAAAAACCATTTAATAGGAAAAAACTGAGAATGATAAAATCCTTTCCAGTAGATTTGGATAAAAATTTATGAACTCCCCGTGCAACGCAAACCTTGTAGCGATAATTTTTTTCAGATGGAGGGAGTAAGTTAAATTGTCTTTAATTTAAACAAATTGTGTGCAATATTCATAACACCAAAGTATGCTATGAAAATTTGTAACAAATCTTACCATTTTTATTGGATAATATAAAAATATTGTTATTGTTTATAAACTTGACTGAACTCAAGATAATTGGACTTATAATAAGAAGAAAAGTAAAAGGTCAAAAAAAAATTATGACTGAGGAATACCGTGGTATTCTAGTTACTCCGAGCTTATAGCTTAAAAATACCAAATCCGTATTACTGTTCGGGGAAGGGAGCCGGAGATGCAATTTGTATTCGTGAATCATGATTTTGGGAGCATGTGGCCTGCCCTTTCCAAATGAACACTCCTACGGATAGGATCGCGATCATTCTCCCTGCCACTTTCGTTCCTCCTTTACTTTTGCAGCACCGGTGAAACCCAGCCTTCTGCTTTCGTTGTTCCCAATGCCATGTCGACTTGTCTCCACCACAGTAGTACTTGTACCACCACTGGCCACTGTCCCCGCTTTCCGATTTCATCTCCAATCCGATCCAAATCCTGCATCGACTTGCCGCTGCCGCCGACCAGACGAAACCTCTGAAGGTTTCGAGTTCAGGCCAGGCAAGGCGAAGGCATCTCTGTCACTGATCTCATCTTCGTCGTCAGTGCAGACTAGAGCCCGTTATAGTTCCACTGGCACCGGCAGGTTAGTACTCGCCCCATCTCTTATTTTGTTTATTACTTCCCATCATTAACCGATAATTCTTCGCAGATTGGCTTCATTTATTATTGTTAACTTGTTATACTGCTACTGTGGTATATTTTAGTGGCTAATGTGACAACATAAACCTTAACCTGATGAATCATTTGCTCTGGTTGTCTGGTTGATAGTTGCTTCGATATATGCTGCCTGTAGTTCCATGGATACAGCTTGTTCATTCAGAATTTCAGATCGTTTTGTCAGCACTTTTCAGATCTATCTTGTTCATTCAGTCATTCACCCAGCTTGCAATTTTTTTTGTTTTTTTTGTTTTTGCGAACACCTGCACTGCTTTCTCTAGATGTGCAGTCCTGCGTGAATTAATCAGTTACTAATCACTAGGAAACTGCGTGCATTCTTCTACTGGCAATAGTGGAAACTCGTGTCCCAGAAGGTTTACATGGTCCCAAGATGTTTTCTGTTAAATTGAAATCGCGCGGTGCAAATGAAATGTTTCTGCGTATACTCTGCATATATACTCTGTTGTTTCTGAATGCACAAGTATAGTTTTGATTTCCTCTTCCTCCATGGCTTCAGTTCCTTCAGACAAGAATTTTGATTCCCATCACATTCGTTCAGTCAAGAACAAGATCTGATGATACCGTTTTCTGAATGCCGCAAGCAGTTGCCATCGCTATCTGCAATCGCCAAGACAAGCAATGGAGTCGTCACCAGCGGCTGCAAGAAGCACGAGAACTCCAACTCCAACCTGCACTGTCCCGGGTCTCCTCGTCGGCCTCACCAAGCTCTTCAGCCTCACCAAGGTCTGCGCAGCCCCAACGCCGGCTGACGCCAACAACGGCGACTCATCAGCGGCCACGAAGCCGGTCCCCGACCCCGGCCCGGACCCGAGGCTCGTGCTCATCAGGCTGTTCGACGCGGTGTCGGCGCTCAAGTCCGGCTACGTCAAGCTGCAGCGCGCGCACTTCCCCTACGACCCCGACAAGGTGGCCGCCGCCGACGAGGCCGTGGCGTCCGAGCTCGACTCCGTCGCAGCGCTCCAGTGCCTCTGCGCGTCCCGACAAGGGATCGGCCCGCTCGTCGATGACCGGTGGGAGCGGGTGCAGCAACTGGAGGCCCAGGCGAGGCGCAGGGACGCCGACATCGCCGCGCTGGCGAGGGAGCTCCGGAGGTTGCAGCGGGAGAATGCCAGGCTGAGCAGGCAGGTTGTGAGGAGCAGGAACGACGACCGTCGTCGCGGGGCGGGGGTGCTCTCCGTGCCGAAGGAGCTGGCGACGCCCGCGGCGCTCGTGAGACAGTTCACGGCCGCGTCGAGGTTGGTCGGCGACTTCGCGGAGCTGCTGTTTGGTGGTGGTGCCTACAACAGCCTGACGACGGCGGCGACGGCGGCCTCGTCGCCCGAGCTCTATGTTGTCAGCGGCGACGCAGATTCAGATGCAGAGCTGGCACGGTCGTGGAGGAGGTACACGCTCGAGGCCCACCTGTGGCGAGCGATGCTGCTCGTCGGCGTCGGCGACGAGGAGTCCTGCTGCGGCGACGGTGGTGGCAGCTTCCGCCGGATCATGAAGCCCGTCGACGCCCTCGACGCGCTGATGCAGTTCCCGCGCTCGAGTCTCTCGGCGTTCTGCCGAGCGTCATACATCGCCGCCGTGCCGGCGGACGCGGAGGCGGCGGCGTGCGCGAACCTGGACCACAGGGCCTTCGTGTCGCGCGGCGGCCACCCGAGGACGCCGCTCTACCGCGCGTTCGCGAACGCCGCGAGGTCCGTGTGGGCGCTCCGGGTCCTGATGACGGCGGTGGCGCGCTGCTCGGAAGCGCCAGAGACGGAGCAGGGGAGTGGTGGTGGTGGTGGTATCAGCGTCAGGATGTTCTACGCGGGCAGGGGGAGCGTGTACGCGTCGGAGTTCATGGAGTGCGTGCCGGCGCTTGGCGCGGAGGAAGGAGCTCGCCGCGTGGAGGCGGAGGAGGAGGAGAAGCTCGGAGTTGCGTTTACCGTGACGCCCGGTGTTAAGGTCGGAGACACGGTGGTGCCGTGCAGGGTGCTTCTTTCTAGTGCATTTTGCTTTTCTCACTCTGAATATTTGATATCGGCAGCATAAATATGCAAGAGTTACATTTATATATGTCGATAGTAGAACTCCAAATGTACAATTTATATGTGACCTGATGTTGATAAGATCATTAATCAGGACATAATCTGGAGTTTGGTGGATGAACGATGAGTAGTATTAATAGTCCAATATATAAAGAAGAGAATTTAGAATGCCAGTATAAGATTTCTTTATTTTCTAAATTTAATTATGAGGGCCGCATGTAATTTGTAAATTTAGTAAAAACAAACTAGGAATCTAGTGAATGAACAGATCTCAACTGAAAAGATGTGAAACAACGATGCTTGTCAGATCAGAAGAGAGAAACAACGATGCTTGTTAGGGTTTTTTTTTTCGTTTTTTTTTTT
>CM041646.1:36953032-37035936 GCA_023333625.1 Bothriochloa decipiens
GGAATGTTACAGAGATACAATGGCGTGGTGTTTTGGGCTGGCTATGCCGTCGACGAGGTCTGGGCCATGGCCCAGGATGGAGGAAAGCAATATGGGCCTGGCCTCCCGCAGGACCACATGTGTGGGTGGCAAAGGGGGACGAGGACAGGCAGTGGCGGTTCTGCAATTTCATGGGCCCATGACGAACTGAATTCAGCCTATTCCAAGAAGGCCCACCACACCCACAGGTTTTTTATATTGTTTCTTTTTCTTTTTGAAAAACTTGTATTGTTAGTAAATCGCTACGGAAATTCCATTCCCTTTTTTTTTTTTGCTCTCAACAACTCTCCTTTGTCCTCTTGTGAGTCTTGTCGCCACACGGCCTGGATACTGCCATTGACTTTCGTGTCTTGTGATCCACACGGTACGGTCCTCTTGGAGAGTCTATTTTTAAGTCCTACAAATTGCAATACAAGTAATAAAAATTAAAGAGGAGAATCCTCATGATGGTAAATAAAACATTTCAAAAAGAAGACAGCCAACTATGAATCTATTTTTCATGCAGCATGCATGCCATTGTTTTTATTACGCCGAAACGGCCGGTACGTGTCAGGTCAAGGTAGGCGTGGCATGGCAGGGGCAAGACGCGTCGTGCGTTAGTTAGCAGGTCCTGTTGCTGCTTTTTTATGATGAAAATCTCTCGTGCAAATATTTTTTAATGAAAATTTCTCGTGCAAACTTTACAACTCGGGAGAATGAAGAAAAGTCCTAGCGCGCGCGCGCTCTCTCTCTCTCTATTCCCACCAGCTTTGCGCCAGCTTACGCTGCATTTGCTTCACACGTCTTTGATCCAATGCCTACGTCACACGTCTTTGATCCAATGCCTACTTCTTCCTTGTAAATTGACCCGATCCTTTTCCTTGCAGTGCATCCATGGAGATACGCAAGCTAGCAAAAGCAGAGGACCAATGGAAACGCGCGCAGCTGGATATACAAAGCCACACGGCGTTGTGTCACTGACACGCGGTTTCGTCCCCTTCATTTCGGATGGCTGGCTCCTTGGTCTCCAAGCCACCGCCACCGCTGGTCGCCGCCTATAAATCTACCTTACCTTCTCCCTCACACATTCCACCATCGGCCCGTCTCTCTCTTTCTCCACCATCCAGATCCACGCACGCACCAGCTAGCTACTCCAGTACTCCTCGTCCTGACGACGACGACTCCGCCGCCGGCCAGTGCATTCGCGATGATGGCCTGCACAAGAACCCAGCAGCAGCAGCGGCTCCGGCCGCCCCGCGGGAGCATCGGATCCTTCCTCGCCGCACCCACGCTCCTCTGCTTGCTCATCCTCTTCCTCGCCGCCTTCGTGCAGCCTTCCAGCTGCAGGCCTCTGCCTCGCGTCGACCACCCCGGCAGCAGCAACGGCCACCTCGTCGTCAAGGGCGCCGCGGCCACCAACGTCATACTGCTGCCTTTACCCAGAGATCGTCGTCGGCATCAGCTCGCCGGCGGCCGCCACCAGTGGCTGCTCAACAAGAAGCCCCGAGGGAGAGCACCGCCGTCCGCCCCAAGCAAACGCACCAACTGATTGATGATTTCGGCAAATGCTTTTCCTTTTTCTTTATTATTGGTTAGGCTCTGCATGCGTGCCTGACATGAGGACGCGGCAGATGACACACTGATAGTCTAGTAGTCTTTTTGGCTTGAGTACAGTCGACAGGATGTAAATATAGATGTTTAAGACCATACGGAGTACTACATTTTAGATTTGTTGATGAGGGCTGTGACCTTAAAAATCTTGCTTTAGAATAAAATTTAATACTAGATAGATCCAAAATGCATGGATGTTGTTGTTCTTGACTTGACTTGTTGGATCAAAGCCGCGGCAAGTAGGGTAGGGGGACAATTTTGACCTCCACATATGCATGGCTGGCCTGCGAGACACGCAGCCGTGCCCGAGGAGCGGGGACAGGACAGCGAGTCGACGGTGCGTGGGCGTCAATGCGCCGCGTTTTACGCGCTTTCCCTTTTGCGTCCACGGGGGTACGGTATGTCCAGAGTGACGTGTGCGCCTATATATGCATAGCTTATTTCATTTGTTTGCCTTCGCTTCTTAACAAAGAAATTCCTTTTTCCAAACGGGAAAAAAAAACATTTCTTTTGACGAAACGTGAGCATCGCCCTCTGTCCTAGCTGACGAAAACAAAATAATTCGAAATCAGTTACAAACTAAGCGAGTTAAAATGAACTCTCGAATCAAATCAAATGAACTGGACTCTTCCAGTCAATGCCCTAGGGGATTTTTGCGCGCTATTGCCGCTAAACGAACGTCCATTTAGCGCGGCTAATGGGCAAGACTCTGCGTGGGCTTTCATTTACGTCCGGCCCAAACCACGCGCAGGGGCCTGGAGGCAAGACTTTCAGTAACCCGGCCCAAATCCATTCTCTTGTTCGGTCGTTCGTTCCTCTCCAAGCACCAAGCCTGCGACGAGTGCTGGCGGCGGCGGCGGTTGTTGTTGCTGCTGCCCGGTACGGACGGCGGGACTTGTCAGCTGTCACGGGCTCACACCGCCGGGAGCTCAGGTCTGCAGGACCGTCGCTGTGAAGGGCGGTGGCAAGCGGCGCACCGCGGGACTGCGGGCGGCGGCGAGCGACGGCTGCTGCGATGGCCATGCCAGAAGGCAACATTCCTCTCATTCTTCTCATGTTTTCAATTCCTTTGTTTCTTTACGTATTGGCTGACGGATGGATGTGAATGGTAGTGCTGCATATGGTGACTGAATAGCTGATTCTGGTAGTGCTATTGTTGATAATTGGTTTACTACTGTACGGTGGTTGATATAATGTTTGTTCGACCGCTAAATTATTTAGCCCGCTATAGCCTTTCTTAGCCTCTGGAAAGAGGTTTAGCCTGCTATTTAAAACCTAGCCGTAGCCTCGCGGAAGCTGTGTGCTTAGCAACGCCCTTTGTGCAGCGCTTGTGCCGGCCATGCCCACACCACTGTCGCTACACCAAGCTCGCCTCTTGTGTCATATCCAGAACAAGGAGGGAGAGAGAGCGGTGGGAAGAATATGAGCGGGCCCCCCCCCCCCCCCCCGGGGGGCGTGTGGGGGTGCGGGCGAGAAGACGATGGAGAGATGCAAAAATTTAATTTGGGCCATGTAAAGAAATCGTCACTCGAGGTATACAATTTTTAGGTGGAATTTCTTGGTGATATGGAACGAAGCTGTAGAGCCATATATTTATAGTTGCAGATTGGGACTGTCCTGAAGATACCAATATTGATAAACTTATTATTTAATAATAGTAGCAGGCTTTCCAGCAAGTCCTAATAAACTCACTAAGTTACATTAGAATATTACAATGGGGCTCCTCACAGCTTGCTTCCCAGACACCCATCTGAAGCTTCCCTCCGCATGCTTAATTTTATTGGCATCCCAGCTTAAGCTCAGAACAAATGTTTTCACCTCTTTCGCCTTGGTAAACTCTAGCTTGTTTGGTGAAATTGATGCTGTCACTCCCTTCGGCATATCGATGTCCACAGTGTAGGTTGAACTTGCCTCGCCTACATTGGTGACCGTCCTATTGACCACAAGTTTGCCAAGTTTCGCGTTCACCGCAACTGAAGGATAGTTAAGCTCAGTTTCGGTGATTTTCCTTCCTTTCCTACAGGCATCCTTCTGATGTGTGACTGTCTCAACTTCAGATTCTGTGTAGCCAAGCCCACATAGGTACTGAATATATTGCTCCTCATCGGTGTCATAGATCAGACCTGGATTGATAGCTCGAGAAGGGTTAACATGTCCAGCACCTATACTGAAATGACCAGCTGGACTGAATTTTTCATCTAGGATCGGCTTCTTGTTACCATCTACTGCGTAGGCCGTTGTCATGATTGCTGATTTGATTGCTGCAGGTGACCAATCCGGATGAACACTCTTGATAATAGCTGCAATTCCACTGAGGTGAGGTGCAGACATTGATGTTCCAGAAATGAAATTGAACTTCACAGATTGTGCACTTGTTGGTGGTCCAACTTTGAATGGCCAAGCTGCAATGACATTCACTCCTGGTCCAATGATGTCAGGCTTAAGAACACCAGGGCTTGCTATGCTTGGACCACGAGAAGAGAAGAAAGCAACTACAGGAGCTGGAGTAGTTCCCAATGATGTTCCCTCGTACAGAATTGAGGCTGTTGGCTTGTTGCTAGAGTTCTTAGCATACTCTCTAATGACAGCGGCATCTATGTGATTCACATTAGCTGCTGGTAGGACATGTGGTTCAGCGAAAGTATTGTGCCCACTCACTTGTTTTCCAAATACTATCATCCCAGCTCCACCGGCTTTCTGGACAGTTTTCCCAATTCCGATACCAGAGCTACCAGAACCATCAAGATCACAAGCAACAACCTTGCCTTTAACATTTCCAGAACCTAGTGTATAAGCCAGTGGCAAAGAAACAAGGTTAGATGGTTGGTAGGCTGACTCACCAACAAATGAGCGGCCATCACCTAGCTTGACAATAGCTTTCATCTGTCGGTCCATTGTACTTGCACCAACTGTCAGGACCCAAGGCGCCTCATTGCTTAGGGTTCCAGATGATGGACCTGAATTTCCTGCAGAGCAACTGACAAATATCCCTTTCCGGATTGCAGAAAATGTGCCAATTGCAATTAATTCTTGATGGAATTGTCGTGACCGACCACGACCACCAAGTGATATAGACAATATGTCAACACCATCAGAAATTGCTGCATCCATTCCAGCCACTATATCTGAGCTCCAACATCCCCATTCGCCACACACTCGATACATAGCAAGGTGTGCACGTGGGGCCATGCCAGCTGCAGTACCATTTCCATTGCCAAGCACACTTGCACCTTCTACAAATTGTCCGGCAGCTGTGCTTGCAGTGTGTGTGCCATGGCCAACATTATCCACTGGAGGAAAAGGACCTCTAGTAAATGATCTGCCACCAATAAACTTTTTGTTGCATTTTGCATCTCCAAAGTCACAAGACCCGCGCCACTTCGCTGGTGGTGGCTTCATTCCATCATCATGAAACGAGGGGTGTGACATGTCTATCCCTGTGTCTAGCAAGCCTATGATGGTTCCCTCACCCATTCCTATGCTATTCCAAGCTCCTCCATTGGACCTTAGCCCTAGAAATTCAGGTGTATGGGTTGTCAAGAGTGGTATAAGGTAATCCTCATACACATTAAGGACCCCATCTCTTTTTGTAATGTACTCTACCTCAACTTTCGTGAGGTTCACAACAAAGCCGAGAATGGCTTCTCTATAGGTATAGATGAATGGTGTATGGGACCTAGATGCACTCATCGATGATGGTGGTAGGAATGATCTATACCATGTCTCAAGGTTTGAAGAGCTCATCTCAGGGGAAAAGTTTGGTGGAGGGTGCACACGCACAATATATTTCCGTCGAATAGAAATTTCAGAATTGACATGGTAGACTTGAAGGCCTGCAAGAACAAGCATTGCCAATGGGAGTCTTAGATTAAGATCCATGACTGGCCAAAATCGAGAAACTAGATGTGAGAGATGTGTGTCCATAGATCTTTGCTGCTACCCTATTTATAGAAAATTTAAAGCATCAATATGTGTTCCACTCAATGATTTCAATTATTTTAGTATCTTCGAATTTTTTTAACAATAATGGTAGCAGATATTTTTATACTAAGACTGATGGTTGTGGATATAGTTGGAACTTATGTATATTCCATAGCTTCTAACATAATCTGGCCATTTATTGCAAGATATATATATTTTTCTAGATAATATGGACACTCTTGATGTATTATATATAGTGTTTTGTATTAGAGAAATATTTTTTTGGGTATCCTGTTACTAATACAATGGCTACTAGAAAGGTTTTGTGTCTGCTTAATAGTAGTCAAATCATGCTTATATCTATTACTACAGGAAGACTTTTAGTAGATTTGACATTATTAGAGAAATATGTTTTGGGTATCCTTTTACTAATGCATTGGCTACTAGAAAGATTTTGTTTCGGCTTAATAGTAGTCATGCTCATATTTACTACTGCAGGAAGACTTTTAGTAGATTTGATATCCTTGAAAGTTGTAATAATATTTGTCATAGGATATAGTTTCATTAATAATGTTATCACCATGGAAGATACTACAAGATAATCAAGGAAGGGTACCTAGAAGATATAAGAAACAATAAAAACATATGCCATTTGATATAAAAATATTTATCTATTTTTCATCACATATATGGTCCAGCCGTCTTGCTGGGAGAGGGCAATTCTTCACAAACTATGGCCACTACTTCTTAGAGGATATGCCTACTACAGCCACGGGCGGAGCCAGTGGGCTGTCCGGGCATGGCACGGCATACCCTAAGCCCAGCCCAACAATAGAGGTACCCCTCTGTAAAAAAAAGAAAATAAAAACGAGCTACTGCTCTCCTATCCGCGTCGCTGCTCCGTGCGAGTGCTCGTCGCGACCGGAAGAGGGGCGACGGAGCGGCGAGCGCAGGGCATATGCGTCCACCATCTCCCAGTCCCCCTGCGTCGCATCTCCCGCACGACTGATCTCCCGGCGTCCGGTCCGACGACCCGCGTCCCCTCCGTCCCTGGCTCCCTCTCCTCAAAGGTACTGAAGCAATTTCTCCCAAATCCCTAACCCTAACGGTTGATCGTTGTTCAAGTTCTCCACAAATTAGGGAATAGGGAGGAATTAGTTGATTTCTACTTAGACAGAATAGTATTTCCTTTGCAGGATTTGTGAACTACGAAGAGAGATGGAGACATTGCTTCTA
Source organism: Bothriochloa decipiens (assembly GCA_023333625.1). Classification (NCBI taxonomy): domain Eukaryota; kingdom Viridiplantae; phylum Streptophyta; class Magnoliopsida; order Poales; family Poaceae; genus Bothriochloa; species Bothriochloa decipiens. The sequence continues at coordinate 36,959,819 of CM041646.1, forward strand.
TGTTTCAGAAAGCTGCTGCAAAGAAACTCAATATAAGTGTCAAGTTGCACTTGAATGTGGGGAACTCAAAACTGGGAGTGGATTAAATCAAGAGATGGGGTTGGCTAGGCCTGGTGAGACTCGGTGGGGCTCTCATTACAAAACTATATGCAATATTATTGCTTTGTATCTCATAATCCGTGATGTACTCATCACTCTTGGACAGGATACAACACATAAGAGTGATTGGACAAAAATTCATTTTATGGTTGGAGCATTTGAATCATTTGATTTTGTGTTCAGTGCACACTTGCTGTTTGTTATTCTTGGATATACAAATGAATTATCTAAGTGTTTGCAAAGGAGGGAGCAAGATATTATTCATGCAATCCAACTTATTAATGTGGCAAAAAAACAGAATGCAACACGTGAGGTCTAATGGATGGGATCAATTCCTTCAAAATGTCACTTTGTTTTGCAATAAACATGGTGTCGGAGTTCCTGATATGGAGACTAATTATGTGCCTTATGGAAGATCAAGAAGGTTTGTCCATGACCAAACAAATGATGATCACTTTAGAAGAGAGGTATACATTGGGGTTATTGATAAAATCAGTAAGAGCTTGATAATCGGTTTGATGAGGTTAATATGGAGTTCCTTTCTTGTATGTCTGTCCTCAGCTCTTCCAAATCATTTGAAGCATTTGATGCACAGAAGATATGCCGACTTGCTGAATTCTATCCTAAGGACATATTTGGCTCCGAATTGCTAAGGCTTGAATTGCAACTTGACACCTATATTGATGTTATGAGACAAGATGATAGATTCAGTGGTCTAGAAAACCTTGTTGACCTCTCAGTGAAGCTAGTGGAAACAAATAGGCACAAAGTTTATGATTTGGTTTATGTGCTCATCAAGTTGGTATTGCTTCTACCGGTGGCGACGGCAGGTGTTGAGAGGGCATTTTCTGGAATGGATTTTGTCAAAACCAAGTGGAGAAATAAGATGACTGATAATCTCTTAGATGATTGTCTTGTCACATTCATTGAGAGAGACATTTTGGATGAAGTAGATGAAGACGATGTAATCAAGACTTTCATGTCCATTAGAAAGCGTAGGCCTAAAAAGTAGTGTTGTACTCTTTGGTCAATTTGTATCATGCATATTCTGAACTAATGAACTATTAGTGTGTTACTTGAACTATTTCCATCTTTTCATTCAATCCAAGGCTCATTATGCTATTTGCTAGTTGTGTACTGAATTGTGAGCCAATTTTTATGATACTGTAGTGAATTGCTAAGTGGATTTTTTCAGTTTGCTCATAAAAATTTTCGTTCGGCATACCCTTTGCAAAAATCCAAGCTCCGCCACTGACTACAGCTACTCAAAAGAAAATGACTCTAGAGAGGAAGCAACATATTATTGGATGAATGATATTTTGTGACATATGAGCACTTTATTTTGTAAGATGTATACTCATGATTTATTTTTTTTTTACTATGAGATGAACTCATTTAGAATCAAAATATGGATTTGTGATATGTATTCATAGCTCAATTTATGGATTTGTGACATGAAGTTATTTATTCTCGTTTTTATAGAAATAATAAGTTAGGACACAGGAAAAATAAAAAGAAAACAATAGGAAAAAAAGGTATTGTTGTGGCCTAAAAAACTAGATGAATACTTTTGACTGACAACTTTACAAAATCAGTAAAAACTTGCGAAGCTCAGTCTTTGAGCAAAAAGTCAATTTTCCTGACAGGAAGGAGTCTTACAAAAAAGAAAAAAAAGAAAAAGACAAGTCATCGGATCTGCCTTGGCCACACTGTTGCAGCTGAAGCTTACTTTCCGGTACGTGCTCCGACACGCTGCAATGCCGCTGGGGCAGGTGCAGGTGGCTCGCGAGTGAGCCGCCGTGCTCGTGATCCCGGTCCCGGCCGCCCGTGCATGCTCGTCGTCCTGGGCTTTTGCTCGCGACCGCCCCGGGGTCTCCTGGGCCGGACCTCGTGTCCTCGGCCAGAACGCCGCCGCCGCCTTTGAGCTGCAGCTGGTGGGCCCTGCACGCTAGCCTGATGGGCTAATGGGCTTTTGTTAGGAGTTCGCTTGATGGGCTTGGTCAGTGGTCCTGCGAGCCTGGGTTTCTCGGCTGCAGCTCTGTAATAACGGTATATGAATGAGATGGGAACCGTCTTCACGCGGCAACTATCGAAGAACAGGATTTGAAATCTGAGTATCCTCTCTCTCTCGTTCTTCCTCATTTCTTGCTGTTGTCTAAATTCTTCCTTCTCGACCATATATATTTGAAAACACACGAAATGAATGGACTGTCTTTTTTCTCTACTTACCTATGAACTCAATGCTGGTAATAGTAGTAGCTGATAAATAAAATTTAGTTGAGACTCCATTATTAGTTTAAAGATTAGTCTCCGAATCGCGTGGAGAAGCCTGACACTAATATTTAATTTCATGGTCAAAGATGCTCTTGGCTAGCTGGCATTATCAGTTATTAATTTAATTGTACTAGATAAGCTAGCTGTTGGGGTGTTGACACACCCATGTGGTCTAGCTTGTATGTCACATGTATACATATTTTAGCTTAGTTGTGCATTTTTATATTGCACTAGATAATGAGGCTATCTGTTGGATGGCTCATCATGTTTTTAAAATTATAATACGTGCTAATAATTGTTGGGTGCCGTTGGCTGTATAGTTTCCCTTTAATAATTAGCTCATGTAGCACGCACATCCGCTCCGTTGGTGCTTGGGGCTTGGACCATCTCTATATATCCCCTCACCGTACCTTGGAAGCTTGCCACATCTCTTCTTTGAATCTTTGCTTTGCCATCTCTTTGTCTCTCTCGCACACAGACAACCACACACATAAGCCAAAAAAAAAAAAACTCACCTTTTTCATCGACATCATCATTAGTCCATCATCACTGTCGATATATCCGATCACACACACACACACACACAACCGAGAAAAATCCTCGGCTTCCATATCCCCATCAGCCCATCTCTAGTTGCAGACACACACAACCTCAGCTTTTCTGTATCCAGATCAGTCCAAGATCACCTTCAAGGGTACACACCTCTCAGGTAACTCTCCTCTCCTCTGGCAGCAACAGTATCAAAATTAAAGGTGGAATTTGGATGTCTAATTATCTTTTTGTTTGACTTTGCATTTGTTTGATGATACAACTTAAATATGGATATTCACACCCGTATTCATTTCTTATATGTTGATGATGTATCTGAATCTCTGCTTATCGTTATTTTTTCTTAGACCTGAGCAAACTGAGCCCGGCCCGACCCCGCCAGTAGGCTCGGCTCGAGCCCGACGGGTTTTAGCCCGTCCACAAACCTTACTGGACAGGGCCTGGTCACAGCCCACTAAAATTTTTTTGGCCCTAACCCATCCTGAAATACAGTTTTTTATCAATTTTACACTACAAAATACACGGGCAGCCCGCCCTAAGCCCAGGCCTGGCCCAAGCCTGGCCCGAAAAATGAGGCCCGATCAGGCTCATGGGCGGTTCATGGGCAGGATTTTGTCTACCCGAAAAGCCCGAAATTTTTTTTGGCTCGGCCCGAACCCGGCCCGGCCTGCAAAATGCTCATGTATACTTTTTCTCTATCTTGTTTCTTGGGACCAGTATGCAAATAAAAAACATGGGATATCTGGCTGTTATCAGTTTATGTGAAGAATAAGAACTTGGTGAAACTATTTAACAACTATTTTTTATGACTAATAATATTAGTTTTAGTACAACTAATGATGTCTCCCTTAGTACTAATTTTTTTTAAAAAATATATCTCTATATCTAAATGCTAGTGATATTGAATTTAATATTCATGTGAAAATATTTAGTTTAGTATTATGTTAATTTTGTTTGAGTCTTATATATTTGTGTTGTTATAAATTGTACTCCCTCCGTTCCAAATTGTAAGTCGCTTTGACTTTTTGATACATGCATTTTGCTATATATCTAGCCATAGCAAAATACATGTATTAAAAAAAGTCAAAGCAACTTACAATTTGGAATGAAGGGAGTATCTAAATACTTATTTTATTTACTTATTGTTTTTAACTTTTTTTATATACTTTACTTTTTTATTGAAAATAGTTTACATACTATTGCTATGATTATTATTTATACATTTTTTTAATGTACATATGTTTACAATTATTTTAACAATGATTATTTTTATAAATACGTTATTTCCGATGAGCTGACCTTCAAAACCCTGCATATACTACTAATCAAGGGGAAAAAAATCTCAGCCCGCATAACGAAAAGCCTTCGAAACCTTGCACCTCTTCCAGTAGTCAGCCCAATATCTCAGCCCGCATAAGGCCTTTAAGGCCCAAGAGTCACGGCCACATCGTTCCAATTCCAAGGCTCCAAAATCCAAACGTAAAATTCCAAGCCCTCAAACTTTTATTAAAAGAAAAAGAAAAATCCGAATCCCTCTGCCCCTCTCCATCGGTGACGGCGGCGAGGGCATGCGCATGGCGGCCGGCGGGGAAAAGTGGCGGCCTGGGGGAAGGCGGCACGCACGTGCTCTCGGCAGCTCGACGAGCACCGGCGGCCGCCGGAGAAGGTGGCGCCTTGCGCCTGGGGGGAGGGGGGCAAGGCGGCCGCGCTTTGCACTCAAGCGAGCCAGCGAGGAGGACCGGCGGACGGCTGCGATAGCAAGTCAGGCGACGAGCAATGGCAGTGGCCGTGCGTGGGAGTGGCGAGGACCAATGCCATGGCAACCAGCCAACCACGGTGCTAGTCAGCTAGTGACAAGAGAACAGGAACAGGTACGAAGTTAATAGGCTTACTGGTACGAGGAATGAGCTAGTTTTTTTTATTTTCGAGACTCGGATATAATCCGTTTTTCGTTAAGCAGAAAAGAGTGGTCAATAGACCTATACGTAGAAATGAGCTGGTTCATCATCTCGTCACTCTTCCCTTTTGGTTTGTTTGTTCTGTGGAATAGAATGGGTTGCCCGATGCATCACTTCATCTAGAATGCCTTTCCTCAAACAAACACACCAAGTGAACATGCGTAGCAATCCAAAATAGCAGGTTTCTCCACCGATTGGTTTCTTCTACAATCCAACACCAATATTTCGCCGCAACGATGAACTGATTCTAATTGGTCGATTAAACCGATTTAATTGAATTGGTCTGTTAAACCGATTTCCCGCCATTGATACTATCTATAAAAATACAGATGCTCGGTATCAACTAAATTGAGTAAATATCTGAATGTGAAATCAAATATGAATACTCTGTTTTGTATTATAGTATTTGAGAACATTTGGATTCATATTTGTATCTAGATTTCCCATTAATAAATAGTATATGAACTCTATAAGTATCTGTTTCGTGTCCAAAATGTACTTGGTTTATTAAGACACACTACTGACTAATTAGTTGGCTTTTGAATTGTTTGTTGCTCAACATCTTGCAGCATCCTTAAAGCATATCAATGGACTTTGCCATCAGTGCAGCGCAATTGGGTGTTGGGCAAGGCGCTGGCCCCCGTCATGGACGGCATGGGCGGCCAGCAAGGATCTCGGCCTCAACATGGGGGAGCTCAAGATGGAGCTGTTGTACGCGCAAGGCATGCTCGACCATGCGCAGGGCAGGGAGATCCATAGCCCTGCACTAAAGGAGCTGCTGCTCAAGCTACAGCAGCTGGCATATGATTCCGACGACATGCTGGACGAGCTGGACTACTTCCGCATCCAGGACGAGCTCGAAGGCACCTTCGAGGCCGCCGACGAGGATGCCCGAGGTGTCATCCAAGACACCGCTCTCCATGTTACAGCTGTTGCTGCTGAACAGGTTCGTATACTCCAGGGACAGGACTCTCCTGGTGATCAGGCACAAGAACAAGGAGAAGCGAGGCAAAAGCAGAGGGCTCAGCCTGAAGAGAAGCCTGCAGGAGGCGTGCGTAGGCTCGCTTACAATGCTCGCCACACCATCGGTAAACACCTTCTATGCTGCACTTGTCCCCCTCCTGTCCAAGCTGATGGTGACTCTGGCACTATGGTGACCACCATGCCAGCGCCACAGCAAGAGAGCACAGTAGATGTCCCTACCCCTCCTGTCCAAGCTGATGGTGACTCTGGCACCATGGAAACCACCATGCCAGTGCCACAGCAAGAGAGCATAGTAGATGCCCCTAACCCTCCTGTCCAAGCTGGTGGTGACTCTAGCACATTGGATACCATCACGTCAGCTGTGCCACAACGAGAGCGAGAGTACGCAGTAGATTCACACCATTGTTCACCTGCTAGTAAACTGAAGTTTCTAAGGGTTGATATGTCGCGTAGAATGAAAGCTATAGTTGAGGAGCTGAAGTCGTTGTGTGCTAAGGTCTCCGTCATTCTTAACCTAGAGTTGCTGCATTCCAACCATAGCATAGCTAAGGTCATTGCTGCAGAACTACATGCTGCTCACTTGAAGGAACAGGGCAATCTACCTATTCTCCCCGAAAATGATGTTAAGGCACGAGACAAAACCACCTCATATGCATCGGAACCTATTTTCTATGGGAGGAAAGATGAGATAGACACAATTATGAAAATCATCACCGCAGGAGACCAGTCCTCTGGCAAGGACCAGCTGATTGTTGTTCCAATTATTGGTCTAGGGGGTATGGGTAAAACAACACTCTCACAACATATTTACAAGGAAACTGAAAGATACTTCGACGTGAGGATATGGGCATGTGTATCAACTGATTTTAGTGTGCCCAGACTGTTCAGGGATATTTTGGGATCTAAGTCCTTAGAAAAACTTAGAGAGGAGTCAGGGTTAAATGGTACTCCAGAGGAAAAGATTGAACAAATATTAACATCTAAAAGATTTTTGCTTGTTCTGGATGACATGTGGGACACTGTTAATAATGATGGATGGGACAGGCTGCTGGCACCTTTTAGAAAAGGGCAAACAAAGGGTAACATAGTACTAGTCACAACTCGGTCTCCATCAGTAGCAAAAATTGTTAAAGTAAACACTACTGATAGTGATAGCACAATAGAATTAGAAGGTTTGGATCAAGTGGCATTTCATAAGTTTTTTTGGTCATGTGTATTTGGTGGTGATAAGAAGGCAAAAGAAGAGCACAGGGAACTAGATGAGATTGGAGAAAAGATCATGAAAAAACTTAAAGGCTGCCCTCTCGCAGCAAAAACCGTAGGTAGACTACTGAGGAATAACCTGGATCAAGATCACTGGAAAAGAGTCCTAGATAGTAAAGAATGGAAACTACAAACTGGTGATAGTGACATTATGCCTGTATTAAGGCTTAGCTATGATTTTCTACCTTCTCACCTGCAACGTTGTTTCTCCTACTGTGCCTTGTTTCCCGAAGATTACATGTTTACTGGCCAACAGCTCATTCACTGGTGAATAGGTCTAGATATTCTACAGCCTGGTCCTCAAAATAAAAGCATAGAAGAAATCGGGCAGGTCTATTTGGATGATTTGGTTAACCATGGATTTATCAAAAAAGATAATATAAGCAGTACAGACACTGAGTATAGTATCCATGACCTCCTACATGATTTAGGTCTCAAGGTTGCATCACGTGAATGTCTTAGCTTAAATTCCTCTAATGTGGTCCCAGCAGAAATTTGGCCATTCGTATGTCACTTATCTGTCATCATAGATGCTGTAGATGATGGAAAAAATTGACGATTTCATAAGTGGACTAAGAGAACTACTGTTAGGGAGAAGCAAAAGATTGAAGATTGATAACCTACAAACTCTGATGGTATTTGGGAAAATGGATAAAAAATTCACTGAGTTTTTGGGAGATTTGATAAAAAAAGCAAGTGGCCTTCGTGTTGTTAACTTGGAAACGATGCATTCTCCCATGGAGTTTCCAATACTATTCCATCTACGTTACCTAAGGCTTAGATCCTATTATGGTGATGAAATTCATCTACCAAGCATGCTTTCTAGGTTTTATCATTTGAGAATTCTGGATCTGGAAAAATGGGGAGAGCATTATGCCCATTTACCCAGAGACATGAGCAACCTCACAAAACTAAGCCATTTTGATGTCGGGTACAGTGAATATTTACACACCAACATTTGTAATGTGGGAAAGCTACACTTGTTGCAAGAGTTAAAGAGATTTAAAGTAAAAAAAAGAAAGCACCGGGTTTGAACTAAAGCAACTAGGAAAACTAAATAAGCTAAGAGAGCTTGCAATTCATGGCCTTGAGAAAATAAACACAAAAGAAGCAGCAGCTGAAGCAAAACTGATAGATAAACAGTGGTTGCAAAAGTTAAAACTGTTTTGGAGTGAGAGCGTGCCATACAATGAGTGCGATGTGGAAGGACTAGTTCTTGAAGGGCTTCAACCTCCAAGAAATCTTCAAAGCTTGTACATTCTTGGCCATGAAAGTCAGTCTTGTCCCACATGGTTGTGTAGTAAGCTCAAAGCTCTACAGCTTCTTTATCTTCACCGTGTCAACTGGGAACTGCTTCCCTCACTGGGGCACATGGAAATGCTTCGTGATGTAACACTGGAGAAAATGCCCAGACTAAAGGAACTTGGTCCAGGGCATTTTAGTAGGACGATAAAAAGCCTAAAGCTAGATGGCTTGACAGGACTGGAAAACTGGGTTCCAGGGGACGAAGGTCATTTGTTGTCTTCACTGGAAAAGATGATAGTTTTCTCATGCTCTCCTCTCGTGTCAGGATACCATCTCGTGAACCTTTTCATTCAGCGTTCCCCAAGCCTGAGTCAGATCTCGACAAATGACTTCACTGGAGCCCTTGCTGGGCCCACCTGCAGCATCGTCTCATCCTCCCTCACCAGCCTAATCCTTCATGGGAGCAAAGGGGTGGAGCGCTTCACAGAGCAGCAAGAGGATGCCCTTGTGCTCCTCACCTCTCTCCAGTACCTCGAATTCTTTAATTTTCCCAGTCTGCTGTGCCTCCCTGCTGGCCTGCATAGGCTCGTCAGCCTCAAGACTTTGCAGATCTCTCTTTGTACTTCCCTCATGTCGCTGCCACAGGACGGTCTTCCTAGTTCACTCCAGGAGTTAATTGTCATATTCAGGCGCAGAAAGGAGTCCGATTCCCATAAAAACTTCACTGAGGAGCTTAACACAGCATGCAAAAATTACACCCGTGATCGTCCTGGGATCAAGCTACAAATCTCAAATGATGCTCTTTTGAACATAGCGTTGCTAAAGAGTAAATACAATGGAGGGGTTTTATGATATTTCCTTAGTTGGTAGTTTCTGGATACTGCAGCGGTTCAAGGAATTGGGTGATCCACGTCCTGCTCCTGTGTGCAATGCTTCAGTTTTTGGCCCATGTTATAAGGGCCCTGCTCCCTTATAACATGTGGCGTGGCAACATAGCCCTGCTCCTGTGTGCAATGCAACTCATCCACGAGTAATCAGACCCACGCGTGGATTGGGTGATCCACGTCCTGCCACGCCACCAAATCCCTCTCCAGATGCCAGGATACATGCTGCTGGGAAGAGCCCCGTGCACAAAAATGGTGATGCAGGGTGAAGGGCAGAGCACCATGGTTGCAGAGGATGATGTCGATATGGGAAAATGAGAGGAACACGAGCGTCGGTGGATGCGCGGCGGAGCGACGGAAGTTCTTTTACTGTCTAGTGAGATGGTGATATAGGAGGAAACATATGTATTGGTCCCTGTTGATTAATTTTTCTTGTGCCGGTGTGTACTTAAACAAAATGAACCATTACTGTGCATGCCTCAGTCCCATATCTTACTCTGCCTCCCAAGGATCACCTAAGAGAACCTAGTGTAACAATAATTGAGAGCCTAGTTTAACGCAACAATTGAGTAATAATGCAATCTAGTGTGTGTAACAGATATATGTCCCCACCCACTCATCAAAACTACAAAAATGAGCATAATTGAAGTGCGTACGTACATACGTGGGTTACCATGACTTTAATCTGATAGTTCAAAAGCCAATTTAAGCCTTGTGTGATAGTTTAAAGGTCAAAATAGTTATTTCGTCTTATAAAAACACTATTCTCGTTGCTACACGTGGGCATGTCCCCCAGGGCTTGTATCATATCTGTTCCCCGTCGAGGTCTATGCAACTTTTGTAAAATGCATAAAGCATACTCCCTCCGTTCTAAATTATAAGTCATTTGATTTTTTTGGTTCATATATTTTTCTAGATGTGTCTAGATACATAGCAAAATGCACGAACCAAAAAAATCAAACGACTTATAATTTAAAACGGAGGAAATACTAGAATAAGCTACTTATGATAAAAAAAACCTTGTGCAGCATAAGATGGCCATCATCCACCATCCACCCGGTGGACGCACACAGCTCACCCTGGGCATTCAGCAAATATTGAACCGATCGGTTCGGTACTTCGGTACCTATGCAAATTCGGTTCTTAAGAAATCGGCACCGATCGGTTCATAAAACATTCGGGTACCGAGCAAATTCGGTATCGGTAAACCCGGTTCGGTTCTGGTATTTATCGAATAGTACCAAACTGATCATAGAGAAGATGTAATAGCAAGTTCAAAAACTATTTTGACATTATTTTATAGATAATAATAGTGCAAAATACATATACAAATAAAAATCCATAAGATTGTAAGTCTAAGTGACAAAAATATATAATATAATAGTCTATAATAGTACAATCAATAATATAAGAGCACTCAAACTTATCACATTTCAGGTAATTTCGGTAAATTCGGTAAGTTTGGTAAACTTTGGTTCAGTTCGGTATTTACCTCGGTAAATTCGGTTCATGGAAACTTAGAACCGAATATAGAACCGAATATTTCGGTTTCGGTACTTTCGGTTTGATATCTCGATAAATTCAGTTTGGTTGTCGGCATTTTGTGTCCAGGTTACACACAGCAGGCACCATCTCATATTTGTTGAGGTAGGTTGAGCAATCAATGGGGAATGTACGTGAGCAATCAATGGGGAACGTACAGCGCCGGCGGACTTCTGGATGGAGGAGAGCGACCACACCACACGTTACATACAGTAATAACATGTGAACGCTAATGACGATGGATGGAGGCAGCGCAGCGGATGACAGTAAATTCTTCACATGACATGATGACTAAGAACAGTACTCCTGTCGACAGATGCGACTGTAATCATGATTTGACCCAGTAATGGTCCCTAGGGCAGCTGCAGTCGCTTCTCCACACTCTTTTGGCTGCAACTTTAGATAACGGGTGGTCCGGCGCTTTGGCTGCGTCCTTCCGCTTCCGCCTCGCCTTCCTCTTTATAGTTACCGTATAAAAAAACCTTGTCGCGTCTAGTTATGCACTCCAGAAATTCCTCATTTTTCTCATAGTCACTGTAACATTACATGCCTTTGTCGATACTTTTTATTGTGGGCAAAGGGCACCTTTGCCGACAGATAAGCTCCCAGCGAAGATTTCACCGACAGTTTAGAAACAGTCACGGTAGAAGCTGTCGGTGAAAGTTTTACCGACAGTAAAATGAATCACCGACACTTTTCGTGTAGCTAAATGGTTTAGCTAGGTCGACAGTTAGAACTTTCGCCGACAGTTAAGCTTTTGCCGACAGTTAGTACCTACGCCGACAGTTAGGACCCTTCCCGACACATTTTGTGTTGGCAAATCCATTTCAAAGATCTTCTGTAAACCAAAGGTGGGCCATCAATAAAACTGTCGGCAAAAATGTACTGTAGACAATAGGTATGCATACAATTTGAATAATTCAAAAATACACATCGCATTTAACAAATTCACATGATCTTACATAATTAAAATATCAAATCTTCCATACATACACAAACTGGATGATCTAGTACATAAAACAATACATATATAGGTCCAATGATCATACATATATAGCAGGTCAAGTGAGGATCATAGTACATACAACCATACATATAGATGTCTAGAATGTAGATTAGCCACTAGCAGTCATATAAATAGACATATACTAAGTCTTATACTAATGGTTTTGGCTAAGGCTAAGAGATGGATAGATCATGACTTGGGCACAAAAGTGGCATTCAACAGTTCCATATGTCTATGGCCTACACGATAGTAGCCTAGTAGGTGTTACCAAAAGAACAGAACTGCAATTCATGTCTTCCTGCAGCATTTCTCGGACACTTGTTCACACTCCAAAATACTTGAACACCAACTTCGTGCACATATGGTTGCTGCCACTCTAGAGAACATTTAACGGCTCTCTGATCGAAGCTCAAAAGGTTGCCCAGTCCAAAATACTTGCAACGCCACATAGCTTAAGTACCTAACATGAAAAAGAAGGCAAAATATCAGTGAGATGTGCTCTGTATCGTTAACTCTTGCTTTGTTATTAGGTGCAAATAGTGAAAGAACATTACTGTACAGTGGACAGCTATGCTGTAAACTATTTAGTGATACAGACCCATTATATAATTTCATTCAATCTAGTTAGCAATGACGTGCTAACTACAAGCAACAAGTACCAACAGCTTAAACATCGGAAGCAAAGTAAGAATGCAAGGAAGTACCAGCAGCTGCAGCAACCTGATACTATCTTTGAACTTATCAAGATGTATATAGCAGCCAGCCAAATTTATAAAACCTCATTGTTTTTCCAGGAATTCTTCAACATGTCAAATTTATATAGCAGCCAGCCAACACAGCCTCATTGATTTCCCATATTTCAACTAGTTTGGATCAAATATACAAGTCAAAATGTTCAAGTAAAATACCTTCAAGTTGTGATGTCCTTCCTGTGCCACTACCTTTCGAGTGCTGAGGTGACTTCTTGTCATCACTCATCTAATATAAAACAAATATATTACTAACCAGCAAAATATAATACTCATTTCTTAAAGAATATAGAGAGGTTAGGTCATTACTCTGAGAACCCACTAATGGGCCAGTTGGGCCAAGATAATGGGCCAGGCCAGTTTCTGGTTACTGTAGCTTGGCGGGTACCGTTCATCCGCGAGTTTAGTACCACCTCAGGAATTATGAGGAGAGCGAACCAACTTAAATAGCCAGGCCAAAGACGCGTAATAACCTGTGGTTAACCATTTTAAAGAAACAAGGATGAAAGTTCAAGCGGGTTTTTACGCTGGTGGGGCCCACTCCTCGATAGAGTGGACCATAGCCGTGGACCGGGCCTGGGCTGTTAGAATTACTCTGTCATGTGGCCATGCAATACATCTCCCACGAGCCTCTAGAATGGTGGTGACCCCTTCATATGGGCGAGGCAGTACCGCATTCCTCGTAAACACATGGTTCACAACCACTTCACAGTATTGCATGCCAAGAGCAGTACTCCCAACAATAGCCCTTGGGTGTTGTGTTTGAACGGTAACCTTTGCTACAGGGACTTCATAGGGCCTTACTACATTATGTAGTATCACATCTCTGCCACCCCCTTTGCTACAGGGACTTCATAGGGCCTTACTACATTATATAGTATCACATCTCTGCCACCCTGAAGCATCAAAAATATTTCAGAACACCATACAAAACTGATTTTAACAAGCTGATTTCAGAACACCATACAAAACTGATTTTAACAAGCTGCTTTCAGAACAAGTTGATAACAGAGTTGGTAAAGAACTGATTTTAACAAGCTGATTTCAGAACAAGCTGATAACAAAGTTGGTGATTTCAGAACAACCAGCATGTGATTCTTCTATGGCAATGGAGCCAATAATAGTCATATTCAGCTTAGAGGCATAGCAAGAACACATAGTCGGTGAGGGCGAGCACAAGGAAATTACCTCACTATGTTGCTCCTCTCGAAGGACCACTTGTCTACTAGGAAAGTCATCCTCATCTTCTATGCGCATATCAACCATATCATCCCCTGCATATGACCTAGCATCTTGTTCTTCATCTTCTTCGAGTACTTCATCATGATAGGTCGGTGCAGCCCTCAAGTTCCAAATCAAAAGTAAATACCATTGAACAGTTATTGCACTGACAAAGAAAATAGTAAGAGATAAAGGTTAACAGTTGCCACCTGTGGTGCATTATTAGATCCATGGGGAGTGCTATTGGCATTTTGTTGCTGCATCAACTATTCAGAGTTTGTTGAATTATTTCTAGACGATTTGATAGATCTTCCACTTTCCTATCAGCTTCCCGATGAGCTTCTATCTCCATTTGAAGCTTTGATGAAGGGCATTTTCTAGCTCCAGGCATGTCCAAATCTGCTAGACTTGGCCCCAAACCCACAACACGGACATATCCATTCCTCTCTGGCCCACTAACATAGGAATAAGCATCACCTTCCTGGATACTGTTGTCTCTCAATTCAGGATTATCTCTAATTGCTTCTTGAAGGGCATTCTGCAGCAAACAAAAAAATTAGCAAAATATGATGGCACGAGAAATTGTTGTGTTTATATCACACTTGCAATTGTTGTTGCAGCTCCTTTATGAGGTACTCCATCCTTGTGTGTGTGAGTTTCGACATACAATTCATCTCTACGAGGGGGGCGCTAGCTCCTCAGCCTAAACCACATAGATGTTATTGTACTTACAAGATACGGATAAAGGGAAAACAAACTAAAAGTAGACATTGCATACCATTTCAGTACCAACAAGTGCATGGCTCTTACTTCCAGTTGTATGGTTTTGGGTCAGCTTTGAACGATTTGCTTTCCCCCTCAAAGAACGGGCCTACCAAATTATGTCATGTTTATCATTCTCTGTCATATACACTATGAAAATGAGCAAGCAATTTGTAACTTACAGCTGCCTCTGGAGTCCTCCAACACTACAAGAAACTTGTTAATCCGTGACGGATTCTCAGTGACGGATTCATAGATCATCACTGACAGACACAATCCGTGATGATAATCCTATTTTTGTCACGAATGTGCCCAATGGATATTTCTGGCTCGCTAACTCATGACGGTTTTATCAAGACCGTCACAATATATGATTAAATTCATCATAGTAGTTCCTAAACAATAGGCCCTATATTAGTGCAAAGAAAAAAATTAATATTGCAAAAAAACTAAACCTAAAAGATGATTTGTTAAATTATTTGAAGTCGATAATTTTGTTAAAATGTTGCATGTATATGGTGCATATACGGTAAAACTCAAAATTATTAAACTAAACAAAAGTTTCCTGCATATATATATTTTAAGAAGCTATATATATTTTAGAATAATTATTGGGCATACTCCCTCCGACTCCTAAAAAACGCACATTTTAACTTTTACACTTCCTATTTGATCATTTATCTTATTTAAATTTTTTATGCAAATAATAAAATAAATAAATTATTATGAAAGTATATTTAATGGTAAAATAAGCCATAATAAAATAAATAATATTTATTTAAACTTTTTGAATAAGACGAATGATCAAACAGGAAGTGCAAAAGTCAAAATATGCGTTTTTTGGGAGATGGAGGGAGTATATAGGATGTGCAAAAGTCAAAATGTGCAAAAGTCAAACGTATCTTCTTCTACATATTTTATTTCCATATTTTAGACATTTCTAGAGGACGACTAGTTCAAGTTGGAGTTATTTTCTAAAAGAGTGTAGAAATTCATTTAAACTATAGAAAATATTAAATATGTTTTAAAAATTCTAAAACTTCTACGAATGGATATATATGTAGTCTATTCCGTTTGAAAAATATTTTGCGTACGCTAACATAATTTAATTGGAATATTTGATTCATAAGAGCATCTAATCAATCTTAAATAAAAAACTAAATAATACTGCAATGATTAACTAGCCACTTCCAGTCATCCATATGAACTCTAGGATCGCATAGAGCATACAGTTCATCATCTTCCATGTCTTCATCATACACTTTTTTCAAATCTGCTTTAAACTCCTTCCACTTCGTACCTGCTGTCTTCATAAACCAATTGAAGACACCTCTGTCTATTTGTCAATAGAGCTGTACAACACACAAATAATAAATCGGGACTCAATCACATGAATAGAGTATGTACATTTGCAAGTATTTGCCAATTTCATTACCTGTGCATCTGTCCAAAGCTTATACTTTTGGCGTGGACAGACCTTCCTCCAATCATCATGTGCAACTGGGAAACCCTTTGTTCTCACAAGTGTTCCAATGAAGTTAGCAAATTGAGTGCCTGATGGTCCGCAAGGTTGACCACTGTCATTGACATCCAATTGGAGTTTAGGTTTATTTTGCCTTGCATAGATATCAGCCTTTGTAGTAGGTCCTCGAACATTTTTTTTCTGGGCTTTTCAGAACATCTGGAAAACCAATACAACATAATATTCAGTTGTTGCAGCAAAGAGATAAATACTCAGCAGAGATAAATACTCAGCAAAGATGCAATGCAAAGAGATAAATACTCAACTTAAGTATGCATGATGCATTGAAAAATTAGTTGTCACAGCAAAAGAGATAAATACCTTCATTAATTTGATTCTCAGGATGCCCATTCGTAGCCTAGAATATCAACTTGCGCGGCACTTACTCTAGAGTTAGATCGTAAGTTACGTACAGTTGTTGTTGCCTCAACAGGACCTCGGGGCTACATTTGGGGACACGATTATTTTAGATTTCCATAGAAACTTCATAGAATTGTTTGAGAACATTTCAAATTCATGGGAATACATACCTTTTTCGTCCTTTGTTTGATTCATGGCACTAAGTTCTCGTACGGTAAGCATAATATTCAGTTCTTGCATTTTCTGCATCTTTTGCCTGACATTTTCATCCCTTGCCTTTTCATAATCAGTTGGCTCCACATCATTTTCAACAGCTTGGTCCACGACTTTTATTTTTCCCCTGATTTTGACATTGTTTCTCCTGAAAAAAAGAAAAGAAAAATGAATTAGTATAGGATTCTCATAAAATAGTAGTGCAGATATGTAAGCGATCAATAATTAGTTCAGACCAACAACAGCAATGTCAAAGAAAAATCCACATTGGATCAGACCAACAACAATTGATGGTGTTTGAGACTCACTTCCTCTTTCTTTCAGCAACAATGACACCATCTATATCAGTCCTTACATGTACAACATCTCCAAAAAGACCACTAAGATCAACATTTGTATCCAAATCAGGCACTCGGTTATGTATTTCATTATCATCCCCCATATCATAAAGACCACGAGGTTTTGACTGGGCAACAGCATACCAGTCTGATTCAGGGCCTTCCTTAACATAGTAAACTTGTACAGCTTGTGATGCCAAGATAAAAGGTTCATCTAACATTTTTTCTCCAGTATTGAATAAATGCTTGAAATTAACACTTGTAACCCCAAATTGATCTTTTTTTTACCCATTTTTCTTCAATGCGACTGTCCACCCAATCACATTTAAACAAAACTACATTTCCTTTGTTGTGATAGTTTAACTCAATGATTTCTTTGATGATGCCATAGTATATCTTGTTTCTCATAACTGGTTCCACATTGTTTCCATTTTCAAAGCAAGAGGCTGGGCAACCAAAGCTACTCCACTGCCTTGAACTGGTCTACCCTCATCATAGGAGGACGTATGGAATTTAAATCCATTAATTGCATAGCTATTGTATGTTGTTGCAATCATGAAAGGTTCATTTGCCAAAATGTGTATCTCTTCTGATACTTCTACACCACTTTCAACTAACCCTTCCACCTGTAAATATCACATTATGTATAGTTAATTTAAGTGTATTAGATCTAAACAGAACATGTTAATCACACCTTTACTTACATGCTTTCTAAACCAATCATGAAATGTTTCGTGATGGATACGAGTCATTTGTCGCTGATTGTGGCGACCAATCGAGGAAAGGTGCTCCAAATGTTTGCTGCAAAGGTGTGGTACCCATTGAGAAATGTATAGATAATAACACGAGAAATGCAATGTGTGTCAAGTTGTGTGGATTGCTTACTTCAAGTATGGTTCTATCTTATCATAGTTGAACAATACATATCTATGTGCCTGTACCCAAGTCTTGTATTCCAATGATACGGTGCACTTTCCACTCAAAGCTTGCCCAGTGCTTTTGAAGAATGGTGTAGTACAAATTTCGCAGTCCATACTTTCACCATTTCCAACTTGTCCAGTCTCATAGCCTTTCAAAAATTTGGAGCAGAAAGTAAGACTCTCATCAAACTTGTAGGCCTCACAAATTGATCCCTCAGGATGACTTCTAGTACGAACAGAGCCCTTCAACCTCATCAAATACCTCTCCACTGCCCACATTCTATGATAGTGCACAGGACCAGCAAGTCTTGCTTGAGCAGGCAGATGCACCAGCAAATGTACCATGATATCAAAAAAAGATGGCAGACATATAGTCTCAAGGACACTTAGTGTCTCAGCTATTTCAGCCTCTAGTTTTTGCATATCACTGATACGAATAGTGGGTGAGTAGATCTTCTTGAAGAAATTGCTCACACGAATTAGTGCTGCACTGACTCTTTCTGGCAATTTATTCCGAACAGCTATGGGAAGCAAGTCCTGTAACAATACATGGTTGTCATGGCTCTTTAATCCAATTAACTTCTTCTCCCTAATTTGCACATTACGGCGCATATCAGAAGCATAACCATCCGGAAACTTCACTTCCTTCAATACTTGAAGGAACGCTTCCCTACCATCAGGACTTATTGTAAACTGTGCTGGAGGTAAATAGAAGTTATCTTCTACACTAACAGGATGAAGATCACTTCTAATTCCAAGTTCCTAGATGTCAAAGCGAGCATTTAATTTATCCTTGGATTTTCCATCAGTGTCCAAAAGTGTGTTAATAATATTCTAACACACATTCTTTTCTATGTGCATCATATCAAAATTATGCCGTAGAAGTAGGTCTTTCCAATATGGCAACTTAAACCAAATGGATTTTCTTTTCCAAATAGTTGGTGGCTCATCAACTTTCTTGCGTTTTCGCTTGGATGGCTCTTCTGTACTTGGATTGCACTGACGCTTGGCTGGCTTCTTGGTTATTGGGTCCTTTCCAAAGTTTGGGCAGATATTTGCTGTCAGCTCCAATATTTCCTCTCCACTAAGAGGTCTAGGTGCTGGCCTAAGTTCTGGGGTACCATCAAATGAATCTGCATCAAACCGGAATTTGTGTTCGGCATCTAAGAATCTGCGATGGGCCATGTAGACACACTTGCCTCCCTTTTTTAGTTGGAAAGAACATGTATCTAAGTGGCATTCAGGACAAGCAACTTTGCCAGAAGTGACACATGCCAACAAATAACCTAGACCTGGAAAATCCGATATGGTGCAAACTATGGCAGCACGCAGTTGGAAGGTTTCCCGCTTAGAAGCATCATATGTTCTTACACCAACATCAAACATGTCTACCATATCATCCACCAGCGGCTCAAGAAAGACGTCCATATCGCCACAAGGTGCCCTAGGTCTAGGGATCAACAAGGATAAGATGAAATTTGATGGCTTCATACACTTCCAAGGTGGAAGGTTGTATGGGATCAGAATAACAGGCCAAATACTATAAGTTGATTTCATGGTCCTGAAAGGATTAAAGCCATCACTAGCTACAACTAGTCTAAGATTATGACTCTCCGAGGAAAATACTTTATGCTTAGAGTCAAAATCTTTCCAGAAAGGAGCATCAGCAGGATGCCTCAGTAGACCATCATTTGTGCACCCTTCATCATGCCACCTTGTGTCATTTGCTGTTTTTGAGCACATAAAGTACCATTGCAGCCTTTTCTTTATAGGAAAGTAACATAGAACTTTCCTAGGAACCCTATGTCCATGTTTGCCACTAGGGCTACTGTTTTCCGATTTCCATCTTGAGGTTTTACATTTTGGACAAACATCTTTGGTCGCATGGTCTTTCCAAAACACTATGCAGTCATTCTCAGATGCATGAATTTTCTCGTACCCAAGTCCTACACGTTTTGCCATACTTTTAGCTGCATTAAAGTTTTTAGGAAGTGATGACTCCTCATAGGCATCCTTAAGTAACTCTAGTAGCATGTCAAACTTTTGTTACTCCATCGCCCAACGAACTTGATATGGAGTAACCTGACAATGAAACGTAGCTTGGAGTACTTGGAACCTAGATACAGTTCCTTGCTAGCATCTTCTACCATTTTGTAAAAATCCTCCATATCCTTATCGTGCTGCTTTGTGTTGTTTACCTCTAAGTCCCCCTCAACATCTAAACCCATTGCTATGTCTTCAAGTAAACCAGAAATATCATCCTCTTCATTTGGGTCCCAACGGGCAGAGGCGTGCTCGTCGGGTCGCTTGTGTCCATGACCGGGGGTCGGGGGCCGGTGCTGCGGCGTTCGGCGGTGGCAGCCCGACGCAGCTCTCTCCCTCGAGTGTTTTTTTTTCTTTTTCTCGGATAAAGAACGGTGAAGGCCTGAAGGGTTTGGAGGTGGGGGTTGGGGTGGTGTGTTTTAGTGGGCTCAATTTTTAGCCCGTGCTGGCTAAAAAAACCGGTGGGGGAGGATCTATTTTGGCGGGCGAATGTCTCTTTTTGTCCATTCTCCCGCGCACACACCCTGGTGTATTTGCTTTTGCGCCTGCCCCTTTTACGACAGTTGAACAGTGGTTTTCCTATGCTACGCCGACACATGTTTTGTCTCCAAACTTTCGCCGACACTTTTTTGGTAGGCAGGAGAAACGCCGACAGTTAGTTTGTAGCTGTACATAACTATTGTCAACACTTCCAGGGACGCTAAAAGATTATACAATTGCCAACAATTATGTGTTGTTAGAAACCTAGATTTCCCAACACATAAGTGTAGGGAAAAGTGAGTCATGGTGTAGTGAGTTTCATTTATAAAATATGTGTTCCTTGTGCAACATGCGTATTTTTCGTTCTCACAACATACAAATGCGTTCCTACAAACTCATGGAAAACCTCAACGGCTTACTGCTCGGCTGAGTGCTGTGCATGCGTCTTTACATGAAACAGACGTTGCCTTTCTCCGGCAGGTGGAAGGAGAGGTCGAGAGGGAGGCGGGCCATGGGTGGCCTGCTCAATACTTATCTTTGGCGGTGTCCCAAGTGCAGTCATGAGAAATTGAGAACTGTCCTTAGCAGGCTCACTGGTCATCCAAGAGGACGACGACTTCGAAGTCCCCGCGTCTGCCCAACACAGGACACAGCCCATGTGTCATCGTAATGACAGTGGCGCCGGCTCAATGCAGCCATGACAGATAGTCGCCGACCTATCTTTCCCATGCTCTAAATGCCACACAGTAACACACAGGGACAGCAAATGACTTGTCGGTGTCATTACGAAAATGACTCTCGGCTGTGGAAAAGAAAAACATATTCTAAAGAAATAGGGCTAATTGAATACACACCGTTGCAATTTTTATGATTTTAAAATACACCATTACTGTCATTACAATTTCGCTGGTCTTTGAAATACAACATTATCTACGTTTTTAGCGTCGTATGGCCCACTGTATTTTTGTATGGACCGTTTTGCCCCAGCTTCTTGGGCTGGAAGCGGCTAGCAGCTCTGCGCAGCGAGCAGCTCCATCACCGGCATGCGGGGGCGATGTTGTTCCGATCAAATATGCAACGAACACGGTTACATGGACACGGATGCGATGCGCCACAAGCAGTTCTTTATGAGCAGCCAATTCAATTCAAGGTTCTTCCGATCATCAACGCAGAGGAACATGAACACAGATGCAGAATACGTACATCCATCCATCGTCTAGCTATGGCTAGCTAGTTCGCCGGATTGGGATTGACCACCGCCACCACTTCCGGCAGGTCGGTCTCGAACGCCCTGTCGAGGTTCCCCAAGAACTTGCGCGTCACTTCGGTGAGGTTGGCCACCTTCTTCTGCCTGTACCCTCTGAACACCTCTGCTTCAACAACGACGTGAACACCTCTGCTTCACCTCGCCCTTGCCCCCTTGCCGCCGTCGCCGAAGAGGCCTTTCCGCTCCTCGGCGGCGGCGTGGAGGCACTCGAGCCAGCGGTTGGCCTGGTTCTACAGGTCGTCGAACAGCGGGAGCCGTTTGCGCAGCCGGGATGTCGCCGATCTTCATGGCCACGGCAACACTATTGGACCGCCACCGCAGTGATGTCGTCCTTCATGGTCGAGCTCGCCGTTGCCCCGCCGCCAGTCGCCTCGACGTTGCCCCGCCGCCGCCGGTCGCCAGGCTGCTCGAGTTCGGGGATACGCCGCGTTCGCCTCTGCCCAGGTGCGCCGCCGCCGCCTATCGCTTCGTCGTCGCCCTGCCGCCGCCGGTGAATGAGCCGCCGCTCGATTTCTGGATTTGGGGAAGGGCGAGTGGAACACCCGACGCGGAATGGCCGCGTCGAAGGACGCGTCGGGGCGGAGAAAGAGCGGATCGTGACTATCCTTTCGCAGAAGGGGCAAAACGGGCCATACGAAAATACACCACCATCTTGTACACTTGATAGTGGGCCATAGGACGCTGAAATCGTAGACAATGATGTGTTTCGAAAAACAGTAAAATTGTAACGACACTGGTCTAATTAGACGAATAGTAATGATGTTTTTTAAAATCGTAAAAATTTCAATGGTGTGTATCCAATTAATCCTAATATTTATGATATATTTTTTTAAACTTATTTGGATATATATAAATGTTATTAATATTTTCTTACAGACCTTGACCAATACGAGCCCTATATATCAACTCTTTTTGTGGGACGTAGTTCCACGTTGACATGTATACAAAGGTGGGCGAAATTGGCAAAGTTGGAAATATATACATCTTTTATACAAGCTATTTTGGTTTTTTGGATCATGCTTTAGCACCGTTTTTCATTAAGTAGTATACAAGCTATTTTTAGGCAATATAGTTGCTGCAGTTTTAGCATTGCTGCACCATGATAGATGAAACAAAAAGTCTTTCCGATTAGCGAGTAGAAAATTAGAGACAACTGTGCTGGTGCTTTTTGCTTCTCATTGATGAAAATTTAATAATAGACTCATAATTTTTGTATTTCTTGTTTCCCTAAATCATCAGCAATATTGATAAATCTATGTAATAATGTAACAATGTAAACGAAGTGGACGTAGAAACGGGAAGTCTCTTCGATTGTATATAAAAAGGAGAAACGCTAAATCATAGTCGGCTAATTTATAGGTTGAAAATAGTCTGATGTGTTTTGTGAGATGTTTTGATGTGTTTCTCGCTTGTTCCGGTACGTTGTTTGGTACGTTGTTTTTCTTATGTTCTGAATTGCTAAATCAAAAACTGGCTATTTTCGAGGTTGAAAATAGCTTGTTTTCTTGTGCGTTTGTGCGATGCTCTGGCGTTCTTATGATGTTACGTAAAAACTATTTATTATGTCTAAAAATAGCTATATATTGTGTAGACAGACAAAAAAATCTTACAAAATAAAAGGGGAAGGAACTAGTACTAGTTCTATATATACAAGTCACTACTCAGTGCTATGACCATCATCAAGGCGGGAATGAAGACATCTTCTGTCCTTATGACAGAAGCGGCAGCTATAGCTTTAGCGGCTGTGATCCTAGAGGCCTTGCACTTCAATCAATGTACCATTTTATCAGATAGTCAACAGATGATGACCTTCCTAAATGGTGTTGATCTTGACCACCCTCTGAACTAAAGAATTAAGACCTATACTCAGATCATCAGCAACTCTTTGCATCAAACATCAACAGCTGTTCGCAAGATTAATAGACAACAAAATCAAATGGCGGATTATCTGGCCAAACAGGCTTTTATCTTAGTTAATTGTAATCAGCATAGTTTTCAGGGAGCTTGTGAGTCTATATCACATCTACAAGAGTATCCTGTTCTTTTGGCACTCTAATTTATAAGCTTAAACTCTATATCCATCCTAACAGCAAATTGCTGTTAATCAATGTTACGTTAGTTTAAAAAAAAACTGAGGCCTCGAGCACGCTCTGTTCTTTCTACGCGCACACACCAGCTTCGCCAGCTCTGTTCTTTCTACGCACACACACCAGCTTCGCCAGAGTTCTCCGGGCTCGCTGGTTGGACGACCTGGGCACCGGATCGCGTCACCGGAGTCCGGACTCCAAGAGCAACACATCTGCCTACGCGACCGTTGCCTTGGCGGCCTCCGCGCTCTGCTTTGCAGTTGGTGATCTGTGCTCTCCTCTGCACTGCGTTATTGTCCGCTTTAGCAAGAACACGAACACCTACATTCCACTTGTTCTTTCTTCCCCTGTTTAATTTCTTACCTTTCATTCAGTTTCAGCCCGAGAGCAGTACAGCGCTGATTCTCGCCAGATTGATGGATCCTCCGGGCCGTGCCCGTGTCAAAGGGGGGAGCTGACCGTGGTCTGACCTGAAACGAAGCCCCAATCTGCAACGCTGCTTGCCTATTCAGGTAATCCTCAGTACGTATGATTTCATCATTCCTGTTGGTTTGGCGGCAGTTCACACAGATTAGCTTAATTAGTTTAAAAATGGAGTTGATTCCTGAATCCTGAGCTTGCTCATCTTCTCTTCTCCGTTGTCTGGCCGCTGACCCGCCGGAGACATGTAGAAGGAAACCAGAGAGCTATGGCAAGGACTAGACAGCAACCTCGCCGGTGATCACACGGTCCCGGTGCCCACCATAGGCCCCGGGGCGGCGTCCCCGTATCTCATTTAATTCCTCCGCTCTCCTTCCCTCTTCCCTTTTTCTCGTGTGTTCTGCGAGTTGGAAGCATCCGGTTCTAGCTTGTCGAGCTTGTCTCTGGCTATAGAGGTTGCAAAATTCAAGGGCCTCATAGTCTTATATAGTGTAAATCATGGTTTTGATGAACCGATTTCAAGGTTGCCAGAACAGAAAAAATAACTCTTCAGGAGGCCCGCGCCCATGTCTACGAACCTTCTAATGTCACCGTCAACCGCTATTTCCCGGTTCGAAAAATTTTAAAATGATTCCCTTTTAGACAACACGCGAGATCAAGCTATTTGCGGAGCAGTCTCTTAGGATCAGCTTACCCATCACATGGAATTATCCTCTTCGGCTTTTAAAGTTCTCATTTAAACATTTGCTACTATCACCAATATCTGCACCGACGGGCGCTCTACCCAAATTCGTGCCCCGGGTTTTGTGGCAGCCACTGTGTCCTTCAACCCATCGGGACATGGCGCTCACCGAGATGACCATGTGTGGGTCGCCCGTGTGTGTGTTTGTGTTTGAATTTGTGCTTGGCGCACACCTGCATGTACTTTATCTTGAACTAATCCAGTCGGTTACTTAATTCAATGAATCAGGTGGGGATCCTCTCCCCTCCGTCAACTTATAAAAAAAATCGCGGTCTGGGTCTTGAGCAACCTATCCTCGCCTGTGCCTTGCTGGCATGGCAATCGTCCATCTTGTCTTGTTAAAATATTTCTGTCTTTTTGATTAAAAATACAGGCTCGAAGAAAAGGAGTTGATTCCTGAACTCTGAACTCTGGCTGGAGCTACGTAACTAACTGCACTTGCATCTCTTGGTAAGTCAGATCCTCTAGCACAGCAAGGGTCAAATATATGAACTCTATTAGTATCCGTTCCATGTCCACCCCTAATACAAAATGTATTTATTTTATTAAGACGCACTAATAACTAATCAGTTGGTGCTTGACTTGTTGCTCAAAATCCTGCAGCGTCCTTGAAGAATACCAATGGACTTCGCCATCAGTGCGGCGCAATGGGTGTTGGGCAAGGCACTGGATGCCGTCATGGACGGCATGCTAGAGGCATGGGCGGCAAGCAAGAATCTTGGCCTCAACATGGACGAGCTCAAAATGGAGCTGCTGTACGCGCAAGGCATGCTCGACCATGCGCAGGGCAGGGAGATCCATAGCCCTGCACTCAAGGAGCTGCTGCACAAGCTCCAGCAGCTGGCGTATGACTCTGACGACATGCTGGATGAGTTGGACTACTTCCGCATCCAGGACGAGTTCGAAGGCACCTTCGAGGCCGCCGACATGGATGCCCGAGGTGTCATCCCAGACACCACCCTCCATGTTAGAGCTGTTGCTGTTGAACAAGTTCATAGACTCGAGGGACTCGACTCCCGCCCTGATGCGATCCCTGATGACTCACCTGATCAGCAACAAGAACAAAGAGAAGCGATGCAAAGGCAGAGGGCTCAACCTGCAGGAGGCCTGCATAGGCTCGCTTGCAATGCTTGCCATACCATCGGTAAACACTTTCTAAACTGCACTTGCTTCCCTTTTCTCCAAGCTGATGGTGACTGTGGCACCATGGATAGCACCATGCCAGTGCAACAACAAGAGAGCGTAGTAGATGCCCCTACTACTCCTGTCCAAGCTGGTGGTGACGACTCTAGCACATTGGATACCACACCAGCTACTCAACAACAAGAGAGAGAGGACGTAGTAGATTCACAACATTGTTCACCTAGTAAACTGGAGTTTCGAAGGGTTAATTTGTCTGATAGGATGAAAGCTATAGTTGAGGAGCTGAAGCCATTGTGTGCTAAGGTCTCTGTCATTCTCAACCTAGAGTTACTGCATTCCAACCGTAGCATGGCCCAGGTCATTGCTGCAGAACTACGTGCTGCTCACTTGAAGGAACAGGGTTATGCACCCATTCTTCCAAAAAATGAGGTTAAGACCCGACCCAAAACCACATCATATGCATCAGAACCAATTTTCTGTGGGCGGAGTGTCGAGACAGCCATTATTATGAACATCGTCACCGGAGACCACTCCTCTCACAAGGGCCTGATTGTTGTTCCAGTTGTTGGTCTAGGGGGTATGGGGAAAACAACACTCGCGCAACATATTTACAAAGAAACCGAAAGATACTTTGACGTCAGGATATGGGCATGTGTATCAACTAATTTTAGTGTGCCCGGACTGTTCAAGGATATTTTGGAGTCTAAGTCCTTAGATAAACTCAAAGAGGGGTTAAGTGGTACACCAGAGGAAAAGATTGAACAAATATTAACATCTAAAAGATTTTTACTTGTCATGGATGATATATGGGATACTGTTAATTATCATGGATGGGACAGACTGTTGGCACCATTTAAAAGAGGGCAAGCAAAGGGTAACATGGTCCTAGTCACAACTCGGTCTCCATCAGTAGCACAAATTGTTAAGGTAAACACAACTGATACCACAATAGAGTTAGAAGGTTTGGATCAAGTGGCATTTTGTGAGTTTTTCTGGTCATGTGTATTTTGTGGTGATAATAAGGCAAAAGAAGAGCACAGGGAACTAGATGAGATTGGAGAAGAGATCATGAAAAAAACTTAAAGGCTGCCCTCTCGCAGCAAAAACTGTAGGTAGACTACTGAGGAATAACCTGGATCAAGATCACTGGAAAAGAGTCCTAGATAGTAAAGAATGGGAACTACAAACAGGTGATGGTGACATTATGCCTGCATTAAGGCTTAGTTATGATTTTCTACCTTTTCACCTGCAACACTGTTTTTCCTACTGTGCCTTGTTTCCGGAAGATTACATATTCACTGGCCAACAGCTCATTCACTGGTGGATAGGTCTAGATATTCTACAGCCACGTCCTCAAAATAAAAGCATAGAAGAAATCGGGCAGGTCTATTTGGATGATTTGGTTAACCATGGATTTATTATGAAAAGAGAAGATGGTATACGGGGAATTCCTCAGTATAGTATCCATGACCTCCTACATGATTTAGGACTCAAGGTTGCATCACGCGACTGTCTTAGCTTAAATTCCTCTAATGTGGTCCCAGCGGAAATTTGGCCATCTTTACGTCACTTATCTATCATCATAGATGCTGTAGATGGTGTCTGCTCAAAAAAAATGACGTAGATGATGGGGAAAATGACGATTTTATAAGTGGACTAAGAGAACTGCTATTAGGGAGAAGACTTAAGATTGATAACTTACAAACTTTGATGGTGTTTGGGAAATTGGATGAAAAATTCAGTGGTTTTTTGGGAGATTTGATAAAAAAAGCAAGACGCCTTGGTGTTGTGAACTTGGAAAACATGCAGTTTCACATGGAGTTCCCAACTATATGCCATCTACGTTACCTAAGGCTTGGGTGCAAATATGAATATGATGGTCGTATGCCAAGCACTTTCTAGGTTTTATCGTTTGAGGATTCTAGATCTAAAAGAATGGAAAGGGATTACCTCATTTGCCTATGAGCAACCTCACAAAACTAAGCCATTTTGACGTGAATGATGGTGATGATATTCACTACCAAATTTGTAATGTGGGAAAACTACAGTTATTGCAAGAGTTAAAGAGATTTGAAGTCAAAAAAGAAAGCACCGGGTTTGAACTAAAGCAACTAGGGAAATTAAAAAAGCTAAGAGAACTTGGAATTTATGGCATTGAGAAAATAAATACAAAAGAAGCAGCAGCTGAAGCACAACTGATAGATAAACATTGGTTGCAAAAGTTAAAATTGGACTGGAGTTTGAGCGTGCCAAACAATGAGCGTGATGCGAAAGGACTAGTTCTTGAAGGGCTTCAACCTCCAAGAAATCTTCAAAGCTTGCACATTCATGGCCATGGAAGTCACTCTTGTCCAACATGGTTGGGTAGTAAACTCCACTCTCCCAAAGCTCTACAGCTTCTTCATCTAAGCAATGTCGACTGGGAAGTGTTTCCATCACTGGGGCACATGGAAATGCTTCATGAATTAATACTGGCTTCTATGCCCAGACTAAAGGAACTTGGTACAGGGTACTTTGGGAGGACGATAAAAAGCCTAACGCTAGCTCAGTTGTCGGGACTGGAAAACTGGCGGGATTCAGGGGACCATGGTCTGTTGTTGTCTTCACTGGAAAAGTTGTCAGTTCGCGGATGCTTTCGTCCCATGTCGGGACCATGGACTCTCGTGAGTCTGTTAATTCAGCGTTCCTTAATCCTGAGATGGTTGGAGACAGATGACGGCACAGGAGTCCTTTGTCAGCCCGTCTGCAGTATCCTCTCATCCTCCCTCACCACGCTAATCCTTATTGGAAGCCAAAAGGTGGAGCGCTTCACAAAGCAGCAAGAGGATGCCCTTGTCCTCCTCATCTCTCTCCAGCACCTCAAATTCTATGATTTTCCCAGACTGCTGTGCCTCCCTGCTTGTCTGCATAGACTCGGCAAGCTCAAGATTTTGGAGATCTGGGATTGTAGTTCCCTCAGGTCACTGCCTGATCACGGTCTGCCTAGTTCACTCCCGGAGTTCTTTGTCAGAGCCAGCGTCCTCAGCAGGATGCTGTTTCAGAGCTTCTCGTCCTTGCATACTGAAAGTGCCATTGACGACCTACGGATGGCGTGCATAAATTACAGCCACGACCATCCCGGCATCAAGTTTGACATCCGGTAGCGTTTTGGTTCAAGTTTCCATAGGTATAGTGGAATCCTTTACAGTCTTATCCAGCAGTTCATTTCAGAGAATTAGTGAATACAGATTTATATGCTCTGAATCACCATAAAACTGCTTTTCTCTTCAGTTGGAATTTGATATGCAACATGACTACATATATGAGTTGATTTCTTGACCTTGCAAGTTTATGGAATCGAGACAGAAAATAAACGCCAGCATTTGAAAAATGATAGATAAGTTTTTGCTGTGCAAGAACATGCTTATTGTTGCAGCAATGTTCATTATATAGTATGATTTTCTTTCGGATTCAGAATAGATACACAGCTTTAGGAATTGGTGAACTTATCTAGCAGTTCAGTTCAGAGAATTAGTAAATACAGTTTTTGTTTTCCTTTTTCCGTTATGAGTTCTGATTACTATAT
This sequence comes from Bothriochloa decipiens, assembly GCA_023333625.1. Lineage (NCBI taxonomy): Eukaryota > Viridiplantae > Streptophyta > Magnoliopsida > Poales > Poaceae > Bothriochloa > Bothriochloa decipiens. The sequence goes on from CM041646.1 coordinate 36,989,455, forward strand.
ATGTGACTGTCATTTCTGTTCTTATATGCTTCTTTTTACTCAATGCAATATTTATCATTTACCTTGGTGTCTTCTGCAGAAAGAGCTTTCTTTATTTGCTGCTCTAAGTGGCTTTCAAGACATAACTCGCACCTGCATTTCTCAACGAGGCATCAGTGTTTGGCTACTTTCCAAGCTCAGGCTTAGGGGAGCAAAAGAGCTTGGCATAACTGTGCAATCAGCAGCCACAAAATAAACCAACCAAAGAAAAATGACAAGTGAAAAGAGATTCATCAGTCTGGCAGTTGCAGTCAAATGAGAGTGATATAAGTTATGCAAGTATATGACATGCTAAATATCTTGAAAATTGGTTCAGAGGGGCAAAAAAGTTTGAAAGAATTATCGCCTTTCAGAGTTTCATTTTCAGTGATAGAGTAAAGACAATGGAGTGGTTTCATGAAATTTCTTCTTTGTTGGTAGTTTCTGGATACTGCAGTTGTTCAAGGGATTTTCTCAGTTGGCAGGTTCAGGACAGTGCAACTTGGTGTTGGTGATGACAGATGAAAGGGTTCATTGGGTCTGAAAACAAACAGATTAAATGGTATTGGTACTTATGCTTCTGTGGAAGTCTTTTATGGTATTGGCATTTCCATTGACCAAGGATAGGATGCTATATGGTGGTAATGCTAGTATGTTTTCCATGTGTGATAATGAAAAAACTCCATTGTACTATGTGCGTCTGTACCGCCGATTACAAATAATGCAAGATTGCAAATGGACCACGTTGGTCCCGTGGTTTTTTACTCCTCATGTTGAGGAGATTTTTCCACGTAAAAAACGTTGTCATTGTGCATCGAACTTTGAATTCTTGTGGCTTTTTTATCACTTGAATCATTCATACAATATTGCCTAACAAGGAATAATAAATATGCAAGAATGCCCCAGATCTAACATGAATGGAGTCAATTTAGATATTCAGCTACTATTAAAAGCATGCACATTGCCACTAGAATTTTTCATCACTTATATGTGTTCTTTATGTAAGTTATTACCCCAAGTTATTGTTTCTTTTTATTTCTGAAAAAACTTGTGTAATCAGGAGAACAAAGAGAAAAACGACACCTTAAAGAAAGAAGCACTATAAATTTGCCTACATGACTCCCTCAGGTCCCCGCGTCGCCCTCGACTTGGGTGACTCGGGAGGCGGCAAGCCCTAGCGCCGCCCCAACCCCGTCCCTCCCTCTCCTGCCGCGCCACCGCCGGAGCTGGCCACCGGCATGGCCTCCCGGCTGGCCGGGAATGGCGGCGGCGGGGCACTTGGCGGCGTGCTGGCGCCACTCCTCCGACGAGCAGAGTCGGAGCTCGGCGGCAGAGTCCGGCGGCGAAGGCCGGTCCGGCACCTGGGCGGCCGGATCCGGTGCCCAGGTGGCCGGATCCGGTTGGTCCGATGGTGGAGGTTTGCGGCGAGCGGCGGTTTGACGGTGCCCGAGCTGGGGGCGGCGATGGCGACGGCGGAGGCGGCGGCGGTGGCCTTGGGCCCGGTTTTCCTATCCGTGCGGAGCGTCCCTGGCCGGATTCCGGGGGGCTGTCTCTCCTCCGCCTTCCTGGCCGTCTGGCTTGGCTTGGGACGGCAGCGGTCTGCGCCCCTGACCGATGGTGGTGGGTGGTGCTGTGGAGGTGTTGCGGCGGCGGTGGCGCGGCGGCACTCCCGGGCGGCATCCGTGGTGCTGCTGCTTCGGCGGCCGTGGCCCAGCTTGATGGTGGTAGTGCTGCTCCTCTGTTCGGTGTTTTTGTTCAGCTCCTTCGGTCATGCCGTGGGGGCATGGCCGGCTGTGACTTTGGCTCGCCTGCGGTGCCATGGTGGTGCTGCTGGAGGTGCCAGATCCGGTGGTGGTCGATCGTCTCCGTCGGGGCTCGCTGGTGGGTTGTTGCGGAGGTGGTGCTCATCGGGCGCAGGGGATAGCGGCAGGGTTCCCCCCTCTCTGCTCGTCCCCTTCTTTCTTCCTGGTGATGGTTGTCTTAGGGCGGTGACTGGAGCTCATGCTGGCGTTGGGGGCGGCCTCCGTCTATGCCGTCCCTTCCCCATGACCCTGATCTCCGTCGCGGGGAGTTCGTTGTGAAGATGGAGGCCTTGCCGTCCATGGGGGTGCTGGTTCTATGGCCTTGCCTCTGATCTGGTACCTTCTGAGCATGGGCGGAGTGCGCGGCTGGTGGACGTGCACGGCGGCGGGAGGCTGGTTTTTTCGGCAGGCGGTCTGACGGGTTACTGGCGCTGCTTTGCGGCTGCTTGCGTGGCCGTCGCACCGACTCTCGGTGAGGCTTCTACTGGATGTCTGGCAACGGCATTTTGGTTTTTGGCGGGGTCCCCGCATCTCGACTGACGTCCTTGCTGTGGGTTTTTTGGGCGAAGGCCTGGCGACGGCGGCTTCTGCGGGTGCCGTTCTCCTGTTGAGGGCGTCGCGTCCCCAGCACTCTCCACGGGTGAAAACCCTGTCCTAGGGACGGGCGACGGCGGCGCTTGGACGTCGTGACCTTCTTGAAGGCGTCGCTGTAGATTTCGACTCGATCGAGACATCTCGGGCAGGGCTAGTTCGTCGTTTTCACGGTTGTGTTGCGCGGTTAGTGCCAGTGGTGGAGTAGGCGTAGTTTTTGTTTTTAGTTGCTTTCTTTGAGCTTTTAGTCGAGTGGTGGCTCGTGTCGATGACCTAATCCGACCGAATTTAGTGGTGTCAAATGGTTGCTCGCATCGATGACCCAATTCGACCGAGAGTTGAGGCTTGTGTCGATGTCCCAATCCGACCAAGTAACTAGTTGAGTGGGCGCTAGTTGTGGCGCGAGTTGAGTTGATTTGGTACCTAGGTGTGCAGGTGGAGTAAAGTACTCTCCACAATTGTATAGTTTTTCTGGCCCGATTTCCAGTCAAAAAACTAGACTGACACTTGCCTTTTCCTTTATTCGTCTAATAGAAACCACGGTAAAATTTTTACCTCCTTTCAAAAAAATTGCCTACATAACATATATAATGCCACAAGGGTCCACGTTCATTTCATTTATGACTTGTGAGCCCAGTGCTTCTATAAAGAATCACCTTTCAAGAAAATGAATTTGTCGAGAACTGAGCGGTAGTGGCAAGGATTGCCGGTGTGCATCCTGCCCACCCGCGTTGGAAGCCTGGCTTCGACGTTGGATGTCTCACCCACAAACAGTAGGTTTATAATAATTTACGTTATCTCTCACGTAGATGTGCCACAATACTCAAGTGACGTGTCCGTTATGCTTGGAGTCTGCGGATCTTCGAGTACCTCTCCGCTATGTTTCAGTGCTAGGTATAGTTGTAGATTTGCTTGTATATGGTGTTTGAGGACGTATGTGCGTGAGTCTGATAGTGTATATCTGTATACGAACAAATACTATAACTGTACTTAGATGATGAGAGACAGTAAAAAAATAAATTTATCAAAAAGACATATGGCTCTTTTATTATTTATTATAAAAATAGAAAAAGTTTTTTTACTGTACATGTAGTATGGAAAAGGTGATATATAAGGAATCATACATATTGGCTCCGTTTGGTTAATTTTTCTTCTGCTGGGGTAAGTAAACCAAATGAACCACTGTGTGCATGATTCGGTCCGACATCTTACCCGGCATGGAGTGGAGGCGGCGGCGCCCAGCCCCGGCAAGGAGTGGAGGAGGAAGCGCGCGCGACGTCCACTGGAGGCGGCGCCCCCGGCGTGGAGTCCGAGGCGGCACCCGGCGTGGAGGCGAGGCGGCCCGGCCTGGAGTGGAGGCGGCGGCGCCCCCGGGGCGGCGTGGATGCGGCTAGCCGCCCGGCGTGAAGGCCGTGCCTGCGGGCGTCTTTGCGAGCGACCGAGCAGAGAGGAAATTACTAAATCGAGTGCTTTTTTTTTTGCACAGTTCATGAAATTAGCATCCAGATTCGTTAACCAGAACGACTACTGTGGATTGTATTGTATGTCTGTTCTATCAAGGCTGATCGAAAGGACCGTGTGGAAACAAAGATGAAGCAATTCAGAAGCACGGACTTGTAAACTTTCAGTGGCAGTTCACCGAAGTACGGACTTAGCCTTACATCACAAGACAAAAATCCTTGTTTGTGAAGGAAACCTTTTTCTCTCCTCTTTTTTTTTTTTTGCTAGGGAACATTGTTTTTTGCTAGGGAACAAAGATAATCGCATAATGCTTCCCTATCTATATGTACGCTCAGATGGTGTGAGCAATTTCTCAGTGAACAATTTCTCACTGAAGACACCATTACCTAGCATAAAATTGAAACAAATTCCATAGATTACAGGCATGTGAACACATTCTCTCTATCTCGCCATTTTTCTTATGGCAAAGACTAGACACTTCAATTTCGACTGTTAATCCGACATTCTGTCCACCTGGCCATTTTTGAATCACCTAAAGTTACTACAAACAGCGGGGCCTTTCAACGCAAGACCTCCATCCCAATGCAAGCAGAGCTACAACACTATTCTCATTACACTTTACACAAAGGCATGACTACGTCCAGCTCCCCAATCATCCCTAGCTCAAAACAACACAATCAATTAGCACTCCAACATATCTCTTCCCTGCCATGACCTGTATAAAGAGGGTCTTTCCCAGTAAAAAGTATCTACATGTCACCAACTCTAGGCGCCTCTTCTTTCTTCCTTTTTTGTTGGACCCTTTTTCTCTCTCTTTTGCCAAATGAGGGTGTAATTTTTCAATTACACAAGCACAAGCTGATTGCAGTGAAAAGGTGAATCTGACAACTGGAGTGCGGGAAGGAAAAATGGCAGGAAGTACATTGTGGTGTCTAATTTGACGAAGCAACTCGTTGCCATTGCTGCGGTGAGCACACACTAATCATCGGTATCTTCTCTTAGTGGTTAGTGTGGCATTGCCTGTTACCTCTCAGTTCATACAGTCATACAGTGTATCACCATCAACATTGAACTGGATAGTGGTGGGAAGTCGCCGCTGTACTTGAGGCGATATGATTCAGCAATCCTGTAAAATGTACAGTGCCGAGTCACCAGGTCAGACATTGGAAACTCCGCAAACTGAGTACAAAACCTACAAGATGAATGGTCCGAGGGAAAAGGAGTGCATTTTTCAAGCTGAACTAGCATGTTTTCTGCCTTGAAAACAAGTGTAGCTAGAGTAAATCAAAAGTAAGTGTGGGTTGGTCCATGTCCCATAGGTTTGGGATATGCACGTTAATATCCCCAAACATGATCTAGACGTATATACATCAGAAAGCTTAAAATGGTAAGCTAGTAAAATGTGCATTAACAAATCTGAAAAGACAACAAAATCCAAGGACATCAATTCTTTGTTGATTTACATGGTAGTAATAATGTGACCAATGGCAAGTTGAATTGTCTCCCATTATTAGTAATCATCAATCACAAAGGATTGAACCTCAACTGTCCTCAGTTATAAAAGTTTAGAGGGTACACATGTGTGGGAGTCAACACCAAGGAACCCAGTAAGTATACTCAAAAGTTTTAGGGGGCTACGATATAATGTACTCTATATATTAATGCCCAACAGTGAACATCACAACCATCTAAATAACTACGCAGAAACACTAAACTAACGAAGAGTAAAACATCTAATTGTTGTAACATGGAAATGTTCGTTAAATTAAACATCACTTCTGTCACACAATTATAGTTAGGGCTGGCAATGAAAATAATACGCCATACCTACCTCATTCGTTGGAACCTGTCGTAGTGTTTCGGGGAGCAGAACAGTACTCACAGGTCCAGAAACTTGATTGCTGGAAGCACATTCTGATCTGCTTCCAAAAGCAACGCCCCTAATGTCCAGACTCAAGTTTACTGTCAAAGGTGCCAGACTCAAGTTTCCTGTCTTGCGGGAGCATGAAATCATTGCCATGAAAATTATCCCTTCGAATCTGGAAAAATGGAGAATGAGCTGGTACCTTCAATTGATCTCTTGTAGAGTTGGGGGAGATGGAGATGGCATTCCATGATCAGTTGCACCAGGAATATGTATCTGTGGTACTTCATGCCTAAATTCCTGACAAGATCCCATATCTGTAGGCATATCTGTTCTGACATGGTGATGAAACCTTTGATAATTATTTGAAGCGAACTGATTTCTTCATCTCTCCCCATGTCCAGCGGGTGGCATATCCTTGCACAATCTCTACAGCATCGAACAAGGCAGACAAAATTATCACGAATACAAGACAAAGCCATCCAAACAATACAAATTTGAACTCTACTACCCCCTCCGTCCCATGGAGCTTGTCGCTCGGGAAGCGTGAATGTGAGAGGGGCACGGTTCTCAAACGACAAAGACAACGGGACAGAGGGAGTATATAGTAAACTCATAAGCATAATGGAGACATCTTCAAGTTTATTGCATATGAAAGGATAGTAACTCTAATAACATGATAAATAGATTAGAAGAACATTAATATGTGCACACATGTACATCATTTGGAACAAAAAAAAACACATGGGAAAGTTACAGATACAGATTACTCTGAAATGTTACTCTTAAGTTCTACAAGCATATCTAGAATGTCCATGGAGGGAACATACTGGGTCAGGAAAGTAGGTGTCTGTTCCGAGGGCCCTCATAGCCATAGGATCATCTGGTTGAATAAGTGGCCTCCACACAAGATAACCAGATGGGTAAGGAGGACAAGGGACTGCTCCACTCATGCTAGCATATGCATGTGGATTTTTTCTTCCTTGATCATCTGAAGGGCTCGTGGTCTGATACTGCAGGGGTGGTGGAGAAAGCCTTCCATAGTAAAACGGGTTTGCTGGATTAACTTGCTGGAACCCTTGTGCGTACAGAAGATTATGGACGTTTGTCTTAAAATCTCCAGTGAGATTTTCCAAGATGTTATTAAACTGATAAGAAAGATCACCACAGGGATTGCTGTATAAAGGTGAACTGCCGTCGTCTGGTCTGAACCCAGTACGATTTTTCTTTAATGTGTTCGAGAAGAACTGATTCACTTCATTGACAGTATAACAGACTGGCATCTGAAGAATCTTCCCAAGCTTACGAGCACCAAATTCAAATGCGCTACATATTCGGTAAAAGTTCCCTGCATATGGAATAGTACAGTTAAGCTTGAATCTTTTTTAGGAAATCATGAAGTACCTGATTAGTCCCTACTCCACAATTCAGATCTAGAGGCAGAACAATACCTTTGCTGACACTGCATCCAAGATTATTACTCTGTTTCAGTAGATCAACAATATTTAGAAATTTTCGAGAAAACGCTTGAGTGTCTCTCTCAGAGTTTCTAGGAGGGGCACTAAAAGCTTCTGCCCATTTTCTGAGAAACTTTTCCCGTGGACGAAAAGAATCATCATGAATAGCTGGCAGATGCGGGTCAGCTGTTGAATAGAAGCCATGTCAATGATCAATAAATTTAAGTTGCAACAAGCCAACATACTGCATTATTCAGAGTTCATTTACTTACTAACTAGATGAGGTAATGAAGATAAGGAAACAGGACCAAACAAGCTGATTCCCTTGTTATCCCAATCAAATTTGCTATAGAAATCGACAAATTTATAGAGAACCTGCAGATGGACAGACAGTCATTCACCCCTGGGAGTACTCTATCTTGAAGAACTTTGATAAGGTCATAAAAAGCGAATAAATGCAACAGCAAAGTTTAGGCCAAAACTTACAGCCAATGGACCACTCAAGGACCTGTGGAAGATATGGAAAACGTACAGCACCAAAATCTCCAAGGCATAGGTAGATAGCAATCCATGGTGAGCACCAAGGATGCGACATTCGTAGTAGCAAAAGTTTTTAATAAGCACTAAACTTCGTTTGAAAAGGTTTTTTTCCCTAAAACTGTCATCAACCTGTAAATGAAGGCATAAGCAACTCCGAAGAAGGCAGTAATCCTAGTAAAATGCTTTTATGTTATTAACTAATCCCTCCATTTCAAATTATAGATGTTTTGGTTTTTCAAGAAATAGCTTTCACTAGCATTTAGATATAGACTATGTCTAGATACATAGCAAAAACAATGTATAAAAAAAGTTAAAGTGTCTTATAATTTGGAAAGGAGGATTATACAAGTACCAGATCTGAGGTTTAAGGAAAGACAACAGCAAGAACTAAACAACATTGACATATTACCTTCTCCAGAAAACAGAGCGTTCAGAGTCCACCAATCTGATTCACAGATGTATCTACAACAGTATTCTGTACTAGACATTTTACCAGTTTGACCTGCCATAGCCTATAAGGAAGAATTATCATAGGATAACAATACATGAAATAACATGCTCACCTATAGAAATAGGGCCATAAGAGCACATTCATATGCTCCACCGATATCATAAACAAGACAGAGAGTGCATTCAAGTATAGAGAAATGGGAAATTCCCCCTTTTTTTACATAATGTACATAAATGGATGCTGATATGTATGACTGCAGGGAATTCGAAGTATGCTAATTAGAAAAAAGTGCGCATACGAAACAAACACCTCTAGTGAAGTGAAAAATACAAAAGATGATATATCGATGTTGGCCCTCAAATTGCATATATATGCATTCGAAACACAGAGCAATATGGTTAACTGAAATACCTCAGCATGGATATACTGGACATCCTTGACATCAACTTCAGAATCTTTCCTATGCTCTTCTGATCTTAGAACAGAACAGACTTCATTTGCTAGATTCTCATCAGAAATCGCAGGGCCAAATGCAGTCAGGTCGATATCTCCGTCAGGAAGATATGTTTTCAGTGGAACAAATCCAAATGGGAAGACCTACGTTTTACAAACATAAAGGTTAAGTTTGCATTACAATCCCTCTAATATGGCATTAATATAGCATTAAGACAACACCTTCTCACTCAGGCGCATGCAGAGAAGCGGCAATACTAGCTAAACATACACGTGTGGAGTGCCGTCTAGTAGAAGCAAACAACTAATCCACTAAAACATGCCTTAGTGGCTTATTAAATAACTGGATTTATCTCTGTAAGCCTTGCAGCCAATGTACCTCAAATTGTGACACATGTTTGCCAGATCTATATGTCCACTGATATGAACAGCAATGCGAAACAACCTCAATAACGAGCCAAGTCAAAAAAAAAAGAGTCAAATCTTACACCCGTACACCATATACTCCTAGATTTATATACCGATTCACTCGATAGGATCATAGTTTGGTGCAATCATCACATTACAACAATTGTAGCATAAATTTGGTAAAACTATCATGGCTATTTACATATAATCCTTGCACTATACAATCAATCCTAGCAATTAATTATGAGTAATTAAGTATAAATGCAGAAACGCCTCTCAATCACAAAGTTCCATCTTCTACTCAGTTACATATTCAATATATGTATTTGTAAAAACACAAAGATCCTTCATTTGTACCATAATTTACAATGCTTCTAGAGCACAACTTAAGAATATATAGTTAATGAAATACATGTTATATTCAAATAATGTATCTTAGATAGAATCAAGTTGCTAGGATCTTAAATTCTGTAATACAATCCTACATTAGATCTTAACATATCATCTCCAGTTCAATTTAAGATGTCCTAACGCCTTGACTGAGGCATAACAAAAGATCAAAGCTGCTCCTTCAAAATAACATGAGCAATGTCTGATGGGACACGTCACTAAAATAGACACTAAGATAAATGACATGCCCAGACCTCCAATGCAATATCAACAATTTTGCTGTGTTTAATGCACCTAACACATGCCAACAGATAGTTCCCTTGTTCAAATGGCAAGAATTGGCAACAACCAACTGTACAGAAGGAACACACAGTCACACACTCAGCATGTTTACCCTAGTTTCAATTCCATGACCTAAAACATGAACAAGGGTACTGAGACAGTAGTGACTGAATTCCCCTTAAAGCATCCAGACAGCCATTGCGGTGATCTGAAGGATATGGCTGCTTATAGCACAGGTTTTGTATGCCATTAAAGGTCCTAGTCCTACTCACCAAATCACGTAGAGATTCAAGTGTGCAACCCACAAAGTATATCCATACCGTTACACACTTATATTCATAATCATCAATAAACACTTTACAAGTCAAGGCCCCCGGCAACAAACGACAAGGTTTCAAAAAGAGGAGCTCTTATATAGTACCGGTTTCGCGCCAAAAACCACATGCCAGCCGTTATTCCAGTCGAGAAAAATCAAATGGCGAGAATTGGCAACAACCAACTATACCCAGCATGTTTACCCTAGCTTCAATTCCATGACCTAAAACATGAACAGGGGCACTGAGACACAGTAGTGACTGAATTCCTCTTAAAGCACCCAGACAACCATTGGGGTAATCTGAAGGATATGACTGCTCATAGCACAACAAAGACTGATGAAACATCTCGGTTTTATATGCCAACTAAAGGTCCTGGTCCTACTCGCCAAATCATGTGGGGACTCAAGTGCGCAACCAACAAAGTATATCCATATCGTTACACATTTACACACATAGTCACCAAACACTTGACAACCCAAGGCCCCCGGCAACAAGCGACAAGGTTTTAAAAACACGAGCTCTTGGATATACCGGTTTCGCGCCAAAAACCACACATGCCAGCAATTATTGCAGTATATAAAAATGAAATGGCAAGAATTGGAGCAACAACCAACTCCTCAGCAGGAACACACACCCAGCATATTTACTACCCTAACTTCAATTACATGACCTAAAACATGAACAAGGGCACTGGGACAGTAGTGACTGAATTCCCCTTTCCCCCTAAAGTACCCAGACAGCGATCAGAGTGATGTGAAGGATACGACTGCTCATAGCACAGCAGAGACTAATGAAACATCTCGGTTTTGTATGCCACTAAAGGTCCTGGTCCTACTCGCCAAATCACGTGGAGACTCAAGTGTGCAACCAACAAAGTATATCCATACCATTACACATTTATACTCATTCACCAATAAACACTTGACAACTCAAGGCCCCCACCCCCCGGCAACAAGCGACAAGGTTTTAAAAAACACGAGCTCTTATATATACCGGTTTCACGCCAAACAAACCACATGCCAACAATTATTACAGAACATAAAATTGAAATGACAAGAATTGGCAACAACCAACTCTACAGCAGGAACACACATCCATGACCTAAAACATGAACAAGGGCATTGTGACAGTAGTGACTGAATTCCTCCTAAAGCACCTAGATAGCCATTGTAGTGATCTGAAGAATATGACACATCCAGTTTTTGTATGCCATAGCTGCACAAAGCAAGAAAATGGTTATTATAGGATTCTAATCGTGGTGGTTTCTCCTAAATAGGATTTCTAACATTTGCTTCTCCGAAATAGGACTCCAAACAATAACCATAAGCTATAATAACATTTTAAGCCTTTTAATCATGTTTTAAGTCCCAAATACATACTCAAATACATGTATTTTCTTCTATTGACCATATAGCCCTTCTATACATCTATCGAACTTTTCTGTTTCGTCTTTGTATCCGACGCCCGCGACATCTCTCGCCCGCCGCCGCCGCTCAGTGCTCAACACTCCCAACGCCACCGCCCTCCACCATGACCAACGCCGCCGCCCTCCTCACCTCCCCACGCCACCGCCCGTGCATGGATGACTAGAGGAAAGAGAAGCAGCAGGGGCGTTCTGGTGCATAAGGAAGATTCGTACCCGTATAAGCAGCCATGGCCAGGCCACGGGCGGAGGGCAGGCAACAACAACAAACACATTGAGGGGTAAAAAGGTCACTTCAGGAACAAATACATGTATTTAGAGTCCAAAAAAGATTAAAATGGATCAAAATATCATTATAGTTTATGGTTATTGTTTGGAGTCCTATTAGGAGAAGCCATCACGATTGGAGTCCTATAACGCACAAAGCCGCACCGAGATCTAAGGTATAGAACACTAGGACCCCAAACAAAATTGTAGCCGGCCGCAAGGAAAGGTAGTTCCAGAGCAAGTAGAGTATACCTGAACCCCGACGCGGGGCCCCAGGAGGCGCTGGAGGTAGTCGATGATGGCGGCGTGGTAGTGCTCGGAGGCGACGGTGGGCTGGGTCTGGTTCACCACGCCCTGCGCGGCGCTCTCGAGGTGCCGCCAGGTGTTCGGCGGGATCGACGCGGGGTTCGGGTGCGCCGGCGCGGGCTTGGCCCCGGGCACGGCCGCCGCCGAGGACGAGGACTCAACGGTGTCCGCCATGGTCGCGGGAGCTCGGAACACACTGCGAGAGCGGAGAGCCTCTTCCTCCCGGTGGCGTCGAGCAGCCAAGCGACGGCGACGACGGATCAAGGAGCTTGCGCTGCAGAACGGGGCGGTGCGGAGCCTCACTGACGGAGGAGATCAACGAGGGCGCGGGTCAGCGGGTGCGATCTGAGCGCCGCCGCGGGGTGGGGATTAGCGTAGGAGCGCGATCGGGGGGAGTGCGGAGGGGGATCCAGCGCCAGAGCGGGGGTTATAAGGTGACGGAAAGCGGCGGTTTCTTTGTCGCTGCATCTCGTCAGCGTCAGTTTCCGCTTCTGAGTGAGTTGTATGTGCACGCGTCTCGTCTGCATTGCGCCTGCGCGGGGAGAAATGGCGGATGTCCGGCCGGATGGATATGGATGGGTGGATGTCTGCACTGGGGCGGCTTCATGGTCGATTCGATTCGTCGCGCCGCTCAACCGGAGCCCGGACCCGGCCGGAGGAAGAAGAAGAAGAACACGAGGAGGAAGACGATGAGGGAGGCAATTTCCTTTTCGTTTTTCTTTTTTTTCTTTGATATAAGTTTTTTTTTTGTTTACCTACATCAGATCAGCAGCCTCACTTACCACTGTTTCTGCTTCGTCAATGGTTCTTAGTATTAAATTAATTAATAATAACGTGGTTTGCTGTCACCCAGCTTGCATTGCATCATCATGGTCATGGTCGTGGAGGGAACAAGGAAAGGAAGAAGACGTTGTTGACTGGTGACTCTGGATTTGGTGGCGTCTTGGAACACACTAGAGTAATTGTAACATCCTAGATTTTTTTTAAAATTTTCAAAATGGCAAAATAAATTTTGGTGATTAAATAATTAGGCAAAATAAATGTTTTTGTGAAAATAAAGTTGAATCACGGTAGAAACTTGCTTAGCATTCATGCTGGTGTATATGTTCATGTTGTTGTGTTTGAATTTGATTTGAATTTTAAAATCAAATTAAAAATATATTTGAAAGGGTTTAAATAAATGAAAACCATTTTTCCTTCCCTCCCCTTCCTTTCCTGCTATTCGGCCCGCGCAGCAACCGACGGCCCATTCTTCTCCTCCGCGCGGCCCGCTCCGCTCCTTTCTCCTTCTTGGGCCATTAGGCCAGAGGCCGCAACCGCAGCAGCTGCGCGCGCTCGTCCTCGCTTCCTGGGCCGACCGGCTAGCCCATCAAGACGCAGCGTCTGTCGTCCGCGCCCGCGCGTCGCCTCCCTCTCTCGCTGACAGACGGGGCCTGCGCCACCTTCTTCTTCTCCGACTCAGCCTCGAACCGAAGGCGCGAGCACCGACCGAGTCGCAACCGTCCACGCCCGGTCACTCGCCTCATGCCCCAGGCTATTTAAGCCTTAACTCGCGTTGCGACTCCGCCCCGAACCCTATCCGCCGCCTTTGCTTCTCTTCGAGCCGCTACGCCACGCGAAACCCTAGCCGCCATTGCCAAGGTCCGCCGGAGCTCGTAATTCGCCGCGGTCGACGGGACATTGTCATCGTAAGCTAGCAATTGAGCATCGCCTTGACCCCGTGAACACGTTGGTACTCTGAATTTTGGCCAATTGTGCTTACGGTCCCCTTCTTACCTCTGCAGATCGCCGCCGTCCGCCATCAATCGTAATTGGCCCGCCTCCGTTCGTCTCAAGCTTCATCTTCTACCTTGGTAAGGCCGCCTGGAATTCTACTTTCGTTTGGTGTCGGTTTCTAGTTGAGCAGTGGTCCGTAGCCTTCGGCAGGTGAACGCCGGCGAGCTCGTCTCCGCCGAGCCACCCATCGTCCTCGTTCCGTCTCAGCCGCCATCTTCGTAGTAGATGGGCGCTGCTCGTTCTCCTCTTTTGAACGGTACCGGTCCCGCATTAAATGGTGGCTGAAATCGCTAGGTTCATGAATGCCGGCGAGCTATCTCGCCGCCGGCGATGGCAGCCGCCGCGTCGGGCGTCTTCCCCGGCGAGGCCGACTGGCCAGACCAATCTGAACCGTTGATCTCAGATTCAACGTCCCACAGACGCCCGTAACCCCTCGGAGTTCTGTGTAATCTGTTAAGAGCCTTGGCATTTTCATCTGGATACGTCTTCTCCACTGGAAAACGTAATTTCTGCTTAACAGATCCATAATACGCTTTGTCCACTGAAAAGCGTATTTCCTTGTAACAGCTAACAGAATACGTTTTCTTCTCTGGAAAATGTATTTCCTCTTTTCAGTTTCAGAATACGCTTTTATCTATTTACAGTTTTGCCACTATGTTCAAAGGCTTATATCTTTCACGTTTTAACTCCGATTTGGTCCGTTCAAATTTCGTTAGATTTATAATTTCATAATCTACGCAGTGGTGCTACTTTTGAAGTATTTTGGAAATTTTATATTTTTAGTCTATATTTAATGTATTTATTTGTCTATAGGAAATCTTTAAAAATTCATAACTTCGCCGTTATAACTTCGTTTTCGGTGAACTTGACGTCTATGTGATCATAGAAGTGAGTAGAATAGTATTATAAATATTTTATTCTATTTTGATAAGATTGATGTACTATTCCTCTAATAGCTCTTTGTTTGCTTCGTGTATGTATGCTCGATTGGATTGTCTGATGTTGATTGTTAATGTCGAGTTCAGACGGTGAGGTTTTTGCTGAGCAAGGCTACTTTGAGGATCAGCAGGACTTTGTGAATCAAGGCAAGTATAGCATGGATCATCCTTGTTACCTATTCACTATAAATAACAATTCATATGCATGTGTCTTTGATGACCTAGAGATTATAACTAACTTTGATATCCTGATTCCTTGAATCTTTTGGGTTGCATTGGGTAGTTATAATGCTAGTGCTCTAATGGTCATGATCTTATAACTTGATGTGTGTTATGCTATCAACGAAAATGATGACTTTTAACAAACATGGACTCTTGTCTGTAAGTGATTTATCATGTAGAATCCGTACAGCTGTGAGGGCTATATGGCTCTGGCTCTAGTCACTTGTAGGCCCTTTTCTAGCTGGTTAGTGGTCTGGAAGTTAGGGTATAGGACTGCCTCTATCCTTACGAGTATAGCCGGGAAGGATTGTGCCATATTGGAAGGGGAGTTTCTACACACAACGTATTTCCGTATCTTTGATTGGTTAGGAGAACCTATAGGAGGCTTTATATGTTTTATGGTGGTTTGGAAGTTATAAGTCCACTCAGTTGCAAAACATGACTCACAGTGAAAGTGTACACCTCTGATCAGAGTTTAAATCAATATATTATCCGTGCCCTTCGGTTAGGGCGGCCTTGACACATTTACAAAAGATAATGGTTCTCAAATTGTTAATGTGTGCATCTTAATGTCGTTATTGCTACACACTAGTTAATGTTATTTTGATCATGAGTATATGGGAATTATCACTACCTTGATGCTATGCTTTAATATGATTAAGTTATAAAAGCTAAATGCAGTCAAACAGTGTCAGCTTATTTGAGCCTCATTAACCCATGTTATGCTTGTTGAGTACGGTTGTGTACTTACGCTTGCTTTACTTTCAATTTTGGAAAATCCCGGATGGGTAACAGATGAAGGTTGGAATGAAAGCTATCGTGATGAGTACTTGGTGTTTACCAGTTGATGTGTCCCTATGTGGAGCTTCCGCAATAAAGATATCATAGTTATTTATTTGTTTATGCGCAATACTCTGTAATAAATATTGATACGCTATGTAATAAATAGGGTGATAATACTCTTTATAATTTATCATCCTATATGTGCGACTGTTCCTGGGGCGTATATAACACTATTTATGCATTCTACTTTTATCCTTAAAAGTAGAGTGTGACAGTAATGACGATGATGCTATTACTTGTTATTTAATTTGATGATGTCAGAGTTGGTAAAATATGTCGTCGTATGTACCCCATACGTTACCGTGGTAAAAAATTGTGACGCTAAAAATCATTGTTTTAGAGGGAAAAAACCTCCACGGTGTGTCATGTTCTCTCTTCAAAGCCGCATTAGTTCATGTGACCAAAAGATTGCTAACGGTTTGTGCTTGTTTTGCAGCAGTTCTTGCCCCTAAAGAACCTTTTGGAGTTTGTCATCCCCGAGGTGTAGCCTCTAGGCATAGGAGCACCAAGGTTAGCAAGAGTAGATATGGATAAGGGAATATTAGCATGTAAGTATTCTTCTGGTAACTTTTATTTATTAGGACATCCGTAATGCTAATAGTTATTACTAGCTACTTAGTGAGCTGATGTGAAGGTGAGAGACAAGAGAAAAGATTAATTAAAAGATTAATTTACGCTACTAGACCCACATGCTTATTTCACATATTCTTAAGCTACGTGAAATAGATACACTATTTGCTCATAGCTAGTGACTACTCTGTCCTACTTTTTGCTTACCATGTCACATATCTAGCTAGCTAAATAGATAGTTGTTAGAGACACCCTTGGAATAGTTATTATATATTGGTCTTAACTACGATAGAGGTACATGATAAAACTTCCACGTTGTTTATATCTTATGAAATGTCATGCATCTCGAATTTGTATCATAACTATAGAGATGTTACTGAGATATATCAAAATTCATTTTGGATTAGTGGCGGACCTTGCCTTCAAATCAAGGGAGGAGGCCAGAGCGGCTTAAGAAGGCTCCATGGTCCGAGCAACGGTAGCGGGGCTCAAGTCCACTCTGCCTTAGGGCTAGACCCGCCTCTGCATCGAAGCTACATTGAGACTTGAGTGATGAATGAAAGAATAGTACTCCTAGATGATTAAGCAACTATGAGCTTCTCGGGAGACACAACCATGCATGGTTATGATGAAAACAGTTTTTATTGTTGGCCAATGATCACTTGTATAATGTTTCTACAAATGCATGTAATAAGACGGGTGGTCGACTAGGATGGCGTCTACGTAGCTCCACCAATGCTTGGGATTAAAAGAAAGAAGAAAGCACATTGTATGTGGGTTGTAAACAGAGTGGATCAATGAACCTAAATTTTCTACAGAAGCTTGGGGCACAGGAGTGGTGGTCACATTTTATTTCACAAGATATGGCTGTGCGCATGTAAACGATGTAGTAAGCAGTGTATGGTATATTCACTGCACTTTCTCATGTTTTTGCACAAGATTGTATAAAAGATTTTTTTTTATCTTTGTTTCTATTGTGCCACTACTTGTATGAAAGATACTAAACTTTTTGTTTCACAAGTGCTTACTACCTCCTGTGACGTATATGGGTACATGGTGCAAAGATGCATGTTCATACAAAATTCGAGGTTCAGCAAAGTTTATGCTGGGAGAAAGAAAAGAGAATCAGCCTACAATTGGGTTCGAGCGAAATGTTCATTTGGACACGCAATCTGTTTGGGTAAGTCACACGCTCGGACGTCCTACCGATAGGAAGCCGTCCGAGCGGCCCAATAGGACACTGGCCCAATAGCCCCCGCCGTCGGCCACCGCCCCCGCCGCCGGCAGTAGAGTCTCGCCGGAGCTCCGGCCACACCCTAGCTCGCCGTGCTGCCGCCTTCTTCCCATCCCCCTTCTAGCGCCTCCGGCGCCCTCGCCACTGGCCATGGCACCCCCGCCGCCTACCCATACCCACCGGCCATCCAGGCCCGCCCGCTCGGCGGCGCCCCTGCCGCCGAGCTCGCCGTCGGCCGAACCGCCACCACCACCGCCGTGTCGACGGCCACGACCAGGCCGGCTAGACAGATTCTATAGTCGAGAAGGATATGAGGGAGACGGAGGAAGCCATGGCCGGAACCCTAACCCTACCGGAGTTGAAGGAGAAGGAGGGGAGATGAGAGGAGAGAGGGGAGGGGGCCTACCTGGGCCGGATCCGGCGTCGCCGTTGCCGTCGCGGGGTGAAAGCGAGTGAGAGTGAGTGAGAAAGTGAGTGAGAGAGAATGGGCGGACGCGGAGGGGTGTGGGTCGGGCGCGGGGGACCGGGTCGGAGGGCAAAATGATCATCCTACCCCTGTCTGGTGGTTAGGACGCCCTAATCCAAGCATTACAGAATCTGTTTATATTACAAGCTAGTTTTCTCTTTTTTTCCTCAAATAACTTTGTTAGATCTCAAATCTGCATCATGTATCCTTAGTTTTTTTAGAAAAAAATCATACACATTTTGATGGTTTTTTCTTGAAATGTGAGCTTGACGGTTTGGCATGGAGCACACATACAAAGTCGCCCTATAGCACTCCTCCGTACTACGTGAATAATCTTGTGGGCCCACTCGTCGGGACAAGCAGCGGACCACAGCCCACTCGCCAACTGAAGCTGTAATGGACCCACGGCCCATCGGCCCGCCAGCAATGCGAACAGCCAGCCCATGGAATCACCTGCGCCACCCGACCCGTACACTCCGGCCGCCGTCGTCAGCCTCCTCCGGCGCTTCCCCCGGCGAAGCTGCGCCGCCGCCACAGGTTACCAACTCCACGCACTCCTCGCCAAGCTCGGCCTCCTCGACCACCCCGCCTGCCTCGCCGCTCTCCTCTCCCACCTCCCGCCCGCCTCCCCGTCATCCCTCTCCCTCCTCCTTGCCGCGCCTCCGCGCGTGCTCTCCCCATCCCTCTTGTGCCCCGTGATGGCCGCGCTCTCCTCCTCGCCCGCCCCGTCCGCCTCGCTGACCCTCTTCAACCGCGTCTCCTCCCTCTCCCTCCCCACCCCGCTCCCCGCCTTCCCGGCGCTCCTCAAATCCTGCGCCCGCGCGTTCAGTCTCAGCCGTCGTCGCGCTCGCGCCGCCGTGTTTGCTGCCTAGGGCGCCGAGCTGAATTGCCGCGTCTTGAAGCTGGGATGCGGGCAGGATCGGTACGTGCAGAACGCGCTCGTGGCCATGTACGGCAAGTTCGGTCGTCTGGGGGAGGCGAGGAAGGCGTTCGATGAAATGCCTGTGAAGAATGCCGTCTCGTGGAATGCGCTTGTCGTGGCTCATGGTGTCTCGGGAGATTTGCAGGGTGCAGAGCGTGTCTCCCAGGAAACGCCAGTAAGGAACATATCATGGTGGAACTCTGAGATCATGCAAAATTTGAAGCTTGGGGATATGGCTGAGGCGGCTAGGATTTTCAGAGACATGCCTGAGAGGGATGCTGTATCTTGGAACTCATTGATTAGTGGATATGCAATGCTTGGGATGTATAGCAGAGCACTAGACTTTTTCCGAGATATGCAGAAGAATGGCATCGAACCAACGGAGCTGACGATCGTGTCGGCTCTTGGGGCTTGTGCGGAGGTGGGCGAGCTAGAGCTGGGGAGGGAAATCCACGATTATCTTAAGAACAAAGGCATCACAGCTGATGGGTATATTGGCAACGCGCTGGTTGATATGTATGCAAAATGTGGCAACTTGAAACTCGCCAGACAAGTCTTCGACAACATGTCAATCAGGGATGTTACATGCTGGAATGCTATGATTGTTGGGTTGTCAGTCCATGGCCACTCACATGATGCCCTTAAGCTGTTTGATCTTATGAATACTGAGCCTGATCATGTCACGTTTTTGGGTGTTCTGACTGCTTGCAGCCACAGCGGCCTACTGCATGAGGGGAGAGTCTATTTCAGGAGTATGATTGTAGACTACAAAATCATGCCAAGCGTGAAGCACTATGGCTGTATAATCGATATGCTCTGCCGCTATGGTAAAGTTCACGAGGCTTATCAAATGATCAATGGCATGCCCATCAAGGCAAACTCTGTGCTGTGGAAGATGGTTATGGCTGCATGTAGAGTGCACGGGCACTTTGACCTTGCTGACAAAGCTGTTCACAGAATGCATCAGTTGATGCCAATGGATGATGGGGATGTTATCACAGTATCAAATGCGTATGCAGAAGCAGAACGGTGGGATGATGTTGAACATCTTAGAACAAAGGTGATAGGATGCAGCGCTTCAAAGCATGCTGCACACAGTCAAGTTCATGTAAGATAGAGAACCAAATACAGTTGCCAAAGAGTGCTTGGAGCAATGATCAGTCTGAACTGCCTGAACCCTCTTGGGTGCTGGGTCTTATCACTCAGGGATCTTAGCTCCATTGGCTGCATTGTTGGTAATCTTCATTCCTTACTCTAGTTTTTTTGCAGATCCGAATATTTTTTTATATGCTCTAAATCAAACATGAGTTCGAGAACATGTTCTAAAGCAAACTTGCTCTTATGTTGTAGGCCACTGCTTGCAGTCCTCTGGAGTGCATGCTTTTTTCATACTGCTATCTGTGATTGAAAAAAAAAAAACAAGTGATCGATGACAGACGTTTCTATTCCCAAAGGATTGTAATGCAGTAAGTGTTCTTTTTTGGTTATCATCAATAACTTCGGCTAAAACAGATTGTCCAAAGCCTACCTGCTTTAGCTCTAGCAATACAATCTCTTGTACTCAATGCATACTTAATTATACTTGAGTTATTCTCTGTAGTCTGTAGAGCAAAATATGTGTCTATCTTTGAAGTGAAAGTGCTCAAAACAGGGCAAATTCTGTTCTCACCACACGCTGTAATGTCATATAATTTTCTTTTTCTCTCTGTTCTGCTTGGAACAGGGCTTCCAGATCAAAGAGGAGTCATGCTTGGAACATTGGGACTTGAAAGTGGAAAAACTTTCTGTACTTTATAGTTAGATTATTCACGTTCTGTTTTCTTTTTTTTTTAAAAAAAAAAGAGAGATTTAACTCTGCTTTTAAGAAAGCATCAGGTACGACATTCACGTTCTGACCGAATCACAGTTCATTGTAGTAAAAATGTTCTCAAGAGTTTAGTGAAGTAGGCTGCATTGTTCTACGAAAATAATGGAGATAGACGGCACCTGCACGCAAGAGGACGAGTGTATGAAACATCTACTTACTTGGAGCCATGTACAGAAAGGTTTGTCCTGAGAACAAACTCCGAAAGCTACGAAGATACGTGCTATATACTTTCGTGCATCTTGGATGATTTCGATATTTGTCTGGATCGGAGCGCATTGATGCATGTACTACATGCATGTGTGGTGTGGCACCATTCCATGTATTTAAGCTGGGTACAGGCCTGAAATTTGCACACCATCCATGCCATGCTGCACATGGATTGCCTTAGGTAACCCGCAAGGAAATGCTGATGCAATATTTTTCTTCAGTTTATTTACCACAGTCGTAGCCATAAGATCAGTAGATGAAATGAAACATGCATGAGTTCATCAAACTATATACCATCATGGGCTTACTCTCGCGTAACCTCATGCTCGCGCTGCAACTCAAACTGAAACTGGATCCATCCTTAGTGCAGGGCAGAACTCCTGCCTCTTTTACTCTTTTATTTCAGAAAAAAGGGGAAGAAAAAAAAACTTTAGTCTGCATGCCAGTGGCGTAGCCAAGATTTCAGACTAGGGTGGTTCATTATCTTTTTTTTTTGACAAGTCGATTGGAAGGAAAGAGAATCCGATAATCCAATGCATCATAAAAAATCAACAATTGAAATAAAATAATATAACGATGTTCAATGGGGTCTCCAATAATCCAACACCCTCTAGAACTTAATTAGTTTTGCATAACCGCTTGTTTGTGCACTTTTGCTGATTGCTGCCCTTGCCGATCGTCGATCACTGCGCCTTTTGACTCCTACTCTGTTTGCCTAGGATAGTGGTTCGCTCGAAGTCGCAACTCGCAAGTCGTAGCTCGATCAGATGGAAGCGCCCGCCGGCCGCCGCGGCGCTGCCGATGCTGTCATGCCGTCACGGTGTCGCCCTACTGCCCTAGACTCGAGAGAACATGAAGATGACGGGGCACGCAGACGCCACCGGTTGCCTGACTCGCGAAAACAGGAAGAAAAAGGCACGCGCGCTGACGACGGCTGCAAAAGGCCAAACAATCCGAAGCTGAACGGACGAGATTTTGAGTTTTCTAGAATCAGACTTGTATATGGGCCTTTGTTGGTTGGCGGAGCTCAGGGTGGTCCACGGCCCACACGGACCAGCCTCTAGCTCCGCCCCTGCTGCATGCCCCACCCAGATCATACGCCAGCGCCACCAACTTTAGTTCTGAAACGCTCCCTAATCTCACGCTATTCCAAAGGTTTCAGAGAATTAATTAGTGCTTAGTGGTAAATTAAGGCCCTATTTGAATCCATTAATTTACTGCTAATAGTTATGGACTAGCTAGCTAATAGCTAATATTTAGTTATAGCTAACTATTAGCTGGTTTTGCGTACCTAGTTGTCTATGAATAATTACCTGGTGGTCCAGTTCGGATAAAGAAAGCTAATTATTAGCAACTAAATATTAGCTCTGATCCAAACAGGTTTCATTGTTAAATCAAAGTTGGCGCGCCTCACTAATCAGTAATCAGTAATCACTGCCTTAATAACCTCACTCAGCATAAGCAGAATCACAGTCACACACGAAACCCACTACTACTCTCTCCCAACTTCATCATCATCTACCGCGTGCTCAGATGAACCGACCCTTGGACATGGCAGATTTCCATCCTCGGTCCACGGCAGATCGAGGCAGGTAAAAACGGAGATCTGAAAAAGGTATAACGCGCTCTTATCACGGGGACGTTACGCAAAAGATTAAGGGTTTTGTTCCTGAAGAAATTATGCGTTCTTTTCTCTCCACCCAAAGTTAAGGAAAAGAAATGGAAAAAAGCCTTCCAGTTCTCCCTATATAAACCCTGTTAGTCCCCTACTAGCTCACTCATCAGAAGCACCCCGGCCGGCCACTCTACCTAAGGCTAAGCTAAGCTAGCTGCATCCATCATCTCCTGTGTGCTCAGATCAAATCAACCAATACCAAAAGAGAAGACCATATGGCTCGCCCTGCCCAGCGGCAGCAGCTCGCGGCGGCCGCCGCACTGGTGGCGCTACTGCTGCTGGTGTGAGCCGGCACGGCACTAACAACGGTGAGCGCCGCGGTGACGTGCGCGCAGGTGGTGCGAGACCTGACCCCCTGCATCAGCTACGCCATGGGCACGGCCGGCTCCTCCTCGCCTGGGCAGGTCTGCTGCGACGGGATCAAGAGCCTGAACTCGGCCGCCGGCACGGCCGCCGACCGGCAGGCCACCTGCGCCTGCCTGAAGCAGATCACCGCCAGTATGGGCGCGCTCAAGCCTTACGTCGTCGCCACCATCCCCGCCAAGTGCGGCGTCGCCATCCCGTACCCCATCAGCCGCTCCACCGACTGTTCCAAGTACGTGACACTGTTATCCATCGTCCATGCATCATGCTCAACGATCGTCGTCGATCGTCCTTGCTGGACATCTTTGTTGCTGTGATTGCAGGGTAGGGTGTTTAGGTCCGTTCCTTTTGTGTTTTTAGGGCCCCAGAAATAAAAAACAGCAGTCCCAAACAACCTCCGTTATTATGCTCAGGGGTTGTTCGGGACTGCTTCTCTTCTGTTTTTTAGTTCTTGGATACATCGAAATGCATGCGTATATGTACTTGTGTGGCTGTTTAAAAGTACTACTGATGCTACCTGTCATTTCATTTGTATGCATGTATGAGTTTTTTTTTCTGTCTCCTCATCTGGCCATAATTCAAAAACCCCTGTGCACGGCGGTATGCTGATGGATCATTCCCGAATTAGTCTTATGGACCAATCATTTTTTTCCCAAGGGAAGGACCAATAGTACAAGAGGTGACGGGTACTGTGGGAAAGAAAATAATAGGACCGGTCCACTACTCCATGGGCAACGGCCCAATAACTGAGGCCTTCATCGCTCAAGTCGACACTGTTTAAATTCAGGAATTCCGTGTAAAAAGTCTTTTGTGTAGCGAACGCGCATTGGTTCGCTCGCTGGTGTGCGAGCAGCCGGTTGGGAGTTCTATTCCCAACCTCGCACCTGGGGCTTGCCCCTTAATAATTTTATGCAGCTTCTCACGCATGGTGCCGGAATACGACGCGTTTATGGTCTACAGAGTCATAGATGGTTCTGGTGATATCTCTAAGGACGCGGTTTTCGAGTCTGTGTATAGTTGTAGACCTGGTTATATGCGTGTGGTGTGTGTGGGTGTGGGTGTGTTGTATTGGTGTGTGTACGTATATGAACAGATACTACAATTGTTGTTGTGTTGGTAGATACTACATCTATACTTAGACGAGAGGTGATAAAAAATCTTTTGTGCATGGCCTATGAAGTGGGGTGACTTAAGGAGAGTTAGGCAATCGTACAAGAATAGAAACCTAGTACGGCCACCGCACTAAGAAGGTGTGGTACCAATCTCTTTATAACAGAAGTTTTAAATTTTATTATGTGAACCCTCCGTACCGAGTAAATACAGGATTGGTAGCTTTATCTAAAATTGCGTAATAATGAAGAGAAACAACCTCAGTGCCCTTGGTAGTTAATAGTATCTCTAAGAGTTCTCGCTGTTCATCTGCCTAGAGTTAAAATTAAGGTTTACAGTATGTAACAAAAATCATCCACAAACAAGCCTTGTTACTCAACACCCTTATATTTAGCGGTACCCTAAATGATCCAATCTCCTTGTCAAATATAATATGTCATATGTTGTTTGTCCACCCTACGTATTATTTGAGATCGATTGGTAACTATTGGAGAAGAGAAATATTCAGAGACGATTTTTGTTAAAAAATATAATGTATCCTATACATGTGGATTTAGGGGAATTAAGTTTAACAATCAGGAAAAGTCTTGGAGATACTCGACCTAAGTCTGATCCTTGTAACCGAGACAATCAATGCAAGACGCTAAAAGCGGCTGTAGAACTTAGGTTGGTCAATGGATTGGGTGGTGTTGGTGTGGGAGATATATATAGGGCGAGTGCAAGATTAGGGGAGAGTAGAAATGGATCGAGGCAAATTTATTTAGAATGCTAAAAAATAGATGCGAACATGCATGTGACACATTATTGAATGCATGCGAAATAGAAAGCTCATGTAAAGGCAAACTTTAATAAAGGAGGCATGCGGTTTGATCGATTAATTGAGTTCGTGTAGATACATAAAGGAGTCGATCCTCTGGCACCTGTGTTTAGCGATCACTCCTCTGTCGTCGTCGCTATGGCTGTCATCGTGTTACCTCGCAGTAAGTGTGTGTAGCAGGCTACTCAATGTCCTGGGGTTTGCTCTGACTCTCTCTGTTTTCGTCGATCTACTGCCATGTGTTGCTTTGCCACAAGTTGCCGAATAATGAATTCTCCTACTAGCTTTTGTGTCCATTATGCATGATGTTTATGCACGGATCTACAGCATATAATAATAATGACCTGTGTGTGGATCTTTGCTACTACTACAGTATATACTCAGTACTCCACCTTTCCAACGACAACCAGATGCTTCGCTTGGCTTGGGCCAGGCCAAGCCAAAAAAAAAAAAAAAAACCGGACTACCGCAATATGTCTCAGGCCTTGTTTGGATGTTAATGCTATGCCATTGAACTCAACACATATATCTTCGAGTGAGTCTTCAATGTAGATTGTGATGCCAATCCGATTACATTCAAACAAGGCCCCAATGTGTTTGGGTACGAGCGAGAAGATGTTGTCGAGCTTATATGCTAGCGGGAGACTGAGAGCTGGTTGGCGCTTGGTGGAGATGTTCTCATTGTAACCACAGGAGGATCAGACACGACACGGAAGTTCTTGTTACGGGCACTGCTCTTGTTTCAGAGCCCCACCGTCTAGCTAGCTACTCACTGCTTTGTGCATAGGCAAAGGAGAAGGCAAGTCAAAAGCTGATGTTTAGGCCACACGACCCACGAGCAAGACAAATGTCGATGGATGAAGACGACGATGGATTGATGGATGAAGATAAATGTCGATGCAGCAACACATGGACATATACACCGTATAATAGAAGCAAAAGAAGAGAGGAACAAAGCTGATGAGTGTGGTCCATCCGGGCCACTGATGTTTAGGCCACACGACCCACGAGCAACACAAGCCACCACGGCCCACCACCCTAATCCTAGCCTAACGAGGGAGGACCTCATAGAGTCATAGCTGTTTCAATCGCCCATCGAAGGCCCAATTCTGTTTGGCCAATATCCATTTTGGGGCCTAACAATGTCCATGTGAACTATGTCACGATGGTGTTGTTTAAAGCCCAACGACTACGACTACGTACGGGCCAGGACCATTATACTGTTGCCAAGCCTAATCTCGATCTAGGTATGTAAACTTCCCTAAAAATGGGACTGTTCTAAACATGGAGCTAATTATACTTAGGAGATCTTTAATGGACAGCTCTAAGCTAATATTAGATATCACGTGGAGAGGAGAGAGAGAGATAGTAGAAAAGCTAAAGGGGCTAGCAGGAAGACAAAAACTCAGCTCTTTACACATGCTAAAATGCATGAGAGATGACTTATCTTTCTTGGCATGAAAGAAATATAAATAATAAGCATACACCTATCTACCTTTCTATGTTTGTGAAGTGGTGTGCTGCCTGTAATTAATAGTTTTTTGCAGAAGAAGGTAGATATACGGAGTATGAACGATGGAAAAACAGGTTTTCTACTGTATGGTCCTACAGTGTAGTGGACCGCTGGGTGATGGTACGGGTAGGAGTGGACTTGTTCGTGTCACGACGACGACGAGGAGCTAGCCTAGCTCACTGGCATTAATAGCACTACCTGCGCGCGTAGCGTTGGGGAGGTTGGCACTTGGCAGCACTCCGACGGCAGCCGGCCAACGGTGGTTGCTTCCCAAGGTAGCCCACCGACAGCGATACGAATATGTCTCGGTGGTAAATTGTTGTGCGAGTATCTGGATCTACGCATTTCAATGATATAAAAGTTATTTTTTTAATTAAACCTTAATTTAGTTAAATCAATTTAATTATAAGATCTATAGTAAATCTTAGGTTCAATTAATTATTAAGTCTATATATGTAAATCAAACCTTGTCAGTACGTATGTCTACGAAATTCGTCCAATAGTTTTTGAGATATGAATTGATATGCTAAAACGGGACATAATATGTGACTTCTGTAGTGGTTTTTGTCATTCATCTTGTTAGGAGATGGTTGTAGTTGCTGTAGTTGATGCTAAGTTATTTGTAGGTTGATGAATGTACATGTTGTTACTGGTGTAATCCTTTAGATGTTGTAAAAGTACACTCCTTATATCTATTGTTAACAAAATAGTGAAGGCTTGGAGTGGACCTTTTAATATTTGTTATTTATTAATATTACAGAACAGATATAGATTATTATCATCTACGGAGTAAGATATAGGTCTCTATGATTATATTATAGAATATGTATACGTCCACGTAGAAAGTAGGACATGGACAGTGGTGAGCGGAGGTATGGGCGTGCCGTACGTCGTCCACTTGCGCGCGCTACTGGTAGTACGAATACTACGTAGGTAGGTGCTACATGGGATGGTACATACTACTGTAGGATGGGCATCTGAAATACTCCAAACATGCCAATGTAGGATACGGTATGGGGAAAAAGAATTTTGGAGCAAATTAAAGGAGAAGCGTGTGGCACCACACGATCGAGCTTCGTCTCTCATGCATGCATGTGAACTTGTGAATATGGACATGCATGTGTATGCATTAATTCGATCAGGAACATGGACACGTGAAGATGTACCTATGCATCAGTCTTGTACCTATCCAGCACGTCCGGTACGGGAGGATGATCTTGATACAATGATGATTTCCGTAAGGATACATGCACACATGTACGTATATGCGTACGACGTGCGTACAGTAGTAGATATGGGATACAGATCTTGATATCATGGCCGCTATGTGCCTGTACATTGCACGTTCACCTCGTGCTCAGAAGCGTACGTGTACGTGCTGTGCGTGGCCGTCCTTGCTGTCACTCGTGTAGGAAGCAGCAGTACATGCAGGTGCCGGAGGTTGAAGAAGGAGGGAGGGAGAGAAGTAACAGGGGCATTTTAGGACATACGAGAATACGGTAGACTTTAGTCATGTGCACGTGGGCCTGATGCTGCTGAATACATAGAAAATGGCATTGTTCAAACAAGAAAAAAATTTGCAATGATATGTTTCCAATTACGTAAAAAACTGCAATGCTACCAATCCAAATAATCCTAAAAGAAATCACTGCTGCTCGGGTACGTAAATATCACTCCTTAACATGGTCCTGCACACAAGCGCTTGGCATCTAGTGAAGCAGAAACAAGTGTCTTAGCATATAGCTTCTCTATCGAGACGTGGGGGCCTTCTTTTGCTACCCCCATCTTGTATGAGTGAGGCACGATAAATAAAGGCAATGTGGCAAGTGTGACGAGCATGACATGTGTGTGTGTGCAGTGTTGTTGAGGCAGAGTCGAGTAGTGACCAAAGTCACGGGCGGATGTGGATCGGAGCGGAGTAGCCATGGCAGAGTGGAGTTGCTCACATGCGAGGGGCGAAGTCACCAGCCGGGCCATGGGATTCAACACCAAGGAGAAAAACATGTGGTAACCAGATAAGGATAAAGAAGAAGTGTGGTTGTGTGGAGTCGCCATGAAGGTGGACAAGACAAGGTGCCAGGGCATAACGGGAGAGGGAGAAATGGAGGTGGTGGCCAGATAAATAAAAGGAATTCTTAATAGGTCGAGAGTTCTTTCATTGATCATTGATAAGGACTTATATATACATCCGTATGGACGCCATGGAGGAATGCACTAAGGCAACCGCGAATGACGCCGACAGTTCTAACAAAGAGAGGAGAGGCGTGTGAGAGCGGTTCGCGGGCGTGGGACAGATCAGATCAACTTTGTAGCTGTAGCAGTAGGCTTGCTGTTCACATAAACAACCTACCACATGCAGTTTTGATCCCCGTGACATTTTACTCTGTATTGTACATCACCAGATACACTATATATGGCCACCGTGCCGGCACGCAACGGCACGTCGGACGCCGTGGCACTGTAGCGTGTCGGTGCCTGGCCGTGCCATGGGCCAGGCCTTCGGCCCAAGGCACGGCATACGGGCCGGTTTTGCGTGCCGTGTCGTCCATGGGCCACGGCCATTTTCGCTGTGCCGTGCCAGCCCGCGGCCCGTCAGGCGAGAGACAAGATGGGGAGGGAGGCAGGAGGCGGCGGCGTTCGATTCGTGGCCGGCGGAGCGCGCTCGAGGTCGAGGGTGACACGGTTGACGAGGGCGGCGGCCTGCGGGATGTAGGACTCAACCTGCTGGACAGGGAAGAAGGGAGGTGCAGAGCTACGGACTGCCGACTGTGGAGGGCGAGCCGAGGACGAGCTGCATCGGGGCGGAGGAGGAGGTGACGGCGATGGTCGTATTGCTGTGGAGGAGTGTGGTGTGGCCGCGAGTGGAGGAGGGCGGTGTCGGCGTGTCGTGGTTGTGTGGCTGGGAAGAGCGCGGTATGCATGCGTGCATGCGATGCGAGCGGCCAGGAAGAGTTGTGCTACGCAGGGAGGTAGGGCGGTGCTGCGCGAGGTGGGAGCGGCGTTGCGCGAGCGGCCAGGAAGAGAGCTCGCGGCCACGCGTGGGCGTGGAGGAGCCGGGAGTCGCGGCGCTGCGTGAGTGCGGCGCGGCCGCGCATGGAGGAGGAAGTTGTCGGGTCTAGGGTTAGGGAATTGGGGATGGACTTCAGGACTTGGGGTTAGCAGGCCGCCAGGCCTTAGTTTTATGTGGGAGGGCTGGTGGGGTTTGGCTTGTTGGGCTGAGTGGCCGTGCCGACCACCATGCCGCCTGCCAGGCCGTGTCCTGCCCATGCCGTGTCATGGGCCGGGGTGGCGGCCCAGGCACGGCACTGGGCCTCGTGCCGTGCTGCCCATGCCACCCATGGGCCGTGCCATGGGCCGTGCCGACGGCCCACGGGCCGCATGGCCATATACAAGATACACCTTTATTTGGTCTCCTCTATCCACTGTATGATAACGTGGGAGGGATGACCGTTCACAGCATTTTACTTTGTGATCATCTCATTTTGTTTTCCTGATGGAATGTGCATGATCAACGCTTATTTAACGCACTGATCAACGCTAATAGCAAAGGAGTATTATAATTAGGGTATGTCTATATGGCAGAGATATTATAATGTAATAGGAACCCTTTATTCCACATTGTATCAAAAGCAGAGATATTTCTGTGTGCAACATTGTCAAATGAGGGCTTTGCATGAAACTTTTATCACACTATATACAACTCATTGACAATTGAGAACTTTGAGGAACAATAGGCTGACCTGCTTATGCAAAAATTTTTAGGGTTCCTGTTTTTTCTCCTCATCCAAAGCTTACAAATCCCTATCAGGACACTCACAAATTAAACCAATCTTCTAGTGGCCGTGGAAAACATGTTGTCAAGGAAAGCACAAAATATTCTTTTGGCTGATTCTAAAGACAAACTAAGCACGAGAAACATGATAAGATGAAGAGAGATGCATCTAGCAGGTTACCATTGTGTTCTCTGTCAGAGTCCTATAGAAGAGACCTTAATGCACATGCTCTTTTACTTCCCCTTCTCAAAGGATTGCTGGGGATTGCAAAATTTTCGTTATGCTGACAACCTCTTGGTACAACAAATTTTCCAGTCTTGGAAATCTCTAGTACAAGTGAAGTTCGTTGTGGATATTTTCATCCTCTTCTGTTGGGGTATCTGGATGGTGAGAAATGATGTAATCTTCAGAAACAAAAGCCCAGAAGTTCAAGAATGCAAAAGATACATAGCAGCTGAAGCTTCTTTGCTGGTACAGTGAGCAAAGTCAAGCACCTTAGTTGATTTAGAAACATGTATAAGCTCCAACTTGTAATTGTTTTTGCTTGGCTTTTCTTTCTTTCCTTCGCTGTCGCTTAGTCTACTTCGTTTCCTTCGTGTTCTTTTTTATACTCTATACTCTGTGGTTTTTAATAATTTATTTGCAGTAGGAGCCTCTTGCTCCTCCTAGTTATTCCAAATTTTTTTTTGTTCTGTCAATACATGGTTTCAGATATTTGCTTGTTTATTGCTTGTTACCATAATCGATCCTAGAAATAATCGCCAAATATACACAAAGTACAACACCTGAAGTTTCTTAAAGTTATTATGAGAACAGACAAAGGTTTTTCCTAGTGCACTCCAAACACAAGTTCTTTCCCTTCATATATATGTTCAACATCTTAAAACGAGGGTAATAATGTGATATTAAGGACAATGTTGGACCAACATCTAGAGCTTGATTATGTTCATTAAAGAGTTCAATTGAATCATGAAGAATATGGATGAAAATGGAAATATCAAGGACAAGGACAAAGCACAAGAACAAAGCATAAGAAAAGACAATCCTTTACTTTACATATACATTTGAAAGGTAGGCCAGAGATTACTGCAACACCCAAAGAGTCTATAGGTACCAATAGCTACTAAAAACAATAGGAACGTATGTGGCAGTAGAGAACATGAAAG
Organism: Bothriochloa decipiens; assembly: GCA_023333625.1. NCBI lineage: Eukaryota > Viridiplantae > Streptophyta > Magnoliopsida > Poales > Poaceae > Bothriochloa > Bothriochloa decipiens. Next base: position 37,020,947 of record CM041646.1, read on the forward strand.
GGAATATTTGTTCCAACTATTCTATATAGGTTCCAACGGTTAGAAGAGTAAACTAGAGACTATGAAAAATATAAGCCTAAAAACAACTTAAGAGATGGCTAGTTGTTGGGGATGCCTCCTATTTTATTTATAAGCCTATTAAGCTCTAAGATATTTAGGCTGAACCAGTATGCCCCAGGGGCAAAATGGTGTGATAACTAGTGTTCACAAACTCTTCATGAAGTTTTGAGGCAAGTTTTGCGGTGAAGACACATGCCTCCTGTTCGTACCAGGACTTCAACGAGTTTTGAGGCCCAAAACTACGAAATCATCTTGCCAATGGTTTTGTGGTCCAACCCAGCCGCCTGCAACTAGTGTGTCCACTGTGCCTCCTACATGATCTCGACACATGTCCTTATCGTCCTCGACTGTCCGATCACCAACAAGCGCCTCTGGTTGACTTGGTCAACACGGTCCACTCCTCATGCTCTCTCGCTTGTTGATGTCCGTAAGTGTTGGCCACCATGATCGGTGTTTCTAGCATCGTGGTCCCTCGAACCAAGCCTCATGTTTTTCATTCACCGCTACCAGTCTATCAACATGGCCCATCTTTACTTGACGTTCTCCATGTTCGTCGACCGTCTCTACGTGCCACACCTGCACATTAACACAACGAAGAGACATGTTGCATAGTTACTCACGCGTGGTTAATCTCCAAACTCAACCAAAGCCAATAATCTCCGACTATCACCCCTCACAAACTCGACACACAAGGGCATATATTAACCTTATGTTCGCATCTCCATTTAAAAAAGAAAATGCCATACGCAAGCTTAAAATTTATGTCATCATAATATATATATATATATATATCTCATAAAGGAGTATATGCCTTTGAAGTTTGGAACGTTATAGAATCATGCAACCGGTTACTCAAGCCTGAATGAACCAGCAACATTTCCATGCAAGAACTCATCTGAGTTACACACTAATCTATAAAATAATACTAATTTTTTTGGAACAGATCCATCGAGTGTAAGCGTGGTTTTGGACACAGTCGGATATACGAGTTTTAATTTGGCCACCGTCGGTGGTGCCTGCCTGCCTGTGCAGTGCAGGTAGGGGACGGGAATGTGTAGTACGTGGCGGAGCTTCCGATCGTGACGACGACATGTGGGCTCCCATACCTGCTGGACAACTTAATCGCTACCGCTGTTGCTACTTCAATTTGTGAATGTGCATGTAACCTCCTGCGCTGTTGTGCTGCATGCTGTACCGCATCTATCTGTTTCTGGTTAGTTGCGCGAGGAATTAACGAAGACTACTATTGGAAGCATCCATGGATACATCGTCACACGGATTATTGATGTCTTAACGTAGGAGGAGTCCGTGTTTATTGTGCGATAAGCACTCAGATCCAACTGCAAACCACCTCACACTGACACGTACTCTGAGAGAGAGCGATGAATGAGGCCTCCAGCAGCATCCTCAGCAGATGAGCCACGTATACCTCTGTCCCTGCCGGCTGCGGCCATCACCCTGCTTCAATTAGTCGTGTTAGGCGGCTTCTAATGAATTCACTCTGCCTCAACTAACCACTGTTGTAACTGTATGTGTAAGTGCATCCACATCATCCATCTGCCTGCACCCAACTCCCAACTACTTGCTGCCCAGCCGCTCTTAACTTCCATGGATGGCGAGAGATACCGTCGAGCCGATGGACATCCACCGACGACTGAAAGTCTGAAAATGCATGGACATCTGTCGTCAGCCCACATGCGCCAGGTCGTCGCTCATCAGTCATCACAGGTCGACCACAAGCCTATTTAAAGACCAACATTCCGTTGCAATCTCTCCTCACCAGCTAGCACTTGCCCTGTACTGCATCCCAAAGCTAGCCCTAGCCCACACACACACAGCCGCACAGTCAGCCGGCCAATAGGCACACCCAGAACATTGGCATGGCTCGCATGCAGGTTGCTGTGGCGATCGCCGTCGTGGCGGCGGTGGTGGTGCTGGCGACGACCTCGGAGGCCGCCGTGACCTGTGGACAGGTGAGCTCGGCCATCGGTCCCTGTCTGTCCTACGCCCGCGGCCAGGGCACCGCGCCCTCCGCGGCCTGCTGCAGCGGCGTCAGGAGCCTCAACTCCGCCGCCAGCTCCAGCGCCGACAAGCGCACCGCCTGCAACTGCCTCAAGAACGCCGCCCGGGGCATCAGCGGCCTCAACGCCGGCAACGCCGCCAGCATCCCGTCCAAGTGCGGCGTCAGAATCCCCTACACCATCAGCACCTCCACCGACTGCTCCAGGTACATCATCTATATAGCTATAGTATATTACAAAGTGATCGATGATCTCAATGAATCACAGTACCACTTTCAGATATGAATAAGCAATAAGTCGTCGTTTAACTTGTGCTTCTTTTCCATGCGTGATGATCATGCAGGCTCTGAGCTGAACCTAGACGACGATCGACGACAGCCTGATGATCGATCGGTGATCCATATTCCGCCGGCCGTCGTCGATCGGCGCCGGAGCATCGACGGACCATGCATGAGCTATCTATCTATCTACGTATCATGATGAGTTGTCTACTCGTACGTATATACTGAATAAAAATCTCTCTCCGTACGTATGTACGTGTCGTCGTGTACGCTGTGATACGCTTGCATCGTAGCGTGTATGTACGTCCGTGTGTACGCGTGTGTGTGTGTGTGAGAGAGAGAGAGAGAGATGGGCTTTTGCTTGTTGGCTTTATTTTTGAGTGCACTGTGTGTGCGGTGTTTGTGTCTATTCGTGTACGTTCTCCGATGCCATTCTCCGTGTACGGTTTTGGAGGAGACGATCACCAGCTAGTTTGGACAATATGTTGGATCACACTGCTACCTTATGATACATATACATCATTTTGTTTCCAAATTGTGACTGTGTTCTGTGACTTTCGATTATATATGCTTCGTTCGCTACTCCCAAACAATTGATCATGAGAAGAGTTACTGCCCCATATGACTATATGTCTGCCCAAACACCTGCTCAGTATATGAGGCTAATTGGTTTGTCTCTTTCGCTTCCGAAGAAGTCCTATCAAACGTCTTCTAGAGGAGCCATAAAAACGGATTAGACTCCGGTTTCTTCAGAGGAGTCTCTCACAAGGAGACATGCCAAACATTAGTATCCACACCTAGATATGCGATAGTCTATACATATAACAAAAGTAGATGCATAATAATTTTGTGTATCTAGCTAAAAAAGCCAAAACGACCCATAAATTAAAATTAAGGGACTACTAAACGTATGCACCTTTACATGATATATATCGTCCATCCCAAAGCTCATGTTTTGTTAGGCATGGCTTTAACAAAAATACGCTTGCAATTTTTATGGTAGGATAGGAATTCATGTAACTAGATTTTGTATTCAAAAGTACCTATGGTTTATATATACACTAGAAACTAGGCGCAGCTTTGCTGCGCCCTTGTTAGAGTAAACCAGCCTGGATGTCTCTAGCTATCCAAAATGGTCAGTACAATCTTTGTTGGCCCGGTATCAGTAGAAGAAACAACGCTGAGCAGTTTGACGTGGTAAAATTTGTAGAGTGAGATAATGATCTTTTGTTTTTATAGTGATTATTACATAAACTCAAAATGGTACAGCTCTATTCAAACGTGAAGGCAAATGATAGGATGTTGTATACTTTGAGTTATTCTACAAATAACTATATATATTTTTTTAACTTGTCATTGCAGCGTACGCAATGTGATTTACAGACTAAGGAAGAACAACTGTTACTTACCAATGTTAAGTGAAATAACTCATCATCATAAATTTGAGGAATATATATGTTTAAATAAAAACTATCTGAGTGCTTATCGCTCTGTTATCACTTTCTTTACTTGTCTCTTAAATGAGGGCTTGAGGAAACAGGATAAGAATGCTATTCATTAGCAATAGATCATTTTTAAATAATGAAAAGCGCGCAATTAAGATTATATTCCAGTGAACGATTATGAGTGAAAGTTATGAACGATCTTGTAGTGACAATGGACTTTGAGAATCCCATGAGCTCTAAGCAGCATATCATGCAGATTTGGAATTCAGTAAAGCAGGCCAGTATATTCCTCCCTTGTTTGTATTCCTTTGGCAAGCAACACCGCAATCAGACTATGCCATATTTTTCTTCATGTATGTTCAGAACTTCAGACTTATTTCATCAGCTTAAATGCTTAATTGCTATGGAATCTTTGTATGCTATTCTCTGATGAATTTCAGCACAAATAAGCTTGATTTACTCTAGAACTTCTATGGCGCGTATCATTCAGTTTTGAAGAAGAAGAATGAGGACAGAAGCATACCAGGCTGGGTGGTTGCCGGTGGGGGCAATGAAGCAAACACCTTGCGTCGGCCGCCCACGCGGCGGGTCAGCAGCCAGCGGCCACCGGCCAGGTGCCTGGGTAGTTCGCAGACAGTATCTTGGGAGGTACCGATGGCCTTCAGTGGCTCATCTGTGTCCCCCGCGGGCGGGTCGGGTGTGCCGCCACAGCTGCCACGGCTGCATGCTGCATCTGCACCACCATGCCTCCCCGTTGCGGCGCTGCCGTCAGTTGAGTTGCTGCCGCGGCTACATGACGCGCCGCAGCTACTGCCCATTGTCGCCGCCGCAGAGCTAGCTCTGCGCCGTGCTTCTAGGCTTCCTGCCTCGCGATTGCAGTGCAGTCGGTGCCGATCCGCGTCTCCTCGCCGGTCGCCGCGCCCTCGCTGCTGCCCGCTGTTCACGCGAGGGAGCCGGGATGGCAAGGAACAACGCGCCCGCGACACCCACACCCTGCCCGCGCTGGGCCACTGGCTCCCCCACCCGCGCCGGAAGGAGGAGGGAGGTGCGGGGGTGGCGGAAGATGGCACGAGACGGAGAAACCGAGCAAGGGCGGAGGGGCGGCGGCTGCAGAACGGTGAGTCGAGAAGGCACGGGAGACAGATGGTTTTTGACAGCCCGATGAAAATCTGACGGTGGACAAAAAGAAGCGACGTGGCCCAACGAGGAGCCGAGACGTGGCTAAATCAGGTGCTAGAGAGCATGGCGCTGATTTCGTCAAGTAAAGATTAGTATGGTACCACCACCTATTGTTGGTCAAATAGTTACTGTCCTAAAAAAATGTGTTTTATATTTTTGGATTGAGAGTAATAGCTTGCCAAAATATATACACCTCTGCTCACAAAACAATTTAGTGACACCTTGATGTTGTCGTAGGTCAATAGTTACAAAAAAAACCTTGACTACAAATAATTTTTTATTAAGTGACAATTTCAAGTTGTCTTATGTCAATGATTTCACAAAAATATATATTTTCCATATTTACATATGCAGTACTGAAAATTAACCTCGATCTAAAAATGGGCTGCAGTAACAGGAATAGTCTAAAAAATAGAAATATATTGAGGGATTTGGAGCGGGTGACTTCTTAAGAGGATTACGCCACGTCAAAAATAAAAGTCAGATACAGAGTAGCATAATCAAAATAAAAATAAAAAAAAAGATAAGAGGAGTAGCCTCACATTGCCAAATAGTGGGATCTCCATATATATATATCCTTTGTTCCTGCAGGGGTATATACTTTCGAATTTTACTGAGGTTTTTGCTTCGAGACGTACTTGGTAAATATGCCGGGGTTTACACAGAGATGAGTCAAACAACGTGGGGACATAAAGAAAGTAAACACCCAAGATGGCAAGATCCTATGTTGCGCGTGCACGTCAAGCTCGGTTAACTCTCTCTACATAATCTAGACGAACTGGACACGTCGTTTACAGAGCAGGAGCTACTTAGCATAATCAAGGAGCTTCCGCTGGAAAAAAGCCGTAGGAACAGAGTTTGGAGACAATCAAGAACGACAAAAACATAGGACCGCAAAAATGAAGCTGTTCAATGGAGCAAATATATATAGTTTACTCCCGAAGAAGCATGAAGCACAAACAATGTCGTCTGAGTCTACGATTAGCCTAATTAACAGTCTTTGTCAAAATCATTACAAAAATCCTTGCGAATAGACTAGCTCTACCGAAGGCACAAATCATTGAACGAGCGCCAACAGGGTATATGACAACCGGCTCTACCGAAGGCATTGAAATTGCGGTGCTCCCTCTATGCAAATGATGCGACTTTGTTTGCAAACCCATCATCAGCGGAGCTAAGAATTAACATGTCCAAAGACTTGAAAATTTTCCAATATGGCTCCAAATCTAACATGGTCCCTTCGCTGTGAGAGGCCATCCAGGACATTCGATTAATTAAACAGTGGTGAGGCGGATGATGAGATTAATGGCGCTAAGTCATATTAGGCGGCTGCTATTTATTAATTAAACAGTGTTGATTCGTCCATGAAGTTGTGCCTTGTGTTCTTGTGATGTTCTTCCCGAGTTTATCTTTACCTCTTCTATTTCTAGTCTCGATTCTTCGTTTCTAGACTATTTTGGCTTATTTTTCTTGCGTTGATTTGATCTATGACGTGAGAGGAGCATTTCCACTGGAGAAAATCATCTAATTCCTCATGAGACCACAGATCGGGGCAATTCTTGTTCTAGGGTTCTCGTTGGGAAATTTTCATTTCCCCTTTTGATTTCTCGAGACTCATTTCAAATTAGGCGATGATCTCTTGGCGATAGCTCATCTACTGCCTTGCGATCTTTCGTACCAAATTTCATGGCGATTGGTTTTGATTTGACGGTAGTACTGCAGCGGACTGTCTGAGGCATTGTAGTAGACTGTCTCGGGGTAGTGTAGCTTGTTCTATTTTGGTCAATATTTTGCTCGTTCGTTCTCCGATTTGATCCCCGTTCGTTCCACTGGTCTTTTGGTGTCCCGTTGTGTTCCTAGAGAACATCCACCCTTTTTTGATGAAAGGGAACATCCACCCTCTCCATAGGGTCGTGGACGTCACTGTTTGGAATTTGCATCTTGGAGTCGTTTGTCTAGCCAATGACCAAAAGTTTCGAAATAAATTTTGAGGCTCTCATTCACTCCCACTGGTCGCCGTATCCGGTCCTTTAGGAGTCAACACTCTTTATAAAACTAGACATCTCTAAAGCTTTTGATTCCATACAATGGCCACCGTACCTTTTGGAAGTTCTAACTATGCTTAGTTTTAGGACAAAATGGCGTAATTGGATATCAACAATCCTGAGTCCTCCTCATCCAAAATTCTCATAGATGGAAGAGAGTCAAATCAAAATATCAAACGTGCAAGAGGAATGAGGCAAGGCGATCCACTTTCCCCTACTTTTCATCTTAGTAGTAGACCCACTACAGAGTAATCATTGAACAAGCGGCGCCACAAGGTCCACTACAACCGATTCTACCGAAGGCATTAACCGCGGTGCTCCCGGCCTCTTCAAAGGAGCTAAGAATTAACATGTCCAAAGACTGAAAATTTTCCAATATGGCTCTAACCTAACATGGTCCTTTGCTATGGGAGGCCATCGAGGACATCAGCGGTGAGGCGGATGATGAGATTAATGGCGCTAAGTCGTATTAGGCGGCTGCTATTTATTAAGTTTGCTGCTGCTAATGAATTCACTCTGCTTCCACTAACCAATGCATCTGTATGTCAGTATGTGTATGCCCATGCATCCACATCCTTCAACACCCAACCACCTCCTGCCCAGCTCTTAACTTCGACGGATGGCGACACTGTCCGTGTCCATGCATGGACGATGATGAGGTACCCACCATTCCACCGACTGAAACCTACATGCAACACGCCGTGCATGGACATCTGTCATCACCCATCGGCCATTGCTACGGATCTATCACAAGCCTGCCTATTTAAGCAGCAACATTCCATTGCAATCTCCTCACCAGCACTTGCTCACTCATTCCCAAGCTAGTACTCACAAGCAGCCGCACACAAACACACCCCGGCACACCCAATACACAACTCAAGAGGTCGACATGGCTCGCATGCAGCTTGCAGTGACGATCGCCGTCGTGGCCGCGGTGGTGGTGCTGGCGGCGGCGGCGACCTCGGAGGCCGCGGTGACCTGCGGGCAGGTGAGCTCGGCCATCGCGTCGTGCCTCACCTACGCCCGCGGCCAGGGCTCCGGACCCTCCGCAAGCTGCTGCAGCGGCGTCAGGAACCTCAAGAACGCCGCCAGCACCGCCGCCGACAGGCGCACCGCCTGCAACTGCCTCAAGAACGCCGCCCGGAGCATCAGCGGCCTCAACGCCGGCAACGCCGCCAGCATCCCGTCCAAGTGCGGCGTCAGCATCCCCTACAGCATCAGCACCTCCACCGACTGCTCCAGGTGATGATCGATCTGAATGTACCATCTAGCTAGCTAGCTAGTCGTACATATCTGAATGAATTGGCATTCTTGTACTGACTGAACAAGCAATCATTCAAGCCGATTAACTTGTGCTAATTCTTCCATGCATCATCATATATGTGCAGGGTGGGCTAAATCTGCAACGACGACGACAGGCTGATGGTCGTCGTCGTCGGCGGCGGCGGCGTCGGAGCATCGACCGACCATGCATGAGTATCTATCTATCTACCTACGCGCGATGATGAGTTGTCTACTGCTACTACTCTGAATAAAATCTCTCTCCGTATGTACGTGACGTCATGTACCCTGTGAGAGAGTAGCCGGTCATGTCCTTTTGGTTGAGTTGGTTTATTTTCGAGTTCACTTTGTGCGGCGTCTCTTTATTTCCATGTATGTTCGTCCCTTGCTCCTCCTATCCGTTTCCGTACGTGTTTGGAGCAGACGACGACGAGCTCCCATGAGTTTGTACTATGTTCACTTCTACCATAGTACACTTCTACCTTATATACACTCACTCACATCTTTTGTTTGCAAATTGTGTTATGCATTATTGCAAAGTTTAGAGGGGTGGTGTGGATCCAAATGGACCCAGCCTAATAACTCTCGTCACTACATGGTGGGAACGAAAACAAGGATCTAGCTGCACGCTCTTTACTATGAGATGTGCATGATGATGCCCTGATACACACATGACGACGTGCACTATATACTCTTCATCAAATAATTCAAAATTCATCTGAACAAATACGAAAGAAAACTAGGAAAACAGGAGAGATCGAACCGTGTGAGACTTGGTACGTAACAGAAGATCTTCTATAGTTAATACTAAACGATGTATATAGTATTTCTCTCATCCCAAATCCCATATATAGCTCTGACCCCATACTTGAAACTTTGCAGTAAGGAAAGTACATATGATTTATACATACCACCTATGTGGTCAACCTTATCCTACACAAAATATATATACTCCAATCATTTCAACTTTGACTATCGAACGATTTTTGGAATGAACCGGATATAGGAGCTACTGATTTTATTAATAAAGAAGAAGTGGGCAAACGGCACCCGAAAGGAGGTTACAACAGGAAACGTACTCCCTCACAAATGAAACTCAGATTTTAACGTTAAATTAGTATAAGTGTGAAATTATGTTTTTGCCCCTCATCAAGAGTATCTTTTGGAGTTTAGACGAGTGATGGAACCATACCACCACACAACATTAAGATATGGAGGCACAAATAGTTGACTTGGTGGAGTTACGGTGAATCATAACTTAGAACTACATCTTCTTTTGAGAAGGAGGAAGTACGGCATCTTAAAAAAACTAACAACACAAAACCATATTCCCATACCAACACACAGCCACAGGACAACAATGCCAACAACCAAAATTTAAGAAGAGGCAAAGAAATGTTTGTCAACAAGTCTGAGAAGACCCTAAACTCTAAACCTTTGTCAGTGCGCGTAATATAAGTTGTTTATTTCGTGAATAATCCGATTAGGAGGTAAGGTATGGGAGCAGCGCTTCATGTAATATGTTCACTCCTACAAACGCGTGGAAGCGCGAGTATAAAAACTCTTCTACATAAATACAAAGCTGCGCAAATCTTTTGCGTATTCGAAAAAAAAGAAGACCGACCTTTTATAAAAAAAAAAGGCTTGATAAGTTCTTGAAGTAACAATTATTTTAAGCGATGTGCACAGTCTTGAATGACACATGAACATGTTAGGCTTGAATGAATGTATGGAAGTGACGATGTGGTTGATTGCTCATCGTGCACTGGCGAGCCGGCCGGCGCAGCCGAGACCCTACCACGTGCTGACGCAGCTGCTGCGGTGCTGCTTGCACTAGACGCCACAACGCTCTATCGCAAGACCGCACCCTCGGTCTAGAGACTAGAAATTAAGGGTGAGCACACGGGAGAGATTATTGCATTGGAACCTTAATTGGGCTTTGGCCTGCCCAGTAGTACTACTACTGTGTCTGCAGTTTTGTTGTCTCAAATTGGATTGGTTAGCCCGGCCGAGGTCACGATTACCCCTCCATCTTTGACCCCACTCTAGCTTTAGCAGCTTCTGACTAAATAAAACATGGGAGGAGTTTTTATTTGGCGGATCCACGAGGGGCTCAAACACCTTTGGCCAGCCCATTGCTGCGTTTGCCCCTGTACACGGTGCTTCCACAAGGAGCTCGAGCAAAAAGCTTGTCGCTGCTAGCAGAGATGAAGCTCGACCAAAGGAGTGAGCTCCACCATGGAGGTGGTGCCCAGGGTTGTTGTCACTACTGACTAGGAGCAACTTCAGCCTAGGATGTAAATTGAGACCATATTTTTTTATTTTTATATTAGTCTGCATATAATAGGGGTCTAAAATTGACTCTCAACACCCTATCCAATCACTCCAACCCAACTCCTATTATCGAGGGACTGAAACTAAATTTTAAGAGTCCTCCTAAATTGAAAGTTTAAATAAGAGGCCTATTAGAATTACTTTTCTTACTTAAGTTTCTAAAAATTAGAATAGAGACCTGTTTAGTCAGTCCACTAGAGTTGCTCTAAGCAGAGCTTAAGCCGAGGGATGCTCGAGCGGGTGAATTCATCACCCATGGGAATGGGATGGAGTTCATTGGGTGAGAAAGCTTGTCATTGTAGTAGTAGGGTAGACAGAGTGGAGCAGGCAAGGGTGCATCATCATCCGTGGAGGAGAGAGAGAAGATGCAAAAAATGAAAGAAGTGTTCTCACGATAGTACACATTATGTTGTAGAATATTGGTCCAAGCAAAGGACAAATAGGCTGGGCTGATTCTATATCAGCCCACGAAGGCTAGGAGGGCCAACCATGAGAGGTGCAGTGTCACAAAAATACAAAAAGCAGTAGCAATAGGAGCATGGAGAAACAAGATGGCAAACTAGCGGCAAGCTCACGCTTGAGGCAAGTATATGCTCACAATACAACAAATATATGGCTTTCTATTCACTACCGGACTCGCCTTCTTTGCCGACGGCCTCAAGCCGTCAGCAAAGACGACTTTACCGTCGGCGAAGGCTTTGCCGACGGCCTGCCACGTCGGCCGTCGGTAAAGGACCGTCGGCAAAGAATTGGTCGGCAAAGACTTCTTCGCCGACGGCCACCTGGCCGGCCGTCGGCAAAGCTTTGCCGACGGCCACAACACCCGTCGGCGAAGGAGCCACGTCAGCGGCTGCGCCGTCCCACTAACGGCGGTCTTTGCCGACGGCTGACGCGGCCGGCCCTCGGCAAAGGGCATTTTTTTGTTTTTTTTAAAAAAATTGAAAATTTCTTTGCCGACGGCCGGCCGTCGGCAAAGACTTGGTAAATTTGCCGACGGCCAGGCCTAGCCGTCGGCAAAGCTGGGCCGTGCTGGAGAAATGAACCAGCTTTGCCGACGGCCAGGCGTCGGCAAAGCTGGGAAAATTTTTTTTTCACTTTTTTTTGCTGTTTCCTTTCGTTCATTCGTCATTTCAGCACATATATATCACATAATAAACATTTCATCACATATAAACCACAATTCAGCATGAAATTCAGTTTCAACATTAATCGACACATGATCATGCTCAAATCCATCGATACAAGTCCACAATACACATACCATGGCCATAAGAGTCCATACATGGCCAATGTGCAACAATCCCATAGATAAAGGTCCAAATGCGAGAAGTAAAGCTATCTAGCTAGCAGCGTCGTCATCAGGTGTCCTAGATCCCCCACCTTGCTCCCATGGAGCCCAACCCGACTGCGCAGACGTATCGTAGTTCCACCTGTACTGTGGCGCTGGGACGCTTGCCGGCCCGGAGTGCCCCTGCTCCGTCGGCCCCTGTGGCCACGAGGAGTACCCGTGCTGCGACGCTGGAGGAGGCCACAGGTACTGCTGCGTGGGGTAGGTGGCGGGGTAGGTCGGGTAAGCCGGACTGCCCTGCGGTGGAGAAGGACCCAGTGGAGGGCTGGCACCTGGAGTTGGGTTCGAACCCGCCGACTGTGCCTGCACAAAGGCCAAGTGATGTAATTAGTACCTGCAGGATGGCCGCACAAGCTAAAGCAACATGCAATATACTCACCGATGAAATGTGGACAGGAAAAGGCACTGGAAGTGGAACTAGAACTGGTGGTGGAGCGAAGATCGAGGCAGGAGGTTCTTTCGTTCCTGGGATCTGGGAACGGATGTAGCCGGTCAGCTGCGCTATCGAACGCTGGTAGTGCTGCGACATTGCTGCCATCTGCTGCTGATAGGCCGCCTCCTGCTGCTGAGGCAGCGCCTTCTGCTGCTGACGCAGCGCCTCCTGCTGCCTTATCATCTCCTCATGCCTCGCTGACTGGGCCGCCTGGCTGGCCTGCAGCTGTTCGACCGTGGCCTGCAATATTACACCCACAAGGTTGATTGTATGTGAAGGCAAGGTACATCATGTGTGAAACGAGTGAACGACGAATGAAACTACACTTACCTGGAGTGACATCATCATCTGCGCGCTGCTCGGCCTCCGAGGCACTATGGGGATTTCCGACCCGCCACTTTCCGTGTCCTCTTTTCGGATCTGGCTCAGTGTCGGAACAGAGGACGAGTTGATGGCGGCGTTGGCAATAGCGTACCGGCCGTGCTGCTTCCCTCCTCCTGTCTTCATCACGAGCCGCGTGTCCAGGGGATCGCGTCATACGGCATCTTGAGTGCACGAAGGAGCTTCTGTGACTCGTACGTGTTCTTCGGCAGGACGTGAACCTTCGGAAGCAGTTCGCCAACAGTCGCCAACACGAGATCAAAACCCTCTCGACTAATGCCCAGTGAAGACTTCAACGCTATTAGGCGTGAAATGGCATCCAGTCGCGAGATCAAAGTGTTCTCGTGAAGGGCCTGCTTTGCCACCTCCATCATGGTGTAGTACGCGGCTACGGTCTCCTCTGGATCTTCTTCATCCACCTCCATTTCCTGAATAAACCCCGCATCGGTGATGTTTGCCATGAACTCTGCCATCCCGGCATCTTGATCAAACCCCTGGAGGTCATGTCTCACGTCCTCCCCCGTAATACGAGGGCGTTCACCATGGTAGATCCAGCGGGTATAGTTTGGAACGTATCCGTTCGTCCAAATATCTTTGTACATGTGAGTGAAGTCTTTCTTTTTCTTGTTCTTACACTTGCTGCAGGGACAAGGCATCCGACACGACCCTTTAGCAACTGGGCCAAATGCTTGCTTCAGGAATTCATCCGTCCCCCTAACAAATTCATAGCTCTTATTTGCGAAGCCCGTGTACATCCACTCACAGTCAGCCATCCTCTGTCATGCGCCAATGTAAGCGAGTAATAAAAGCAGCATATGCATCCACAAGGCGTTCCTACCATCTAATAGGTGAAGGACAGGTCCTAATCCCACCCGAGGATGCGTAGATGAGGTTAGCTTCCATGCTCCGCTCCCGTCCGAGACGGAAATTCAGCAGCACCTCCCCGCTGTTCTCCCGATACATGTCCCGACAGGGAGGGTGTGTATCCGGAGAACAACGGGGAGGTGCTACCGAAACTCTGACTCAATCGGGGGCGGAACATGGAAGCTAACCCATCTACGCATCCTCGGGCATTCAAAAAACACGGACAATCCAAAAGAGATACCGTCGCAGATATGCACTGATCCGCATACCAACGACAGCGTATCCCTTTCGGACGGGAGAGCCTAACTCGGTTACGTGAATATATATATACAGAGAGAGATAGAGAGAGGAAGAGATGTTATTTATACCTTGGGTGGCGGTGGAGAGAGGCTAGTGGGGCAGTGGCGAGCTGGGGCACCGCTCTACAAAAGAGGAAACACAACACTATTAGTAAAAAAATTCGACAGAACCTCCCCTGCATGGGAAGGTTTCTAAAACCTGCAAGAAACAAGCCGGCTCGATGGCCAACATCACATATACGGCACGAAGGCACAAATGCACCTTAGGCTAGCTTGTAGGTTTCATCATGGGCCTAAAAAGATACACAAGAAAAAGGAAATTGGCCTCAGTCAGCTTGATAAGTTCATAGCAGCCATGAAAGCATGTGACACATCCAGCCCAAAGGCAACAACACATTCTGATAGGTTGGAGTGTTGTTTGGGCATGGATGTATCACATGCTTTGATGACAACCATAAAACAATATAGGATATGAAGGCTGTTTCATCATTGGCCCAAAATAAACACAAAGGCACCTTATACGGCACGAAGGCCACACATCAACAAACTAGGCACGAAGGCCATCAACGACACATCGACACGAAGGCCGACAACACAGGGGCTTTACCTTCTCCTCCGGTGACGCGCAAGGACGACGGCGTGGACGAACGGGTTGTCGGTCTAAGGTTCTTCCTCCTCCTCCCCCCTTCTCCTCCTTCCTTCCTTCTCCTTCTTCCTCTTCCTCTTTCCCTTCTTCTTCCTCCTCCCCTTCTTTTTCTTCCTCCCTTCTTCTTCTTCCTCCTTCCTCCCTTCTCCTTCTTCCTCTTTCTCTTTCTACTTCTTCTTCCTTCTTCCTTTTTCTTTCTCCTCCCTTTTTCTCCTTCTTCACCTAGCGGGAAAGCAGGATGGGTGGGGAGGGGTGCCAGGGGAGGAGGCTGGGGGCGTGGCGGCTGTGGGGGGCGCCGGCGGCGGCGCGGGCAGGGCCGGCGGCATCGGCGCGGGCGGGGCAAGCGGGCGAGCGGGGCCGGCAGCTCGGGCGT
>CM041646.1:37036336-37081957 GCA_023333625.1 Bothriochloa decipiens
AAATTTTTATCATAGCCTCCACATGCGATAACATGACAGCTCGTCAAGTTTTGTGAATTTCGGACTTAGTTTGAATTTTATATAATTAAAAAACACTTTCCTCGCACGTAACTCGTCATGTTACGATACCAACCTGGTCGTAATTTCATGCGAGGTGCTGGATACGGCCTCAACATACTCCGAACATCATGAATACCATTTTTTGAACCACCAAGTTCTATTATTTCATGTACCTGCAGTTTAGATTTGGAGGTGTTGGAAAAATTTAAAGAAACAAAAAAAACTAACGAAATATAGAAAAAAACTCAAAGTTGTCCCAACTTTTGGACTTGAGATGTATTTACTGTAGTAAGGCACCAGAAAAAAATTAGGAAGAAAAAAGCAAAAGAAACATTCTTTGCCGACGGCCTGGTGTTGGCCTTCGGCAAAGATCCTTTGCCGACGGCCAGCCGGTGGCCGACGGCAAAGCCGGTGGACCTGGCCAGCCGTGAGGCCGCCACGTGTCCGGCCTTTGCCGACGGCCTGACGGCCGGGCCGTCGGCAAAGGGGACAGCGTGGGCTGCCGTCAGGCCTGGCCACTTTTGCCGACGAGCAGCCTTGGCCGACAGCCTGGCCGTCGGCAAAGATAAACCTTTACCGACGGGCTTTCTTTGCCGACGGCCCGGCCGTCGGCGAAGACGTCCTTTGCCGACGGCTTTTTTTTGCCAACGGCTCGGCCCTCGGCAAAGTACTCTTTGCCGACGGCCAGGCTTTGCCGACGGCCGTATGCTTCTTTGCCGACGGCTTATTCTATGGCCGTCGGCAAATCTTCTCGCCGTCGGCAAAGGCGGCGTTTCCAGTAGTGATTTGGCTACCAGAACAAAGCACATTTGGATGTTTTGTTGGCTCTACAACGTCGTCATAGCCTACTTTAGGACGTGTTTGGATGCTTCCCTAGCCTGGGAGCTCTCACCACGCACGCACATCCCACCCCGAGCGCTTGAAATCGAACGACTGGGAGCATTGCCTGGCCTAGGCAGGTTTTACACGTTGCAATCCAAACACGCCCATACTTGTCCATCATAATTGTTTAGCCATCATAGCCGATTTCAGAACGTCACCACCAGACATAAAGTACTTAATGGAATAATGTCAGGCAAGGAGCCGAAGGTCAAGGTCAAAAGGGAAACTCAATAGGATATAAAACAAGGAAGCAACTTCACCATAAGGTGGTCTGTCTCCCTTATTTACATTAGTTGATTGAAGGGGTATTTATACATGGAAATTACGTTTGATTTCCAAAAGTTCCTAAATAAATAACAGATCCATTCTTCTAGGCATATGTAATGCTTAAGTGCTTTCTTCATCCAAATATGCTAAAATATAATCATCCATAAAACTACATGTTGGTGATACTTCCAAACTTGTAATTAGTGAGAACCTCAACAAAAAATTTCAAACCTCGAAGCGTCTTCAAGAGGCCTTCTTAAACTCACTCGTGATATTTGAAGTCATTCGAATAAAAAATGCTCTCTATATCTTCACTCTTCAAACATCTTTTCTATATTTTGTCACTCTCTAAAGTGCTAATCATGTTTCTATCTTATAGGAGAAATTAAGGAAAGAGAATAACAATATTTCAAGATCTAATTAATGAATGAATACTAGACGTATGGATCTTACAAAGTGTAATGAATTTCTAACATGACGGGCCGTCGTCATTGCTTGGCTTCTGTGAACGTGGCCCAAGTCGGCATCGCCGGTGACTGTCACGCCGTTCGTGGACCAAGCTGCTCGACTGGGTAAGCCGTGAGCGTCGTGCGGCCTGGCCCGCGCAAACCCTGAGCGGACCGGATCGCTTTGTCAAGCAGTGATACAGGAGGCTGGACCAAGCTGCTCGACTGGGTAAGCCGTGAGCGTCGTGCGGCCTGGCCCGCGCAAACCCTGAGCGGACCGGATCGCTTTGTCAAGCAGTGATACAGGAGGCCTGCTGGTCGCTTGAGGGACCGAGTTTCACAATTGACATATGGGCGCAAGTTAGATTTTTTTTATTTTTAATTTTTAAGTTTTTTTTTACAATTTTAATTTTTTGTTTCGAAATATGACAGAACTAGTCGCCCACAGTGGGCGTTTTTTAAAAAACGCCACTGTGTGGGCGTTATATGTGACATGGCACAGGGCCGGCCGCCGCCGGTGCCGGCTTTTGCGGGCGGCCGCCTGGCACCCAAAAAACGCCCACTGCGGGCGTTTTTTGGTGGCGAGGGGGCCGCCTGCAAAAGTGCGCGCTGTTTTTCCGGCGGGCCTCGGAGCAGCCAAAAAACGCCCATTGTGTGGGCGTTTTTTGCGCGCCAGGGGGCCGCCTGCAAAACAGGCGAGGCCGGCCGCGCACTTTTACAGGCGGCCTCCTGGCGCATAAAAAACGCCCACGCAGTGGGCGTTTTTTGGGCTCCGCCTATATATACCCAGCCCCCCTCTTCAAATTTTCATTATATTTTCATTATACCCACGCAGTGATATTTCGGTTGTTCCATGGTAGTGGCACTGTCAGATATGACCCGTATCCTCTCCTCTTTCGGTTATTCCATGGTAGTGAATATAATGAAAATCTGAAGAGGGGGCTGGGTTTATATAGGCGGAGTCCAAAAACGCCCACTGTGTGGGCGTTTTTATGCGCCAGGGGGCCGCCTGCAAAAGTGCGCGGCCGGCCTCGCCTGTTTTACAGGCGGCTCCGTGGCGCGCAAAAAACGCCCACACAGTAGGCGTTTTTTGGCTGCTCCGAGACCCACCCGTAAAACAGCGCGCACTTTTACAGGCGGCCCCCTCGCCACCAAAAAATGCCCAGCAGTGGGCGTTTTTTGGGCGCCAGACGGCCGTCCGCAACATATAACGCCCACACAGTAAGCGTTTTTTAAAAAACGCCCGCTATGGGCGACTAGTTTTGTCATATTTCGAAATAAAAAATTAAATTTGTAAATTTTTTTTAAAAAGAATTAAAAATAAAAAAAATTCGTGCAAGTTAGCTGTGATTAGAGTAAGTCTTCACACTTTTGAGTTGTGAGTAGGATCATTATTTATGAGGACGTAAATGTGCCAGACTGTTGTAAGGAGTCGTTTAATTATCCTACAATATATACTAAGAGATATAAAGGCAGTACAGTCCCCATAAATCCCTTTCTTCCTTTTCTTTAATTCATCATAGATTTCGTCTATCACTTGAGAGAAGCAACAAAGAGTAATAACTTAAAAAGGAAAATAAGCAGATACGAATCGACAGATTTACCTGATGCAAATTTACATCAGAGGACTCTGATGCTTCTTTTGCCGTGACCATTCTTTTTGCAATATAAATAAAAATATGAACTACATGCGTGGTAAAAAAATCTTTCAATTAAAAAAACACACGTGCATCTACTCTATAGTCAACGCTAATAGTCATTCAACATTGAAGAATAATAAACCACAAAATTACTTTCACTGGTTTATTACATTATTTATTAAGTAAATAGCACAAGGGCAAGGCATATATATTATAATTAGCTAGAGGAAAGAATGAATATTTGCATAATAATTAGGATTAGTGGCACTAATTAAATCAGAGCTAAGCCAGATAGCTTAAAAAAGAGTTAAAGTAGTGCTTGAGTTGCAATAGCTAAAGAATTCGTGATATTAACATGTCCTATGAAAACCTAGAGCGCACCACTATGAAAAACAACAAGACAACTCCTTTTTTTATAGAGGTTATCTTAACGCACCACTACGAAAAACAATTTTAGAAGACAACTCCTTTTTTATAGAGGTTGTCTTAAAATCTTAGCATCTCCATAAATAACTAAACAATTTTAGAGGCGTCCGACACATTTTAGAAGATAGTGGCTCTGTAAATATATCTATTAACAAATATACTTTTAGAAGAACACCTATTAAAATACCTGGCTCTATTAACAAGGCCAAGGCCCGATAAGACTACTCTAGTCCATGGTGTTGGGGAGTGAAGACTTGGATTTGAAAATTCTCTAACCATTTCTAACATGACACTACAGAGAGAAGGTTTTTCCTGATAGAAACTGTCAGAAATTACCCTGAGTCTGGTAGTGTGACCTATATATCCACATCTTGTTGTGGACTCTCGGCGGAGGACCTCCAAGGCAGTCTCGATGGCGTCCGCCCTTTTTTTTTGGATTTACATAGGCAGGTATGTGCCCGCCTCTTATTAACACATACCACTGCCACTTTAGAGACCTATTTGGACCATCTCTTTTAATCTCATCTATATGCTAGTAAGCAATGACAGTGCTACGCGCTGACTATTTAGAATCATCCATGGAACTCGTGACTTTTAGCGTTGAAAAATGACTGCCTACACGTATACATGAACTCTCCCTCGACTGCTATAATATAAATAAACCCGCATACCTACTGTTGTACAAAAAAACCCCCGCATACCTATGTAAATTTGTTAACACTAGTGGTAATTTGTAGCAGAGTCTTTTATTATTTTTCAATCACCAACACGACGAGTTAATTCCTGACGAGCTCTCTAGCTAATTGTCACATGCCTATACTAATTTAATATGAAGATTAAATAATGGGCCAACCAATTATACGGCGCCAGACACCCTAGCCAGTACCGATCATGCGCATGACATGAAGTTGGTTGGATGTCATGTGATGGAAGAGAAGTCGTGGCTGAGAAGCATCCACGGGTTTTGTATGTATCGGAGAGAGCCATGATAATTTGGTAAGCATAGCATGGGAATGATACATGTCCCTCATGATGGATCGATGTGATCGCGAGTAACGTAGCTAGCTATAGAGTATACTAGACTATAGTCTCTGCCATCTATGCGTGTATAGAGACGTGGCAACAACAGAAAATTTAAAGCTGTCACTATTAGGGATAAATGAATTGATCGATCCATAGAAAAGACGACGGCATAGCTAGGTTAGTTGCTTTGCTTGACCTCTGCTGTACGTCTAGGTTAGTTGCTCCATAGTAAATTTTGTGTAACGCAACTGGCTAGATTCTTTTGGTAGCTTGTTGCATTTTTCTAAAAATAAAATCTATAATTTATACCTACGGAACTATTCTACTAGTTGTAGGTGATTTGTCTGTTTGACACCATGATTTCTATACAAATACATGCAAACTCATTGTTCTCTCTGTGAACACCACACACAACATCTTATTCTTACGACTCTCACAATGCAGAAACTATGGCGGTTTCTATAGGTATGGTTTCTATCGTGGTTATTGATGGACAAGAAACTAACCACAATATGGTTTCTATCACTGCTTATGTCCTATGGTATAGAAAATCTTGCATTGTAAAGGATAGCTTGTGGTATGATGCTCTATGCTTAGAAACTGCTAGTACTTTATTACATTGTGAGTACCTTAACGGGACACTTCTGAAGGATTAAATAGTCGAGTTTTTTGAAGATTAAAAAGTTTTGGTATAGAAGTTTTGTTGTTGACAGACAAATCACTGACTTGTGGATAGTTTTGCAAGTATTATGGTACTCCCCTTTTTTATTAGGAGGTAATATATTAAAGAAACTACTGCCTTTGATTGCTTTATATCAAATGTAATAAATAGAACAATCTAAATAAAAAAAATACTAGAATCTTAGCGTCACTAACGCAATAAATATTTTTGTCCCCTCCTTCCTTGTTTGCACCGACATGATGATCAGGTAGAGAGAGAAGAAATCCCCCTCCTTTTCTTGTTTGCTCAACTTGAACGCACATGCACATGGTTCTTTTCTTCTTCTTCTTTTTTTTTTTTTGATTTCATTCAATTTTCATGAGTAAGTATGAGTAGTAAATCAAGAGCATAACAGAACTTCAAAGCCAATTTCATTCCTACCGCCGAGTCCACGATCAGAAACTATGAAGAACAAGAGTTTGCACACTTCCATCGATCCTTTCGTTACATCTAAACAAGTTTCATTCTCTTATACGACTAAACAGACTATTATTACCTCATGTTCACTTTGCATTGCGTATAGTGGTAGGACATCATCGCTCTCGACGCGACGACTCACGATGGCAACTATTTATCTATTTTTAAGAAAGTAGTGAAATAAATATCCTGAGTGCAACATCCGGTGGCGTAGATCCGCTGAAAATAATTCAATGTTAAATAGTAGGAAATGAGCATATAGTGGCAAGTACTGATCTAGTTATTAATTGAAACGTACTACGCATATACTCCCTTTGTTCTGGATTAAATTGCATCCTAACTATTTTCGTACAAAATAAGAGAGATGACAATAGACACATATACCTCTCACCTAACTTTCTAATATAATTAAATCTGATCTGATTATCAATGATTGAAGGGAGTAATATAAGTTTTCTTATACAAAATATGAAAAACGCTCTAAGTTTCCCGAGTATTTGTTTAATCTCCCGCACATCTCCCGCCATCAGAATTGGCGCCAGAACCTGCTATTAAACTAACGGCGTGCTACAGTACAGCGTAAAAACAAAAAATTGGAGCAAATTTTTTGACGCTTCCCTCCACCTCCTAATGGCATGTCGAAAATTCTAGAAAATTTCATCTTGCACTATTTTTATTAAGAAAAAAATATCCTTACGTTTCTCCAATGCACTATATTTTAGTATACCAACCAAAAACCAGAATATACTTTAATCCAGAACAAATGAAGTATTGTCTGTATAAACTTCACCCACTGTTGAGGTACCGCTTCTTCAGGGAATCGCACAACATGCCACACATCTACGCATCGTTGCTGTCCAAGCTAGCTAGCCAGCAGTACACTGCCTCGGTCCCGGTACATTATTTTCACTTTTCCAAAAAAATCAAATTTAGTGGCAGGGTTTATAAGCATTTAGCGGTAGGGTTCTTGCTAAGGCTAAAACCAGGCTATAGCAGGGTATTAGCTGACTAAACAAGAGCTAAATTCAACATGAGTACGAATAGCGGAAGGATGGACGACCCATCTGCCTCACGTCGTCTCCCCTGTGGGAGGTGACCCGACCCCCGCCCCGCCCGCCGCTGCTCATGCTCGCCGGCGGCGGCGGCTCAGGGTTTTCAGAAAGGCTCCCCCTGCACCCAGCTCTCCCTCGCCGTCCTCGTCGTCGTCCCTCCTCCCTCCTCCCCCTTTTTCTTCCTCTTTCAGGCGGCGGCGTCCGCCGCCAACGGCGGATCCTGCCGCTCCTTGGGCGGATCCAGCCCACGCGCGGCCGGATCTGGCGTCCGAGGGACCCGGGTGGCCAGCGGCTGCCTAGGGTTAGGGTGTCGGCTGGTGGCGGTGCGGCCGGCCGCCCCCTCTTCCCCGCTCGCCGTGGTGTCCGCGCTGGCCGGCCACCTCCCCTAGCCTCGAGGTCGGGCAAACTTTGCTAGGGTCAAGGAGATCAGCCACGACACTATTGTTCCTGGTGGCCCGCACCGGCCTGGAGGCGCGTGGCACCTCTGCCGGGCTCGCGTGGCTGCCCCTTCGCCCGCCGGCGACCGCTGCCGGACGCCCCTGGTCCCCCCTCCTGTTCCTCTTTGGCGGCAGTGGCGGCGCCCTAAGGTTCGGGGCCAGTGGCTGCGGTCCGGCTCACCCGTCGTGGTGGGTAGTGGGACGGCCAGCCCGGTCACGCCTCGGCCCGTCCTCAGCAAGGGAGGAACCTGGAGCGCGCACGACCTACCTCCAGCCCTCGCGGAGCCCTGGCCGTGGGGTCGGCTGAACCCGGCTAGAGTTCCGACGGCGGCTCCATCCGCCGACTAGTTCTGATGCGCTATGCGCCCGCTGCACCCCTGGCCTAGAGGCGGCGCGCCTCAGCCGGGGTCGTTGCGGTGGGGAGGCCCCCACCCACAACTCCAGCACATCGGGACAGTCCATGGCAGCGGGGCGGGCCTCGCGTGCGCCTGCTTCCCTCCCCCTGTCGTGCGGCAGCGATGGTAGTTTGAGGCTGAGGGACAGCTGCCACTGGTGGCAATTTTGGCCAACCTCTTCTTTGGGGTGGGTGCCAAGACGACCGATCGGACCCTCCTCGGTCTCCCCGCGCCCATGACCGGGGCCTGTGCTCCCGCTATCGGGCCTTGGTCCCCCCACCACCTCCCTGCGGTGGGCATTGGGCCTCGGCCGCTCTGGCAGCGCCCTCCCGCCAGCGCTCAGGGTGATCGCTATGGCGGTGACCAGAGGCCGACCCACCCACCCGCTCTTGCGGTGAGCGGTGGGCCTCGGCCATTCTGGTGGTACCCATGAAGACATCCACCATGGCCATTTCGTGTTTCGGCACTGGAGGCGGACACCATGAAGACATCCAACGACATCATTGGAAGCAGCAGCGATCCGGGGCAGCACGGGTGAAAACCATGTCCTCAGGCCAATGGCCTAGGACCGACGACGGTGGCGAGCAAACGTCATCACCTTCTTGAAGGTGTCGTCTCTCCTGCTCCTCTAACGCTGCTGTCGGAGCAAGCCGAGAATGAAAGATCCCCTGGGTGCATGGTTCAACAAAGTTGGCGTCCGCGGGCGTCTTCTCCTTCCCGAAGGCTCCGTTAACGCGCCCACGAAGCTCATCCGACGCCGAGTCCTGCCCCTGCCATCCTTCTTGTTGTTAGGCGTGGTGGATGGCCATCTTTCTTCTTCTGTTTGTTGTGTTCGTTCTAACCACTCTCTGTGGTTTGTGTCGTCTTGTGTTTCATTGTATTTGTCATGCTTTCGGCCACCTTCTCTTAATGAAAATGACACATGAGGTCGTGTTCGAGAAAAAAAAATAGCGGAGGGCTGTATAAAACAACTCAAGTTGGCTATTCTTGTTTACGTAGCTTGCTTAGAACATACTATTTGATAAGATGAACATATATATATTTATATATATACATAACGGACTTAAGATGTGTTTATCCGCGGATAATACCCTTGGATGCATGGTACTCACTACTGTTAAGGTGCTGCTTCTTCAGGGAACCGCAGAACACGCTACACACTTATAGCTACTAGGAGGTGATCAAGTTGGCAACAGCAAGAAAGCTCAGTTGCTCCCCGTGAACATTCCAGAGACAGTTATTTTGCCTTGAAGAGAAGGGAAATCAAATCTCAAGAACGAAATTCTCTTGCTACCTAGCTGTATTTGCATGCAGAAACGCCAACTCGAGACTAATAGGATTTGTCTGGTATAAACATTTTCCACAGAGTTGGACTTGCAATTGGACTGTGCTGGACTTCGTAGACGACCAATCGAGATCAGCTAATGAAGTGAAAATCACAGCACTAGTGACAACACAGGTCCACAGCTAGTCCAACGCCCAACGACCTGGCAGCGACGTTCTTGAATTCATCATTTATTGCATTATATACTGTTACATGCGAGCAGTGTTTGTCATCGACTTGAACCCTCTCTCGACCAATCTATTTAAGCCGCCCCAAACCCTGCTCATTCCACAGCACACTCAGTCATCCACACTACACACACTACTCACTCTCAGTCTCCGACACTAGCTAGAGCTCACACGACGACGACGATGGCTGTCAGCAGGAAGTCGGTGGTGGTGGCCCTGGCCGTGGCGGTGGCGGCGTTGGCGCTGCTGGCGTCGTCCGCGTCGGCGGCGATCACCTGCGGGCAGGTGGGGTCGTCGCTGGCGCCGTGCATCCCGTACGCGACGGGGAGGGCCAGCGCGCTGCCGTCGTCGTGCTGCTCCGGCGTGCGCAGCCTCAACGGCATGGCGCGCACCAGCTCCGACCGCCAGGCGGCGTGCCGCTGCCTCAAGAGCCTCGCCAACTCCGTCAAGAGCGTCAACATGGGCACCGTCGCCACCATCCCCGGCAAGTGCGGCGTCAACGTGGGATTCCCCATCAGCATGTCCACCGACTGCAACAAGTACGTCGTACTAATCGTCTTTGCTTTGCTATATATCATCGTCCTCGATCGGCCATCTCTGCTTTCGTCAATATATCTTGCGCATCATATATATATATATATATATAGAGAGAGAGAGAGAGAGATTTTCTATATTTCTCAAAAAATTCTTTGTCGCATGCAGGGTCAGCTAAATGATCAAATCTACCACGTAAGTACCAGTGCACGTGATGACGAAGCTAGCAAGCCAGGAAAATAAAATAAAGTGTACGTCGTTGTGGTAAAACAAGAGGAGCATCATACAGTATATATCTATATGGTACCGTAGTAATAGTGTGCTAGCTCATATACATGGCTATATATGTATGTGTTGCCTGCAGTGCAGTGCTACCTATAGCTTGCTTCTCATGTGCTCATGTGTATGCGGGTGTGTTGTGTTGTGTGTGAAGTGTGAACAGCTACGACACCGTTCGGTGGGTACGACCTACTTGTTCGGATAGTTAATGGTTTTGCTATATAGTGGTGCTTGTGCTATTAATCTTTATGCCTCCTTGAATGCCGGCGCATGCATCTTAAAATATACTAACCCTACCTATAATATCGATCTACTTCACATAACTTCCTGATTCACGTTCACAGGAGTGATTTACTGATTAATGATGTAATTACATGGAAAAAAACTTGAAAATTGTGTTAAATAAATCGATGATGTAGAAAGCTCTTCAATAAAGAGAAAACTCTTCTATCTCTCTTGACAGGAAAGACAATATATGAATAAAGAAACCTCACATGTGAGACATACAAGGTCAGAGGACATTTAATGGCACTCTTGATGTTAGGGCACCATCAAAACTAGAATAAACTACTAGATCATATAAACTTTAAAAAATTTATAAAGTTAAGCTAAATGAAAAATTTGTTAGCATAGACACATTAGTCATAGAAAAGGATGAGCTTATCTCTTCGTAATGAGCTTGCTCATCATTCTTTCGCCTTCTTACTTAATAAAATTTTTCATGGCATAGCGTTTTTTTAACACCGTTGGAGCTGCCTTTTGAGGTGCCCCAAGCGCAGCTCCAACAACGCCAGAAGAGCTAATAGTTGCTAGAATATTTTATTAAGTAAGAAGAAGAGAGAATGATAGGTTAGCTCTTCATGCGTACGTATATTTACTTGATGTAAAATTGTTTGAGGGCGGTTAACATTAAGTATTTATTAAAGAAAGATTTAAATATAAAAGTTTTCCATGATCTATGCTTATATTTGTTTTATAATATTTGTTTTATATTGACATGTTGGATGGATCAAAATATAAAAAGCTCCATGTCTATGCTTATAGTTGTTTTATAATGACATGTTGGATTGCTTTACTTATCTATAAAATTCATGTAAGCTACCTATAACAAGTAGAAGGCCCCTTGGCCCATACAGCCGGCCCAGGAAGGACACACTGCTTGCCCGCGCGTCGCCGCCTCGGTCAGTGCACCGCCACCATCGTGTGTTGCCACCGCATCAGGGTAGATTAGGGTTTGATCGCTTAGAAGCTAAAAAATCCCGGGCTATAAATACAAGTGGACTTGTAACTGTTCAACTCAACAAACGAATTGGTGGGGTCAAACCCTTTTTACCCAGCTCTCCAGCTCTCTCTCTCTCTCCCCCCCTCCCTCAATCCTAGCGATGCCGCCATCCTCCATGGCACAGTCAGGCCGGTAGCGCTGCTGTTTAATTAGACTAATTTGGTGTTTTTGATGTTGGTGTATTTTTTGCTTAAAATTCATCAGAACCAAATCAAATTGAATTATAATTTAGAGTATAGGGAATACAAAAAAATTGTGGAAACTATTAGTATATTTTCCTCCTTTTCCTTTTGTTGGCAAGTAAGAAAAAATGATTTTTGAAGTGAGAGAAAAAGAAAACTAGAGCACCTTTTTTTTTACAAGGAAACATAATATATTAGCAGCAAGATGCTGCAATGATGTTTACAAGGTTCAGAGATACATGAGTCAGTGCTTCCCTTAGCGGGCACTGATGATCATGTCCATCGTACAAACATACATGGTGGACATCATTTCCTGTATTGGATACATTTTGAAGAGCTTCTTTTGCTAGACTATCAGCTATACCATTCAGGTTCCTGTTAATCTTTGAGATGTTGCTGGACTATCAACTATGCTGAAATTGTCAAAAAATGGGTAAAAGCCTTCATTCTCCAATCAGGTGGGTTTGTGTGGTCCTGCGAATTCAGGAAGTGAACAAGCTGACTGCAGTCGGAGAAGAAAGAGATGTTGTCGAGATGAAGATGCTCTGCTATGGATGCTGCAAGTGCCAGGCCAGCCGCTTCTGCCATGAGAACCGATGATGTTGAGTTAAGAATCGCTCTAATCTTGATGGTCTACATAGGCTGTACCTGCATATTGACGAAGAAAATGCCAATGCCTGCCGTCCTATTGGACTGGGGGTGTTGATCCGGGGATATAGAGGCATCAACAAAGCAATGAATCCCTAGCAGATTGTCTAACTCCATAGTTTCAGTGCCCTCCATACGTTGAGACATCATGTTCGTACCCGTGTTTATCTTATTTTCATTTTGATTGCTCGGTTCCTCGATTTGTGTGTCTGTGGCAGCGATGTTTAATTCCTGCAGAGCAATGGCAGAGTTATGAGTACGTATATGCGCCGCACCTTTGTCTGTGAGGCCTTGTTTAGATACCTAATTTTGGGTCTAAAATTTGCATAGTAAATGTCCCGTCATACTGTAGCAATTTTGTTTTTATTTGGTAATAATGTCCAAACATTGATTAATTAGGCTTAAAATGTTCGTCTCGCAAAATACAACAAAACTGTGTAATTAGTTTTTTATTTCATCTATATTTAATACTCCATACATATACCGGTATTTTAATGTGACGAAGAATAGAAATTCTGCATAGTAAATTTTAGACCCAAAATTAGATATCTAAACAAGGCCTGAGTGGCTCTACCCTTGCCACCGACACACTGTACTGCCGATCGCCTTGCAGTCTTGCATGGCGGCTCTATTCATCATTGGCAGATGAAGAGATTATAATATTGTTCTGTGTGAATGCGTGTGCGTACCTGCCGACCTGCACGCACGCTGATTCGATCAACTTTAATCTTTGTGCGCATACGGCACCGTGCCACATATGCACAGTTCTCACACTGTGCTTTTGCCGCCGGCTGCCAGGACTCCGCCATTTGGTAAAAGTGTTCCAAAGCTCTGGGTACTCTTGCGAAGGAGTGTCTCCGGAGGGAATTTACATATTTACTGTTATAACGAATGTTACTCATCCTATCCTCATCCATAGAATTGACCTTACAAAATTACCACTGGAGAAATACGTACCCGAACTTCCAAGCCTTTTTATGTACTTGGCATGCTAGTTCAAGAGGTTCTAGCTAGCGTGGTGGCATATTGCGAAAAGACGAAGCTGCCTCTGCCCTGCTCCTCTTTCTCCCTCTCCGATAGCTGGGTCCGGCCACTATTATCACTGCCAGTGGGCCCTAGTTGTTTGATTTGTCTCCTACCTTCGCATCTAAAGCTGGGAGCTAAAAATACCTGCTTCACCCTGCTCCATGTTATACTCTGGTGAGAATTAGCTGACAATCAATTCTCATCTGCTTCCCACCCTAGTCCCTCCTTAGCAAAGTTTATATGAAGGAAAAGATCTTTCATTATGGAAATTAAACCTATGGCCATGTACATTCTAGCATAGAGAATAAAACCTAGTTATCACACAAATTCTTGCAAACAAAGAATAGCAAAGTATCATGCTATGCTAAAAAAAGCACGAAACAAAAGCAAATTATGTTTGGTCTTCTCATTCTAGCTTCTTGCAGCTTTGTCAATAGTTTGGTTACAATGAGTAATGACTCTTTTAATTAAGGGATTTGCTAAAACCCGGTCAACTGATTTTTCTCATACTCTCAGGCGACAACTTATTTCCCCACGTCTCCATCTATCTTTGGTCGCCAGGTCCAGCAGCGGGTCGCCACACTAGCTTAGCGTTGCGGCACAAACCTCCTCCTAATACGAGAGAGAGAGAGAGATGCAACTCGAGACGCTTTCGATGTCACTCTCGCTGTAAAGGCAAAACGAGACGTCACACACGCATGGATGGACCCGGCCTGCTGCCAAAGCAGACAGACGCCTGCAACGTATCGTGTTTCAGTCGATTGCCATGAAAAACAAACCAAATAAAAAAAAAGAAGGATGAAAAACGCCCTCTGTTCCTCTTCCTCCTCACAAATATGATCCGTGCGACCTCGGGTGCAGAGCGAGACAACCGTGCATCACACAGAGGACACCGCGACATCATCGTTGGCTCTTCGCCATGCGCGTGCTCAACGGCAGCCGCCCCACCGTCGGCGTCGCTGACGCATCGTCGTCGGCACCGCCGCTGCTCGTCACGCCAGCGGCGGCGGGGATGGTCGGAGAGGCGCAGCTGCAGCCGGCGGCGGCCGCACCAGGGAGCGACGCTGGCTTCGACTCCGACATGGTCATCATCCTTGCCGCGCTGCTGTGCGTCCTCGTCTGCGCGCTCGGCCTCAACTCCCTCATCCACTACTGCTTCGTGCTCGACTTCGGCCGCACCACCATCACCACCGTGGCTGCACCAGCTGCACCTGCCGGTGGTGCAGCCACTGGTGCGACCGGGATGAAGAAGAGGGAGCTGAGGAGGATACCCGTGGTGGTGTACGAGGCCAAGCCCGGCGCGTCGGCGACCGACTGTGCCATCTGCTTCGGCGGGTTCGACGACGGCGACAAGGTGCGCGTGCTCCCGAGGTGCCACCACGGCTTCCACGTGCAGTGCATCGACATGTGGCTGGCCGCGCACCCTTCGTGCCCGACGTGCCGGAACTCGCTCCTGATCCAGCCGGGTCGTCACACCGGCGACGGCGACGGGGAGGCAACAACGGTGGCAGGGGAAGAGACATAGTGCCACGAGCAGAGGGCG
This sequence comes from Bothriochloa decipiens, assembly GCA_023333625.1. Classification (NCBI taxonomy): domain Eukaryota; kingdom Viridiplantae; phylum Streptophyta; class Magnoliopsida; order Poales; family Poaceae; genus Bothriochloa; species Bothriochloa decipiens. The sequence goes on from CM041646.1 coordinate 37,051,109, forward strand.
GTCGTTTATCGTTTGTAGTTTCTTGTATTTTTTGGGGCTACAGTGCAAAACACGTCACTTTGTTCTTGAAGGAAAAAGTCCAAATTACTCATGTCAAATTTGGTCGATGTCAAGATAACCGCTAAACTAACATTTTAGTTCAATTTACTCCCTCAACATGAAAAGATTTTTTTCTTTTTTTGGTTTCTCTATGTACAAACTTGTGTTTTACTTTTAATTTTGAGAGGTGATAGAGGGAATCATATTTTGTGTTTAAAACATTATGAATTTTTCATCATTATCTTTTCTATGACATTGTATCTCTAGTGTTAATTTATCATTAAATTTCCTAGGCTATCCAAATAGCGGCGAGAAATTAAGATATATTTTTCTAGCATAACTTATGATATACTCTATCTCCTCATAGAATTTTGATATTAAAACTTAACTTATACATAGAGAAACAAAAATAACAAATAATCGTATTAAAGGGTAAACTCAACCAACCAACTTAAATAGTTGGAGGGTGTAAATTGAACCAAATGTCAATTTAGGGGGTTATCAGGACATATGCCAAACTTGGAGGGAGTAGTTTGAACTTTTCCCTTCCTGAAATGTTTAGTTATGTTTTTCCGGGTCTTATTACACATAAAGATATAGGACCGACATATTTTGTGAAACAGCAAGGAGCTGGGTGCAATGTGCCCACGTCTTTCTCACTTCGATTTGTTATTGTTTGTTTTCATTATTTTTGTAGATTTTCCCCACTACTCATCATGCCCATTCCTCGCGAGTATACTCATGTGGCGCAGAATTCCACATTGATTGATATCCCTTCCCTTGCCAGTACTACTATCATAAAGAACTTCCGTGACGGGCATTTTTAATTTACCGCTACGGATGGAAGGTCATGGTTAATCGTGGCCTCCACCGCAGCAGGCGTCGGTGCCAGCTGCTGAAGTTCGATTTACCGCAACGGACAACATAAGCGCCCGCTGCGGTAAATGAGTATTAACCGCACCGGACGACTTATGTTGCCTGCTGCGGCAAATAATTTCCGAAAAACAAAAAAACCCTAGATAGGCCCACCGAGCCCATTCACGGGCCCGACGAGCCCATCTAGGGCTGCAACTGAATTGCTGCCGCTGCCATCCGATCCCCTCGAGCTGCCGCTGGATCTGCGCTGTGGGGCTGGATCCGCACCGTGGACCCCATCCCCACCATGGATTCATGCTGGCGTTGCCTTCGCGTGTGCCGTCGCCACTGTCGCTGGGCCTGGATCCGCCCTCGCTAGCACCTCCCTGTCGGTTGCGAACAGAGGAGATAGGCGAGTGAGGATGAGAGGAAGAAAGAGAGAGACGGGAAAACAGAGGAGCATGGCCGGCGAGATGACGTACAACCGCTCCGACCGGACCGCCACATCTCCACCACCGATATCCTTGGTGGTCGGATCAGCCCAGCGCCGCCAGGATCCGGCTGGATACGGCCCGGATCTGTGGTAGGAGCGCTGGGGAGGGAGGAGCTTGGGGGAGGAGGTGGTTGCCCGCGCCACAGAGAGCCGCTGCCGCCACCAGTCCGCGAGCTCCGTCGCCTCCACGAGTGCGCGTGGCCAGCCGCCGCTCCGTGAGCGCGCGTGGCCCGTAGCCCTGCTGCCGCCCGTTGCCGGTGAACGGAGGGTTGGGTGTGGCCCCCTTCCCCACGCTCGCCGCCGGCCATGGAGGGAGAAGAGGGGAGGCCACTGCTGAGTGGGGAGAGGAGTGGAGAGAGGAGGGGCGCGACGCTCGGTGAGGAGAGGAGTGGGGAGAAAAGTGACCGACTAAAACCCTAAGTGTGAGTTTATATACTCATTTCGTAGAATTGGGCTGTTGGGCTTTGTGTGGGCAGCGGGATTGGGCAAGAATTTTCCACAGCGGGCCTCGTTACCTGCCAGCCACGGTTAATTGATTTACTGTGATGGGCCATTTAAGATGCCCGCTACGTCGCAACGAGCATCTTAAAAGGTCCATCACATTAAATCACTTAACCATGGCGGGCGAGAATACCCGCTGCGACAAAAAAGGCCCGTCACGGTAAATCGCGGGATTTACCGCGACGGGCAAAAAAAGTGCCTGTCACGGAGATAAACAGTGCAACGTCATGATTAATCAATTCTGTAGCAGTGTAGGATGAGCATGGGCAAGTAGTCTTGATTCTTTTTTGTTGAATTTAGTAAAGATGTCCACCTCTTTCCCTAGACCCTAGTTATAAAATGAAATTATCTAAGTTAGCAAGAAATTCTAAACAGTTTTGCTATATCATGCCGCTTGGAAATTACAAGAAAAATTAGAGTTCCACGTTCAGATATTAAATATGTTGTAAAAACTGAATAAGATGTTCCTTTCTCGTATCTCAACATTTCACCAACTCTGCTAAAAAACTAGACCAAAATGTATAATAAACTTAACTTAGTACGAGTTGAGCCTAAATTTTAGCATAAATGGAATGTAATTAAAATTGAGCTGTGGCAAACTAGACTTTCAACCGAATCTTCCCTTCTATACACGTTTATCCCCTTCTATACATACTAGCGCCCAGTTTAAACCTATAAGTCATTTTAAAAAAAAAATTCAAAGTGACTTGTAATTTGAAATTGATGGAGTATTTAGTATATAAAGAATAAAAGAAAAAAAGAAAAAAATTCAGGTGTGAAGTGGAATGTTTTCATCCAAATGTGGAATAGACAACAAACCCTTGAGCCTTTAGTTTGGAGCATGTAGCTAGCTTTATCCGTCATTGTTTTTCATTCATTATTTTCTATTGTTATTGCAAGCTCATGAACAATCTAGATTAGCTAAGGTCATGTGTCTACACCGCTCATGGTCATAGCAATTTTTCTAGATAAAATGGCCCAAAAGCATTTGCTATGGCAATATGCATTCCAAACGAAGTCAAAGGCAACCAAATCATAGAAAAGGCTCACTCTATCCTCTTCTTCACTCACAGTTCACACTTCACAGCTAGCTCAAACCGTTCAACAACAAGCTTTGCCAAGAGGTAGTGTGGCATGCAGCCATGCATGACAGTATATGTTGCTGCTTAGTACCACACCGCTTGTTTACAGAGCAGAACCAAACCTTAACTAGGAACTCCTCAACCCCTTACTCACTGAGCAAGTAGCGATTGCTTGTAACCCATGCGGGGGTATTAAGGTGGTGTGAATGCCAATTGTGGTGGACAGGCTTGGGTCTTGTGTTGCAATTTGTGGCCCGCCCATTCCAAGTTGAGTAGTGGGTTGTGGATGCTTTGGCGAAAGTCTTTGCATCCCAACACCTAAATCGGTGGGCATTGCGTAAGGCTGGCTTCACAGAGCAGTGAATACCACATGCTTCCAACGGTGGGAGGATAACGGGCCACCGCGCCCTAGTCCACTAGGGCCCATCCCACCATCTTTTTTTTAATATCTACTTTTATCACTTTGCAACCAAGCTTTGTCAAAATTTTTCACTTTTCTCATTTTTAACATGCCAGATAACATATTATATATCATACTTTATATTCATTCAATATATAGTAGGCACCAAATTTAGAGGCGGCTATTGTTAGTTTCTCTATCTATTCGTGTCCTATTAGTTGCTTTTTTCTATCTATTTTTTTGTCGCTTTGCAACCATGGCTTTTTGGAATTTCTCCCTTTGACCTACTCATTCTAATGGAGGCACCAAATTTAGAGGTAGTTCATGTTGTTACCCGTGGTGACAATATTTTGCCATTGCTACTAATCAATTTGTTAAATCATGGGTAGTGAAGATAACTCTACTACTGAGATGACAACAATTTGCAGAGTTGTATATTTGTGCTACTGCATGAAGCCAAAGGAGGATTGTATATTAAAGAGGATTGTCTTTAGCAACATCCAATTTCGAAGGATGGTTCTCTTAATAAGAGTAACCCTGAAATGGAATTTTCAGATCCATTTTTCTTGATCAAATCACCCATGGAAAGGGATTTCAAGGTAAGGTTCAAGAGCTATAGTGCTCCTTGTCCTAGCCAGGGGCAATTTCTTATGTGATTCATGGATGTAAGAAATTGGATCTCATGCTTAACATTGTAGATAATATATTATATATCAACTATATTCATTCAACATGTAGTATGCACCCAATTTAGAGGCGGTTATTGTTAGTTTCTCTATCTTGTCTTGTCCCTTTGGTTGCTTTTTTCTATCTATATACTTTAATTTCTCCCTTTGCAATCAAACCTTGTTGGAATTTCTCTCTTTCACATACTCATTCTAATGGAGGCACCAAATTTAGATGTAGATGTAGTTAGTGACAATCTTTCACAATTGCTATTAATCAATCTATTAAAGCATGGGTAGTGATGACAACTATATTACTGAGATGACAACAATATGCAAAGTTGTATATTTTGGCTACTACATGAAACCAAAGGAGGAATATATATTAAAGAGGAGCACTCGTAGAAACATCCAGTTTCTAAGGATAGTTCTTCTCTCAATAATAGTGGCCCTGGAAATGGCATGAGGTTCAAGAGCTATAGTATTCCTTGTCCTAGCTAGGGGCAATTTCATAGGTGATTCATCGATGTATAAGAAGATATATTTGTGTAGTGCTGCGTGAAAATTGTTTTAGATTCGTCTCCCATGGACATTGGCAGTAATTCAAAATTTAATATTACTTTTCTACCACAAAATTCAATACTACTCTAAATCACATGATCTTACCCAGAAAGATAGCAAACTACTTTAAGCGAACCAGCATCCCTGGAAATAAATTCCAAGGAGGTTCATAAGGCTAACCATGTCAGACAACAACCTTTGTTCTTGAGGCAGACTGCCTTACCACAGTCCTAGATGTTTTGGGGAAATGTCTAATATAGAATATATAGAGCCATTCTTCCTCATTCGAACAAAATAATTTACCCAAGAAGAAAAAGGCGAACGTCGTTGGATTGGGAGTTGCCTCTAGAAGGTAAAATTATGCCAAAGCTGTCCATTTTGGAGTTTGCAATTGATTTATGGTTTTATTAAAGTTTGGCTTGCATCTCTCTCCATGCAATTTTTTAGTCATTCAGAATTGAAATCGTATTGCTCAAATATTTGGACCAACTTGCTTCAGTTGAGTGGCACAAGATCCACCATTATGTAGCTATTCTAAAGTCTAGCTTGTTTGAGGTGTTGATCACTTCATCAATCATCTTTATTTTGCTTAAGCCCAACCTACCCTTACATCCATATTAACTAAACCCTTGTACACTAGCAAACCACTTTAGTCAATTTGATCAATTAACACCAAAATCTCACTAATGGCCCTTGATAGATGTCATTTTCCTTACAACTTCCATGCATGTGAGCTAGCTTTGTAGTAAGCTGCAAAATCTCCAACCCTTTCAATAGGCAAACTTGCAGTAGTTAAACTCTGTGACGGCAATAGATGGTAATAGCACATAATTGCTGCAAGCGCATTAAAATATTGAGAGGAACTAAGATGTAAGGAAGAATTGTATGATTAAGTAGGAAAGTGTTTGAAATTACTTACACGATATTTTGTTGGGCGTTTTGGTGAAGAGCTGCCCTTTATTTTAGTAGCACGATTGATGGACCCAATGCCTTGCTTCTTGCAGGATCGACCATGGGCGAGTACAACCAATGACAGTAGTAGCCTTGCTTCTTGCACGATTGACTAGCTAGTGGTGTGACTCCCGACCACTCTAGCTTTGCATTGGTTACACGGAAGACACAAAGCTCCTCCTGATATGATAGAAAGCTGCATGCGATGAAAGGAAAAACGAGACGTGACAAAAGCTCACAGACGCCTGCAATGCCTTTCAGTCTATTCCCATGAAAAAGAAACAAACAAGAAAAAAACCCCCTGCTCTGTTCGTCTTCCTCCTCACCAATGAGCTGGAATCAAATATGACCTGTTGGTGCAACAGTAACCTCAGTGCAGAGCGAGTTCTAGCGAGACCGCCCCGCTGCCACCATACATCACACAGAACCGCCCGCTCCGTCACTGGCCATGCGCATGCTCAACGATACCCACACCGTGACCGTCGATGCTTCGTCGTACGCGCCACCGCCGCTCCACATGCCATGGGGGTCGTCGTGGACGATCGGCGAGGACCTGCAGAAGGCGGCCAGCTGGAGCGAGAGGGACTTTGACGCTAGGATCCACTCTAGCTTGCACATTCTCGCGCTCGGCCTCGTCGCCTGCATCCTCTGCCGAATCCTCACCTTCGCGCTCGACGCCGGCTGCACTGAGGATGCACCTGCACCACCACCACAACATGTTGCCGCCGCCGCCGTCACCGCCACGGCTGCCGGTGGTCCGCCAGCCACTGATGTCTGCAGGCTGAAGAAGATGGAGCTGAGGAGGATACCCGTGGTGGTGTACGAGGCCAAGCCCGGCGCGTCGGCCACCGATGAATGTGTCATTTGCCTCGGCGACTTTGCCGACGGCGACAAGGTGTGCGTGCTCCCGAGGTGCCACCACGGCTTCCACATGCAATGCATCGATCCGTGGCTGGCCAAGCACCCGTCTTGCCCGACGTGCCGGGACTCGCTCCTGATCTAGCGCGGTGGGTCGCCGCACCGGCGACGACGACGGCGACGATGAGGCAGCAAAGGTGGCGGTTGGGGAAGAGACGACATTGTGCCGCGCGGAAAGGCTCGTTTATGCCTTGCATGCAGTTTCTTGTATTATAGTTTCGTAGGGGCTGCAGTACAAAACACATTACGTTGTTCCTAAAATATTTTGCTATGTTTTTTCAGGTCAGGACTTACTCTTATTAGACTTGTAAGATAGGATTGATATTTGTGAAATATTAACAGGGATCGAGCTGGGTGAGAATGTGCCGACGACGTACGTCTTTGTCACTTCGATTTGTTGTTTATTATATGCTTCCATGATTTTTGCAGATTTTTTTTCCATTAGTCATGATGGCCATTCCTAGGCAGGATATCCCTTCTCTAGCCAGGAAGAACATGGACCACTAGTCTTGATTCTTTTTAGTTTAATTTGTTTAATAAAGATGTCCACCTCATTCCCTATACCGTATTTACAAACAAAAAATTATCTAAGCCGGTAAGAAATTTTAAGTTTTGCTATATCATGCCCCCGTGAAAAGGTCCATATCCTACAGCGATATACCCGATTTCCATGACAATGTTATTATAAGAAAATTTTAGGTGATTTAGAGGAGTTCCACAACCAGATTAAATTATATTTCATCATGTTGACCCTAAATTACCTTAGTAGTATGCATTGCTTCTTAGTTCTCTAATATTTTCTTCATTCACCATAAACTGTCTCCAAAATCCCTCAGCATCGTATGCGGAATTCTTCTATTTATAAGAAAAATTCAGGTATTTTAGAGTAGTTCCACCATCTTATCAGATTAAAGGTGCTGTAAAAATCACATAAAATATTCCTTCCTCCTATCCGAGTTTTACTTACACCAACTCTGCTAAAAAGACACAAAAACTCTGCTAAGAACAATCTACACCAAAATAATAACCGTAACTCTAGTCAAAGGCACCGCACACTACCGGAAAACAACAATTTGCCGAGTGCAAAAAACTTCGCCGAGTGCATTCTGTCGGGCACTTGGCAAAGGGTGTCTTTGCTGAGTGCCTGACCCGGTGCCACTCGGCAAAGATTAGCACTCGGCAAACAAGCCTTTGTCGAGTGCCAGGCACTCGGCAAAGTCTGACCGTCAGTAAAGATAATATTTGCCGAGTGCCTGGCACTCGACAAAGACTAGCCGTCGGTAAAAAATAGCAGCCGGACGACGGCCGGCCACCGTCAGCCTTTGCCGAGTGCCTCGCCGTTAGGCGCTCGGCGCAGTTGTTTACCGTCCAGCTGTTTGTCGCAACGATTTTTATTTTTATTTTTTTAATATCCTTTGCTGAGTGCCCAACCACGGCACTCGGCAAAGTACTACCTTTGCCGAGTGCCCAGTCCTGGCACCGGCAATGGCCTGTCTTTGCCGAGTGCCTTGGATGGCACTCGGCAAAGTATTTCTTTTTGCTTTTTTTGAAGCCATTTTTTGTGAGGCCTTTGTACAGTAAAAAATAGCCCTATTTTAAAATTTGGCCCCATTTTGACTTTTTTCTATATTTTGTTGATTTATCTTATTTCATTAAATTTTTTTATATAATTTAAATTTGAACTGTAATTGCATGGAATATTGGAACTCAACGATTCAAAAAATGATAATCGTGATATTTGGTGTATTTTGACGTAACATGTCAAGTTATGTGCGGGAAAAGTGAATTAAAATTATATAAAATACAAACGAAGTTCGAAAATCCTGAAACTTGACGACACATCATGTTATCACATGTGGAGGCTATGGTAAAAAATTGAGAAGGTTTCGAGTAAGTTGCGACGTCGGATGTCTAAAACCCAGACATCTCCATACGTGATCATAATTGAGGCATCCATTGCAGAGGTACTTTCTGGAGGAGGTGTCAAACTTCACACAGCTATACGACACGGAGAATCTTTCTAGCGTACATAATCCACTCCCTCGCTACAATGCTGATGAAAATGAATCCAGCCTCAGCCTTTTCAAAGGGCAAGTGGGAAGCGCAAGTGGATCGAAGCACAAGTTGTTGGAACATGAAGAGTGGCGCTGTATCATGCTGTATGTGTTGAACAACGTTTTCGAGGTGAAGCCGTTCATTAAGTAAGTTCTCAACGAACTTGTTTCAATACGCCGACAATATTCTGCATCTAACTGTTTCTTTCTCGTATGTACAAGGAATTTATTCATGAACACTGGCATCATCCAAGCCGTCCTACCCTACGTCAAACCGATACCCTTCTTTCAAAGGGTGCGGGAGCAGGGAGGCCCAATTTCATTTCTTGGTTCAAAAACAAGGTATAGTCCAATTTAGCTCATACATAGTTTGACATTCTGAATTTCTCATACATAGTTCGACAATCTTTCATGCTTGCGCTTGCAGGCCCGAACCTCTGCAACTACAAGTGAGGAGTTGAGACAAGTTGCAAATGGCTTCCATGATAATGTGAAAACTTTTATAGGTTATGATGTGAATGGATATCGCTTTCACACAGCAGGCTATGAGCAATCTCGGTCTGCTCGAAAAACCATAAACAACGGAGTTTGTACTCCCGACACTGATGGCCTCGAGTATCATGGCATAGTTCAAGAAATCTATGAACTTACATTTCATGGTTTGAAACCTCTTCATCTCGTCATGTTCAAATGCCACTGGTTCAATCCTCGACTAATGAGACAGAGTACTAATATTGGTCAAGTCAAGATTCAACAAAATTACATCTATGAAGGAAAAGATGTCCTCGTTGTGGCTCAACAGGCCGTGCAGGTCTATTATACGCCATACACGTGCCAAGGCAACAAGGCTCTCTAGGGTTGGGGTATTGTGCACCAGGTATCTCCATATGGTAGACTTCCTGTCCCAAATGATGAAGATTACAACAACTTGAACCCAAACACTTATGATGGAGAGTTCTATCAAGAAGATGGGCTAAGGGAGGTTGGTGATAGACTTAACCGAAGCGATCGGAATGGAAGTAGACAATGAAAGGGTCGATGATGAGGAAGCTAGATATGAGGTGCACAATGCCAAGGACATAGAAATGCTTGAGAGATTACATTTAAGCAATGACGATGAAAAGGAGGAGCAACCTTCGGACATTCTTGCTTATTTGGACAATTTTGATAGTGATGACGAGACATATGATCTAGATAATCCCGATAATGATGAGTACTTCTAATACATGTAATACTATGTTATTTTCAATTCGTGTTTGGTTTATTTATTCAACATCTATTTTTAATACATGTACTAATATGTCTTTTTATTTCTTTTGAATTGCAGGTGATCGAGCAAGATGGCGGGCAACTGCGAGTCAAGGAACGTACCCTTGAGGTACCGAAGAACATGCCCTACACCTAGTGTAGCAAAGGAGGAGGAGGCGACAGGAGGGTGAGGTTAGGACCAGCGGCAGTGGCAGTGGCAACAGGGTCCTGTCTACACCTGGCAGCAGGTCCGGTGGCAGCAGGGACACGCAGCTGGAGGAGGAGGGCCATGCCTCGGTCATCTCGGACGACGAGCTTGTTCGACAGAAGGACGACAAGGACGAGGAGGAAGAGGAGGAAGAGCAGTGCGGCGAGGTGGCAGTTAGTGCCAAGCTTTCATACTTGCAAGGTCACTCGACACTTCCTACGCCTCCGCTTCCGACGGCACGCCTAGTGGTTCAAATGTAAGAAACTTTAGATTTTATCACAGCTACTTTATATAACGTGTTGAAAATAAAAAAAAGAAACTAATAATGTTTGTTAATGACTTGTGTAGGAGCTTATGGTTGTGTCGCCTGGTGACTCACGCAGCCCCGACCACATTTTGGGTCTTGTGTGCGAAGCCAACTATCCTGGCCTTGTCACGCACAAGGGCAAGATAGAACCAGCAAAGTTGTGGGCCCACTACAAAAGTGCCCTCGACGCGACTCATGGAAACATGCAGGAGCGGGTGAAGCAACAGTCCTGGGTAAGTCTCGCTCACAAAATTTTGATTAATACATCACATCCATTGGACTTTTGAACATAATGAATTGATACATTGGTTCTGTTTGCAGAGTTTTTTCAAATGTGAAGATGGACAGGAGGAGAGGGCGAACTTGAATTTGGTGAAAGGTGCCCAAAAAAGGATCACCGATATGCATTATGAAGAGCAGGTCAGCATAGTGGTGAAGTACTACGGCAAGCGGCTTGGTCAAAAGATCAGCAAGACTGATACAAGACGTACCACGCTGACCCGGGAACAATACATCGAGGTAGATGAATAAGCTTAATATTGATTCGTTTTGGGGTTAAGGTGGTTAAATTTGGTCTTCTTACATCTCAAAATCTTTATGACATGTAGATGATCCCATGGTGGTGCAAGTCGTATCCTGAATGTTGGGAGCGTATCGTGGATAGGTGGCTCTTGTCGAAATATATCGAGGAACACGAAGCTTGCCAGCAGTGGCATGGGACAAGGGGAACACACCATCAAGGCAGCAGCACCCTCGCCGGGTTCATATGTACGTGAATTCTATGAACTTTTTAGATGCTCTAATCTGCATGTTTCTTCTAATCATCTTGTTGTCTTTCTCACAGTTGGAGTCACATGGTGGCCGACATGTGTCCAACTTCATGGCATATGGTCTGGCCCGGAAGGGTAAGGCAACTTCCGATGTCTCCTTCAGCCCGGATGACCCGCCCGAGTCATACACCTGCCCAAGCATCCACAGCTGCATCACTTCCTACGAGTCTGACGCAAGGTTGGTCCAGCCAACATGGGATCCAAACACCGACGATATCGATGCGGTGAGGGTCATGAGGATTGGAGAAGGCAAGAAGCATGGATGGTACTGCCTTGGTAGGGGAATCCTCAACCCTGACGAGGTTCCACCCTCTCCCAGGTTCGAGCCTTGACCCTGAGTGGAGGCCCACCCATACTCCCACAGCTGTCACCTTCACAGTAGCGGATCGATACACTCTAGGTTAGTCCTGTTGTACTATTCGTTCATTGATTTTTACATAGCTTTGTTACCTTTCCATTATTGAAATATTTGATTCAAATATTGCAGGCCGAGAACCAGAGGGTGCGGGAGCAGATGCAGCAGCTGGAGATGAGGATGACTCGCCAGCTACAGTCTGAGCAGTCCGAGCGGGAAAGGCTGGCCACGCAGGTGAAGTATCTTACAAGTCTCATCCAAGGAGGCTCAGCTACACCCTGCACTCTACCTCTACCAACTCCTGTGAATATGAAACCGAAATGATTCAACTTGTGCTTTCATTGTATGACCCCTCTAACACATGCACTCTCTTGTCCTTTGTGCAGTCTCCATCAGCGGGTTCGAACCACGCACCTGAAGGTGACCATGCTACGTTATCACCAGGCACTCGTGACCGCGCTACGCTATCACCGGGCACTCAGTTTCTTCCGCTCCCTCCGTTGCCTTAGTTTGTATTTCTTTTTCACCGGAAGCTGGACTTGTCATGCACTGTGATCGACTTGTTATGGACATCTTGTGCTTGTGGATTATGGATTATGGATATGTTTCGATGGATTATAGACATGTTATGTTTGTGGAGAAGTGGTGGATATGATATATATATGTGGAATTACGTTTGTGATGAGATTGATGTGATTTATATGAGTTATACTATTTCTGATGTCATATATGTGTGTTATACATTGTATATGATGTGTTTATAAACCTGAAATAAAAAAACAAAAAAATAAAAAAAATGAGCCTTTGCCGAGTGCCAGGGCCAAGGCATTCGGCAAAGAAATTTGTAAAAATAAGAAAAAAATCCTTGTCGAGTGCCTGCCCAGTGCACTCGGCAAAGAAATTAACGTAAAAAAATCAAACAATTTCTTTGCCGAGTGCCTATCTGGGAGAGACTCGGCAAATGATTTTTAAAAAAATTAAAAAAAATCTTTGCCGAGTGTAATTTCCGACACTTGGCAAAGAATCCGCTGATGGACTGGCACCGTGATGTCCGCTTTTTTTTGCTGAGTGCCGGAAATTGTATTCGGCAAAGTCTTTGCCAAGTGCCCGACAGAATGCACTCGACAAAGGATCTTTGCCGTCCCGATTGTTGTCGAGTGTTCTTTGCCGAAGTGCTGCACTCGACAAAGGCTTTGCTGAGTGCAATATAGCCTTTGCCGAGGTTTAGGGTTTAGGGTTTAGGGCTTAGGGTTTATGGTTTAGGGTTTAGGGTGTGCAATTTGCACTCGGCAAATCACCTGTCTCCCGTAGTGGCGTGTATAGCATAAATTGACTGTAATTAAAATTGAGCTATGAGGGAGACAGGATTTTCTACCGAATTTTCCCTTCTATGCATTCTTATTCCCTTCTATGCATACTATTTAGTAGGATTAAGAAAACAAAAGAAAGGGAGAAAATCAGTTGTGAAGGGGAATGTTTACCCCCAAATATGGAATTTACCAACCGTTTAAGAGTGTTTAGTTTTTGAGGAATTAAACAATTCTTGATGAGGTCTTATGAGTTCAATTCCTCAAATTAGGTGGCATCTATACCTTACACTATCACTAACTATTAACTTATGAGGAATAAGATGATGATGCATATATGTCCATCCATTCCGTTTTACAAACCAATCAAAAAATGAGAAGTAAGAAGATGATTGACTACCCATTTCTAAAACCAAACACCCTTTGTATGCGTCTCTTCAAAATTGAACCTTTGGAGCATATAGCTTTATCCATCATTATCTTTCATTCATCATTCATGCCCCAAATTATTTTCTGATTTTATTGCAAGCTCATAGACAACCTAGATTCGCTGGCCAATGCATAGATCGCTCATGGCTGTAGCGATTTTTATTCCCAAGAAAGCGGCCTAGACATTTGCAATGGCAATATGCAATCTCAATGAAGGCCCAGGGTGAAAAAAATCACAATAATATGGAGAATTTTGATTTACAGAAAAATAAATATGACCTAGCATAGTATATAGTACTAAACAGAGATCGTGAGGGTTAACTAAAGTTGGTAACCTATGAAATTACATCGCATTTTTCTCTACTAATGCTTGATCACCAAACTGGGTCAAGTGTACTTGTTCCTCTAATTTAAAATTTTTCTGATGTTCCTCGGTGTCATTACAAGAGTTTAATGTAACACACACAATGATATATTTAAGAACATATATGAGTAATATTTTAGCAATGCTAAGATATTGTAGGAAGGTTTTGCTTACATGAAGTTGACCACTATAAAGTTCTATATCCTCAAGTAACAAATAATAGTTGATGCTCTTCCTCTCTTCTTAGATGGTCCTACTTTTCACTTCTCACGCAAAACTCGAATCTTTTTATGAAAGCACAGCCATCAACATAAGCCAAGCAAGGCCCAGGGCGATAAAATCGTAGAAAAATCCGACTCTCTCTCCTTGGCCCACAGCTACCTCAACAACAAACAACCTTTGCCAAACTAGCGGATAGCATAACATCGGCTTAAATTGACAGTCCTCAACCTCACACTCGCCGAGTAAGTAGCAATTGCTTGTAAACCGAGAAAGGGAATTAAAGTGGTGCGGATGTCCATTGTGGCAGATGGACCTGGGTCTTTGCCACAATCTGAGGCCTGCCCGTTCCAAGTTGTGTAGTGGGTTTTGGGTGCTTCGGCAAAAGTCGTTGCATAGCAGCGAATACCGCCCCCTTTCAACAGTGGAAGGATCACAGGCCACTACGCTCTGGACCCAATGAGGCTCTTATGCCATCTTTGGTGGACCCTCATTTTTTTGTATTTTTTTATTGTATCCTATCTAGTTTTGTGACCGTGCAACCAATCCTCGCCAAAATTGATTTCTCAGTCCCACCTTCTTAACCTAGCATTGCGTTGCAAAAAAAAAGGAACATATTCAGTGTAAACTTATTCCTTCTGCATCTTGGATTGCAAAAAAAATATCCAGTTGCACGATTATATATTCAGACATTCTAAAGTCAAGTTTAACATGTGTTGATGACTTCATCTTTATTATATTGCCTAAGTCCAATCTACCCTAACGTCTAAATGAACTAAATCCTCGTACACTGGAAATCCACTAGTCCATTTAATCATGTTGATCAATTAACCACCAAAATCACCAATGGCCCTTAATATATGCCATTTTCCTTACAACTTGCATGCATGTGATCTTGTAGTAAGCTGCAAAATCTCACTCTTTCAAGAGGCAAACATGCGGTTAAACTCTGTGATGGCAAAACATGGTAGCACATCATGCATTATATATTGCTGCAAGCACATCAAACGATTGAGAGGAATTAAGATGTCGGAAGAATTGTACGAATGAGTAGGAAGTGTTTGCAACTACTTGCATAATATTTTGTTGTTGGTCATTTGGGGGAAGATGTGCTCTGTCTTTCAGTAGTAGGAATGATCGATCCAATGCCTTGTTTCTTGAAGGTCTATGGGTAACTACAACCAAGGACAGTAGTAGCTACTAGCTTAGGCAGTATAACAGCGGTGTGACTAGCGACCACTATAGCTTTGCGTTGCTTACACGGAAGATACAAAGCTGAAAGCTCCTAAGTCATAATACGAGAGATCCATATATGCTGCAGCTGGAAACGCTTTCGATATTCTGTTGTTCACTTTCGTAGCTGCATCCTGCATGGCATGCAAGGATAAACGAGACGTGACACACATAGATATGGCATGCAAAAGCACACACAGACGCCTGCAACGCGTTTCAGTCGATTCCCGTGAAAAAGAAAAAGAAACGAAAAGCAGCATCCTGTACTCTGTTCCTCTTCCTCCTCAGTCACAGATATGATCAAATATGATTCGTTGGTGCAACCTCAGTCCTCGGGTGCAGAGCGAGTTCTAGCTAGACCACCCGCCACCGTGTATCATACAGACGGAAGAGCGCGCTCCGTCCATCGCCGGCCATGCGCATGCTCAACGACAGCCCCACCGTGGCCGTCAATGCGTCGTCGCCCGCGCCGCCGCCGCTCCTCACACCAGCGGCGGCGGCGGGGATGGTCAGCGAGGGCCTGCAGAAGGCGGCCGGCCGATGGAGCGAGAGGGACCTCGTCGCTAGGTTCCCTTCCAGCTTGCTCATTGCCGCGCTCGTGGCGCTCGCCTGCATGCTCTGCCGAATCCTCACCTTGGTGCTCGACGGCGGCTGCACCGAGGATGCACCTGCACCACCACCACATGCTGCTGCCGCCGCCGCCGGCACTGCCAGTGCCAGGGCAGCCGGTGGTGTGCCAGACACTGATGCCTGGCCGAAGAAGAGGGGGCTGAGGAAGATACGGATACCCGTGGTGGTGTACGAGGCCAAGCCGGGCGCGTCGGCGACAGACGACTGTGTCATTTGCCTTAGCGAGTTTGACGACGGCGACAAGGTGTGCGTGCTGCCGAGGTGCCACCATGGCTTCCACTTGCAGTGCATCGATCCGTGGCTGGCCAAGCACCCGTCTTGCCCGACGTGCCGGGACTCGCTCCGATCCTGATCTAGCACTGTCGTCACGCTGGCGACGAAGACGGCGACGGCGAGGCAACAAAGCCGTGGGCAGGTGGCGGCAGGGGGAAGAGAGGACAGTGCGCCGCGCGGAAAGGCTAGCTAGGGTCGTTTATGGCTTGCATGCAGGTTTTTTTTTTCCTTTTAATTCATGGCTTGCATGCAGTTTCTTGTATTATTTTTTCGTAGGGGCTGCGTGCGAAACATGTGACTTTGTTCCTAAAATGTTTTCGCATGTTTTTCCAGGTCTCTGTCTTATCTATTAAGTACACACGTAAGATAGGATTGACACTTGTGAAAGTGTGCTTGTGAAAAAGGATAATCCAGCTGGTTTAGAATGTGCAACCGTCTTTTTGTCACTTCAGTTTGTTATTTGTTTGTTTCCATGATTTTTGCAGATTTTTTTCCATTACTCGTGATGTTCATTCCTCGGCGCAGAAGATATACCACATTAATTGATATATCCCCTTCTCTAGCCAGGATGAAAATGGACCATTAGTCTTGATTCTTTTTTGTTTAATTTAATAAAGATGTCCACCTCTTTTCGTGTAGGAAATTCTATATAGTATTGCTATATCATGCCCTGGAAAAAGGTCCATCCTACACTTCGATTTGTTGAGCATCATGAGTAATGTTTGCTTCCATGATTTTTTCAGATTTTTTCCCATTACTCATGATGGCCATTTATTAATTGATATCCCTTATTCTCTAGCTAGGATGGCTATTCATTAATCTCCACTAATGTTTGATCACTGAACTGGGAGGATGTGTACTTGTTCCTCTGAAAATTGTCTGGTGGTGTCAGTACAAGAGTTCCATGTAAGACACACAATGATATTTTTTAAGAACCTGTATGAGTGTAATTCTTTTAGGAACGCAAGAGATTGCAGGAGGATTTTACTTATACGAAGTATACCACTATAAAGTTTTACGTCCTCAAATACTAAATAATTCTATCTAAAGTTGATCTCTTGGCTCTTCCAGTTGATGCTCTTTGTTCCTTCTCATATGGTGCCACTTTTCACATTTTTTTTTGAGAAACTGGATCCACTTTCATTTGTCATGCAAAACTTGAAAAGTTTTAAGAATGCACACCCATGAACACATGCCAACAAAGGTCCAAGGTGATAAAATCATAGAAAATGTCCACTCTCTCTATCCCTAGCCCATAGTTGGCTCAACCACTACCTTTGCTAAATTAGCCGATAGCATGCATATGTTACCGATTAGTCCCACACCGTCTATTCGCACAGCACAACCCGGCTTAAATTGGCAGCCCTCAGCCCCACATTAGCCGAGCAAGTAACAAATGCTTATAACCCAAGTGGGGGCAATAAGGTGTGAATGCCAAATGTGGTGAATGGGCCTGTGTCTTTGGCCTGTCCATTCCAAGTTGTCATCACGTGAGGCTGGCGTGGACATCCTTTGCTTCCCAATACCTAAAACAGGCCACAGATCGTGGCACATAGCTTGCTTCTGTGGCTTTGGTGAAATCCTTTGCTTCCCAATACCTAAAACGGTGCCCACCTCAGGCTCACGTGTCATCTTTGTCATACCATCATTTTTTGTATTTTTCTTCTAGTCTATGTACTCAGTTTTGTGTCTGTGCGCATCCAAGGCTCGTCGAAATTTCACTCAAGGCTTCTGTGCCATCTTTGGTGGACCATCATTTTTTTGTATTTTTCTTCTACTCTTTCCAGTTTTGTGCCCGTGCAACCAAGCCTCCTTGAAATTGTTTTCTCAATCCCACATGCTATCCTTGCATTGGGAAAAAACGAATTTGGTCTTATATTTATTCCTTCAACATCTACGCTGTAATTGCTTTCACTCCCACCTATTTAACCTTGCATTCGAACAAAAACATATCTGTTTGTATATTTATTCCTTCTACAGATCTAGGCATCAAATTTGGAAATCCGGATACCCAACTCCATTAATTTGGATACCTTTGGCAACGTTTGGCAGACCAGGCCTCAGTGAAATTCGGATACCCAACTCCATTAACGGATATTTATTCTTTTTTTTTGCATTTTTTTTTCTATTCCATTTAGTTTGTGCCCATGCAACCAGGCCTCAGTGAAATTGTTTTCCCAGTCCCACCTGCTTAACCTTACATTTTTTTAAAAAAAACATATATCCGTTATCATTTTCATTTATCAACAGAAAACGTATATATCTTTCTGCGTGTTAGGATTCATGTTAATACCATGTTTCGAACTCAAATGTTTTTGCTAAAATAATTTCTCCCTCCATTGTGAATTATAGGTCGTTTTAGTTTTGACTTAAGCTATGTGCCTCATCATATTAGTTCCATTAAATCAATCTTAGAGTATGCATTGACAATACAACATTTGTCTATAAATGGGTGAAATGTGGAGAAGTTTGATATAGAGCAAACAAATATGGCCTATAATATGGAAAAGGGCATAGCACATAGCACATAGCACATAGTAAGACGATATATAATGCTAAACAGGGATGATGAATGTTACTTGAAGTTGCTAAACTATGAAATTCCATTTCGTTTTTTGATCAGCGAACTGGGAGGAAGTGTACTCGTTCCTCTGAAAAATAATTGAACGGAAGGCACAAATAAAGCTAATGAATAGCAGCAATCAGGTGCCAAGGAGCGCGCGGCGCTTTCGCTATCAAAGGCGATTCCTCGCTGATACGTGCCATATATGCATCTCGTCGCAATCGATTCGATTTCCATCGATCCCATGCATGGCAACACATATGCATGACCAAACAGATGACAACTCGTTTCTGAGTTTCTCCTGCCTTGCAAACAAAATATATAATCTGTCATCTGATCCGTGCAACCACCTCAACAAGTGCAGTGTGTAGAGCCAGCCATCTTTGAGCTTGAACGGCATGCGCATGCTCAGCGACAACCTCGTCGGCGTCGACGAAGGATCTCCATCGGCGACGACGGCGGCGGCACCGCTGGTCGTGCCAGCGACGGCGAGCCTGGCGCAGACCAAGATGACGCCCAAAGGTACCACCACGGGCTTCGAAGCGCACAGGGACCTCACCCTGGCCGCGCTGTTCGGCGTCCTCGTTGCTCCGGTGCGCGCTCGACTATTTCGGCCGCCGACGCCGCGCCCACCGGCTCGCCGGGCTGAAGAAGAGCGCGCTCAGGAGGATGCCGGTGGCTGTGTACGAGGCCGAGGCCGAGGGCGCTCCGGCGGGCGCCGAGTGCGCCATCTGCCTCGGCGAGTTCGAGGACGGCGATGCGGTGCGCTTGCTCTCCAGGTGTCGCCATGGGTTCCACGTCCACTGCATCGACACGTGGCTGTCCGCGCACTCGTCCTGCCCGATATGCCGGGACTCGATCCTCGACGAGGGTGCCACTGCCACTGCCACCGCCGGCGAGGAGGCGACGGCGTGGTCTTCCTCGTTGATTGCTGGAACGTTATATCTTGCATGATAAAGATATAAGGTCCCTACTAGTTGCCTACTAGTTGCCTACTCTACAGCACGCGCCGGCACGCCAGCGTGTGGCGCGTGGATGTCTTCTGAGTTCACAACTGTCATGTAAATTCTTGCTTCATAAATAAATTGTTCGAGTGTGAAATATAAGGTGAGTACTGCCTACTGTATTGTGTTGCTTTATTGTTTTTTCTATACTTCTCATTGTAAAATATAATAGACCCTAGACAGTCAACAAGGTCATCAACAATATATTCGGGGGAGTAGCCACTTCTACATTTAAGAAACGGAAAGAGCTTACTCTCCATGATCTTATGGTTGTTGATCCTATGACTCTAAGATAATTGGATTGGTTCGAGTACCCGGTTCAGTTCACCGGGGAAGATCGGTGGACTAGCTTCTCCAATGCTGGTCCCGACCGGCCCCTAGTTCAAAATCCCCCAGGTGCAACTCACCAAGGTCCTTACCGATGGCGGTGCGGGACTGAATGTCATTTTTGCCAGGTGAAGAAGACGGCCTTGACTTCATCGACCTCCTCACGCTGATCTGCGGACACATGATTTTCTATATCATGGTGTAGCATCTTTTAGCGGTGTGATGAGCGATTGTCAACATGTCCAATACTTTGGTTGGTGGTCGGTCTTGGTGGTTTCACTGATCCCCTGGCATAGGGTTATGTGTCAAAACATATCTCTTGGCTTGTGATGTGCAGGTGTGGAGTCCGGAGGGTGGAAGTGGTCGGGTGAAGGTCAAGTAGAGGCGTGCCGTGCTGACGGGCCAGGTGGACATTGTCGAGAAGGGATCGAGTGAACTCTGTCAAAGGTGGGGTCGAGTGAACTCTGTCGAGCCGAGGGTCAAATTAACTCTACCAAGGGGTCAAGTGAACTCTATCGAGGGGGGCTCGTCCGAAGCGGAGTTCCGTCCGCCATCCGGTCGAGGCCCTTGTCGAGGGTAAGGCTCCCGTGGCAGTCGAGGGTTCCCGACTAGTGTTTTTCTCTCGACCAGTCCTCGACTTGGTTCTCTGCTTTTTCCTGCTGCTTTGCATTTGCTTCGAGATTTTTGAAGAAAATTTTTAAGGCTCCTATTCACCCCCTCTGGTTGTCTTTTTGGTCCTTCATGATCGATGTACTCCCTCTCTATGGAATTGTTACCGGGGGCTATGTCCCTCGGGTAGGTGAGACTGCCCCTGTCAGGTTTGCAACGACGACCAACTGTAGAACAGAGTACATCAAGTTTGAAGTGGCCGACTTCAATCCCTCCTATATCACAATATCTTCGGGCGCTCAACCCTCCCTAAGTTAACGACAGTTCCCATATGGTACTCAAGATGTTGGGTCCTAGTTTCATCAAAAAAAAGGTGTCAGGTCCCAAACATGTACTCTCCTTTAAAGGCGACCTAAAACGGTGACTGTGATGCTGAAGTTGTTCGTATATATGGTGGCCAAGGCCCAACTGACAATTGAGGTCCAACTCCAAAAAATTGCCATGTGCTTACGAACGAAGCCTAACGACATGGAGATACCCAACGGGAAGTCGGGAGCTATCAATGCTCCTATGACTGTTGATGGTTTGTTGCTGTGGATGCAGCCATGTTGTTTGGCTGATCCGAAAGCCGGCTGATCAGTTATTTCAGTGGTGTTCTGTGAGAGGAATAAGCCTTAGTATGGCTAATAAACTGAATGAAATGATGTGTCGCCTCTGCTTCTGCCCTGTCTTTTTTACTATCCTAAAGCTTCTGTATTTTCGTTTACTGATGAATGGAAATGGGGCCATGTCGTTGTGCGAAAAAAAAAAGAGTCAAGTGCACAACCAGAGAAGTTTCAAATCATCTTGACACAAGTGTGCGCTCATCATTTCGCCAAGGACACTTATAAACCTCGCCTTCTAAAAAGGAATGCTGCAAACTGTCCTATTTGAGGAAACGGTTTCCTTGGCAGTCTGATCAAGCTAGCAAAGCAACCGAGTAGCCGAGTAGCAAAGCGACCGAAATGACCAAGGACTTCAATTCGGAGTGTGCCAAGCTGAGAAACATGAGAGGACTGAAAATAATTAATCTTGGGTACATGGTCTCTCTATCTAAAATTGATAAAGACAAAATACAAGACCTGGCCCAGGTAATTTCTTTTTATTTCTTATTTATCATTATCTGTTCATTCTTCATCATCCAGCTAACCATATATCGAAATTACGCCGAGGGTGGCAGGACGCCAAATCTGGGTAAATAAATTAAGAACGCCTGTGGTGGGCTGCCTCACCATCGTATCAGGTCCTTGATTGCAGCCACGGCCCGCTGCATCTCTTGGCCGTTCGCCTAGTACTCTGCAGCTAGTTCGTTGGTCCTGTCCGCCAAATCCACCACCCGCCTCATGAGCAGACGAAGATCCTCCTCTTGCTCTTGGTATGCCGGTGGTGGCGGCGTGCACCCTCCCAAAACGCCATCCTCCGTCCACCGGATGGCAGTGTGGGCTGCTGCTTCCTGCTGGTGATAACCCCGGTCGTGTTGCGAAGCGGCCGGTAACTGGATGGCGTGATGACCTACTAAGGCTGCTGCTGGTACTGCTGGTTTTGCAGGTGCTGGCACCACTTACCATGGATCCTATCATCATTTATCACCAAACCGTCCAACACAGTTAATCAGCTGGCATACGCGTTCTGTGCTATGGTTATGGTTATATTCAAGATAGTAAGTATGTTCTACTAAAAATGCCAAAAGATGCAATTAAGATTTATGCGACATACTGGGCGGTGCCGGTGCGTCCTTGCACTTCACTAGTTGTTGGAGTTGGAGTTGGAGGCATAAAGACGACGGGTGGTGCTTGCGCGTACAGCTGATTGGGAACCACAACAGCTTGTGTGATGGGACGACGTTGTTGTTGAGCCACCCGCACACCATGACCCTGTTGATACGGTGAGCGATCAATTTTCAACGAGTAAAATTGCTCAGCCAAACGCAAACTACAGTACGATCGATCTAGTGAGAGGCAGACCTGAGCCTGAGGTACGGGCCGGTAGGGTGGCGGCATCCTTCCAGCTACGGCTCGGACGCTGGTTGGCGGCATGGAGCAGATGAGATTGAGGACCACCCATATACAGTCGTTGGCTTCCGGTTCCGGCTGCTGGTGGACATTTTTGAGCTGCCCCGGCCGGTCGCTGGCTTGTTACGGTCGGCCGCCCTGGCCTCTGCTGGTTCTCTCGATCGAAGGCGGGACTCTGGGATGTAGCTAGCCTGTTCCAACGACGCCGTCGTCTTGGCCGCTGCGTGCAGCCTCTCTTCACGACGACGGCCTTTTTCAAGAATCAAGATGAGGAGGAAGCATCGCCTATGGTTAATTTGACTTTTGACTTCGCCCGTCCCACACCGACTGCCTCTCCTATTGGCGCTGGAAGTGGCTGGGTACGTAGGGTCGTTAGACTAGTAGCGCTTCCCCTAAATAAAATAACTTCATTCTCTCCCTTACGATGTCAGACGATATGTCATGTGTTGACACTCTCTATTTTAATTTTACATTTTACTATTTTATATTTTTTAATAACATACTTCCTCCGTCCCTAAATAACATTCTAATTTATATTTTTTGCGTAAGTTTGACTAGATTTCTAAAAAAAATCCGTACAACAATTAATTGTATCTCAAAATAAATTAATTATAAAATAGATTCACGGTCTATCTAATAATATTAATTTTATATCATAAATGTTAATATTTTTATATAAAATTAATCAAAGTTGTTTCTCACAAAGCAAAAACGATAGTGATTTAGCGACGAAGACCGTATATGTCTATATTTAAAAACAACATAACCGTATATGCCCACGCGCGCTCTGCGTCGCCCACGCGCGGGCGGCCCGGGGCGAAATCCTAGTCGGCCGCCGCCAGCTCTCCCTGCCCCCATCTCCGCCTCGCCGCCGCCTGAGCATGCTGCCCGGACGCCGGCGCGGCCCGCGGGGATGGTGGCGGCGGGGCAAAACGCCGGGCGAAGCTCTTGCTCCAGCGCATTGGAGGGGGCGCGTCGTCGAGGAGGGGGCGGCGCTAGTTCTTCTCCGGCGTGTGGTAGCGGCGCCAGCTCCCCCCAACCGGATCCACACCATCCACCACAGGTTTCGCGCGGTCCCCTCCTCTTCGCCTCCCCTCGTCTCATGGCAGTCCAGTTCTGGCTCTCCAATGGTTGGATCCAGATTCGCCGGCCTCTGATGGTGGAGGTGGGGGGGGGGGGGGTGCGGCGCGGTGCTGCCGGTGAATGGCCGGGCTGCTGCCGGGATGTGGTGAGGAGGCGGCCGCGTGGTGCAGGGGAGGAGTGGTGGAGGTGTTGCGGTGATGGATACTGCGGCGGCGCCGGCGTCGACGCCGGTCGTGTGGGCTGGGCCCTGGGCCTGGATCCGCGCGGAGGCAGTCGGCGGCGAGGGATGTGGCCGTGATGGCGATGGTTGGTGGCGGACGGCGTGACGGTGGATGCTCGGTTCCCGCATGCGGCTGCATAGTGTCGGGCTCGATTCCCGCGTGCGGCTGCAGGGTGCCGGGCACGAGCGTCTGTCCGTGTCAGCTGGAGTTGTCGCCCTGGGCGGCTTTTTTCGCCCGGCGATGGTGGTGCGGATTTTCTTCGGTGGTGTCGCGGTGGCGTGGCCGGCCATGCCTGTGGCTCGTGGGTGGTGGCATGGTGGTGCTGATGCGGTGCTGGGCACGGTGGATGTCGCCCTACTCCGTTGGGGATCGCCAGCGGACGTAAGGGGCAGTGGCGGGATTCTCCCCTCTCTGCTTGCCCCCTCCTTCTTGATGGTGGCTTCTTTGCGGTGGCGGCTAGGGTTGCGCTGGCGTTGGGGGCAGTCTTTGTCTATGCCATCCCTCCCCCATGCCCCTATCTGTCGTCGTGGGGCGGTCATTATGAGGGCGGAGGCCATGGTGTCCGCAGGTGTGCTGGTCTGGGGCTCTGCTCTAGATCCGGTACGTTCGGGGTGGTGGCGGTTCCAGCACGGGAGCTCGGTTGGCGGTGGTGGCCGGCGGCGGCTACGGTTACGGTTACGGTTACGATGGGCGGATGGTGGAAGTACATGGTGCGGGAGGCTGGTGTTCGGCGGGTGGTTTGGCGGGGTGCTGGCGCAGCTCTGCAGCTGCTCGCGTGGCCGGCGTGTCTACCGCCGGTGAGCTTTCTTCTGGATGGTCGGCAGCGATGGCTTGGCGGGGGACCCAACATCTTGACCGACGTCTGTGCTGTAGGTTCTTCGGGCGAAAGCTTGGCGACGGCGACACTGGCGGATATCGTTCCCCTGTTGAGGGCGTCGCATCCCTAGAACACTCCATGGCTGAAAGCCTTGTCTTGTCTTGGACGAGCGACGGTGGCGCTTGGGCGTCGTGACCTTCTTGAAGGCGTCACTGTGGATTACGGCACGGTCGGGTGTCTCGGGCAGGGCTGGTTCGTCGTTCTCATTGTTTTGTTGCGCGGTGGGTGGCAGTGGTGGAGTAGGCGTAGTTTTTTTGTTTTTAGTTGCTTTCTTTGAGCTTCTAGTGGAGTGGTGGCTCGTGTCGAAGACCCAATCCGACCGAGTTAAGTGGCGTCAAGTAGTTGCTCGCGTCGATGACCCAATCCGACCAAGGTGTTGAGACTTGTGTCGATGTCCCAATCGGACAAAGCAAGGAGTTGAGTGTGCACTAGTTGTGGCGCGAGTCGAGTTGTTTTGGTACCTAGGTATGCGGGTGGAGTAGGGTACCCTCCGCAATTGTATGGTTTTTCTGGCCCGGATTCCAGTAAAAAAACTGGGCTCGCACTTACCTTTTTATTTATTCGTCTAATAGAAATCACGGAAAGCTTTTGCCGTCCTTTAAAAAAATGACATAACATGTATGATGTATCTAGGTATATATAGAAAATTATATATCTAGATAGAAAAATGCAATAACTTACAATTTAAAATAAAATAGGAGGACCAAAGTTAAAGACTAAACTTTAGAGCACTTTAGTTTACTTATATGGTCTAAAGTTTTTATGAGACAAAAGTTAAAATAGTCTATTTTTTGAAAAAAATAGTCTAAAATTTAGTGGCTTAACTTTAGATCGTGAGATTCAAACAAAGCCTTAATAGTCACGTTGAAATGGTCATGACAGCGTCCTTTACTAGTAGGGGGTAATATTAAAAACGATATCCCTTCGAGATCAATGAATAAACTGGATTATGATAATTCTTGCCTAGTTCAGCGGTTTTCCGCCAACTTGACGTTCTAAATTATTAATTAATTATTAATGAGTAATATATTTGTGCACCAGTACTCTAGCGTCTCCCATCTTTTTCCGTTATACGAATAATGACTCAAATATGTCCTTGTAATTATGTCTGCCGATTTGTCAGCTAAGTCACCAAATTCAAAAAAATATCGCTTCAAATATTAACTGTCTTTTTTCTTTAGCATAGTTGGCTCATGAGCAGTATTACAATCATCATGGGCGATATCTCTCAATCGTGGTGGAGTTACAAGTCACTCATTCACTGGGTTTTGACACAGTCTAGCACACTCATGAGCTAATCTATTGCAAGCTCTGTGGGTGGGCGGAAGATGACATCTATCATACGCATGGATGACATGCCAAACAAAGGAAAAAATGAAAATCTCAAGAAGCACCTAACAATACAAAAAAAGGGGAGGAATAGAATGGGCAATGTTTTAGCTCTTGGCTTTCATGAGGAGTTGGTTCTAGTAGAAGATAAGATTATGCCACAATTTTCATTTTTGCTGTAGCTGTTGGTTCTCTATGAATCAGGATTATATATTTTTTTGGATCTACAGCTTGGTCTACACATGTATGGAGAGAGATCAAATGATTTTTGTGAGTGAAAAATATGAATTATTGGCTTATTGCCAAGTTATTGTGTTGCAAATTGACGTCGACATATATTATATTGAACATTAGCCATTGCTCTTCTTCAAAAATTTGTTACTATTTTTAGTGATTTATTAATGAAGTTTAGTTTGCATCTAGCCAGAGAGAGGTTAGGAAAATAGTGGCTTGGCCACTCAAATTATTGACCCCCCACTTATTACTTTGAAAATAGTTTTTTAACATGACCATGTTTTTAATCTACAATATTGAAAATTTTAATTAATTTCCATTGTTACCTATGTTGAAAATTGGGTACTCCAATTGATTTGGTACCGTTAGCCATGTCTGCAAAAGAAATTTTAGTTACCTTGGTCTATTTGCTCCTTTTTTTTCTTCTATCTAGTTTTGTGCGCAACCAAGCGTCGCCAATTCTTTTCTCTGTCCCACCTGTGCTTAACCTTGCTTTACAGAAAACATATTCCATCCTGAATTTAATACTTCTTTCTACATCTAGGCACCATATTTCGAAACTCGGATACTTCAACTCCATTGATTGTCTGGCCAACTCTGAAAAAGAAATTTTATGTTTTCTTTTTAAGTATTCGACAACCCACTATATATTAATCTAGAGGTTGCCAAACAGGCCGGCCATATCAACTCTATGTGATAACCACCTTATTTCGTTACTGGAAACTAGTACTTTGCCATGTGTAATTACACACGGCAAAGATTTTTTAACACACGGCAAAGACTTTGCTGTGTGCAACACACGGCAAAGCGCACACGGTAAAATTTGACTCGGCAAAGAAACTTTGTCGTGTGCTGCATACGGCAAAATATTTAAAAACTTTCGCCGTCTGTTTGGTGCGGCACACGATAAAATATTTTCGTTCGTTATGGCACCGGCCGTTAACGGATATTTTGTCGAGTGTCTCAGCCATGGCACATGGCAAAGTAAATTGTTTTTGCCGTGTGCCAACAGACAAGACACACGGCAAAATTTTTTATTTTTTTTTAAAAAATTACTTTGCCGTGTGCCACCAAGCAAGGCACACGGCAAAGACAATAAGAAATGCAATTTTTTTATTTTATTATATATATATCAAAAGCACATTAATCATCACATCTATATCAGCAACATGCATTATATATCAAAAGCACACGTATATTTCATAAATCCATCGATAATCCATCGAAAATCCACTAAGTTCAACATCACAAGTTTATTCTTATAAGTTTAACATCAAATAGTACAACATCCCTACTACGGCGACCAACTACAGCGATGGAGACCGCTACTGTGGCCTCCTAGAGTGCTGTGACGGACCGGACTGCGGTGTAGGGTTGACGGCATCAGCCACCGGTGACACCGTAGTGGGATAGTTTGAACCTGCAGACGGAGGCTGCACAAAAGAGAATAGATTGCATGTGTTAGACTGAAAATTGAAAATTTCGGCAGCACCTCCCCTGCACGGAGAGGTTTCCAACCTGTAAGAAACAACAGCAGGAAGCCCGACAATCACAACGGCACAAAGGCTGATAATCACAATGGCACGAAGGCCGAAAATCACAACGGCACAAAGGCCGACATTCCTAACGGCAAGAAGGCATTAAACTTTCATACTTACAGGAGTTAAGAGACGAATCAGAGCTATAGCTGGCAACTGCACTGGGGCACCCGATGCCATGTTTTGGAGCATCTGAAACAATTCCGCCATCTGCTTCTGTGTGTCCTCCATCTTCTTCTACGTGTCCTCCAGCCGAGCCTCAAGGTGCGAGGACGTCTCCTTTTGCTGTACTAGCGCCGCCTACAGTATTTCAATCACATGTTTCAATATTGCAAATCGGATCAATGTGTGTAACATTCAATGTACGACGAGTGAAACCGGAATTACCTAAAGGTCATCCACCTGCGACGGTGTTGGAGTAGGCCATGCACGTATGGGAAGGCTTGTGGACGTGCTCTGTGACCACACGTCAGAGAGAGAGAGGGTGCAGACATTGAGGAGTCGGCAGTGTTTGCAATCCACAACTGCCCGTGCTTCCTGCCTTCCCTAAAACTCATGACCACCTCTGTCTCAAGGGGCTCAGTGCTTAGATTGTGATCTGGGCCACGGAGTGTTCTAACCACCTCCGTGTAGTCTTTGACCTTAGCGTGGATGCTCGGGTTAGAGCAAGCCTCGGCAGGTACATCCGGGTTGAAGACGACACCAGATTTCACCCGGCCCATGTGGGACACAGCCCATGCCCTAAACTCCGACACCGGCACCCCTGGCTGTGCCGCCTCCTGCGAGAAAGATGGCAAGATGATTAGAAATCAGGCAAAATTGAGCGTTAGAATAGATAAATAACATCTCCTACAAGTGCCAGCTTGAATGCGGGGAGGTTGTGGCTGCCTTGGTGGTGAGTATGACCGGTCCTCAATGCCCACTTCCGCTTGCCTTTCATGCGCTTTGCGATGTACTCCTAGGAAAGGTACTTGTCCACTATCTTCGACCATGCTGCTCTATGGGACAAGCACCACTGGGGCGGCACCTACGCATCATCAAGTGTTTGACATATAAGATGATCAATTGTAGACATACTAAATCTCAAAACGAATCAATACTATTCACCTACCTGAAGGTACTGCACCTTGGTCAGCACCAAGTCTCTTGAGTCGCCCTTGATAAGGGGCACTTTCAGGATGGACCTATAGTACAAGACGTGGGTCTGGAATCACGCCTCATAAATCATGTCGCTGACGAGCTTGTAACAGGCTTTGTGTGCCGTCTGATCCGCCTTGGTCTCTTGGCCTTCTTCGACCTTGAAGTACTTCTACATACAAACATGATGTATCCATTCATTATTTCAATAAAAGACTTAACCAAGGGAGGATATGTATTTGAGCTTCATTGTGAGACACTTACCCAAAAGTCCGCCAAAACCCACTCCTGCTTGTTGTCCTTCTTGTCATCATCGCCGCGCTTGTACCTTTTCCACGACCAGGCCGCCCCCCATGTGCCATCTTTCAATTTCACAAGGCCGGGGATGAAAGGATCTAATCGGCCTAGAGGGGATGAATAGGCGTTTTTTGATAACCTGAAAACTAAAGCTCAAATACAGAAGTTAAATACCAACCCATAGTAGGACTAGAAATAGGACCAGTACTACTGGTAGTTGAAAAATCATTACTACCGATGCAAACTTCTAATACTACCAGTACCTTATGAAACTATGAAATCAAAATGGAAATCAGAGTAAATTGAGCTGTAATTTCGGACCCAAGCGTTAACACCCCTTTGTTGATGTTGGTGATGAAGATGTTGAACTTCTTGGAGCTTTTCACCACACCAAATCATAGATCGATTCCTCCAACCTAAGATCTTGGGGATGGGGATGAAGAACATGAAGAACACAAAGATAAAGGGTAGTCGAAGCTACCACCAAGCAAGACACATGATTTAATCCAAGGTTCGGCAATCCCCATAAAGGAGTTCCTACATCCCCGTTGTTGAGGTGAACACAAAGGTCTGACCATGAAGGTCTCCTCGCTTAAGCAACCACGGAGGATTACTTGAGATATCCACTAAGAATCAAGGGTAAAACAAACACTTCAGGGTGCCCTCACAAATGAAGCAACACGAGCAGCCACGAAGAACGCCTAGTCGGCTAGGGTTCCAAGAACCCAAGAGTAACAAACACAAATCAGGCCAGCAAGACGAGGAATCCAAGTGCTCAAGTCATAGATCGAAGTTCTCGCTCTCTAATCTCACGTCCCTAGCTCAAATCTTGTCTAGAACTACTATCGGTACTACCGGTGTGAATCACCGGAACTACCGGTACCTCACCAAATATGACCGTTGGGGCATATCAGAATGTGTAGAGGCTAACAGACCAGTACTACCGGTAGTACAGGGAGATGCAACAATGCACATTCGATGGGACTAGAAAATATTCATTGCAACTACCTTACTATAAATCAAATATATCTGGTATTTCTGGTCCTAACTGGTACTACTGGTCCTACTTCCGGTGTACTTCTGATAGTACAAAACTGCAACCTTGAGTGTTCGACTTTGTATAAAAAATAGGACTGGTACTATCGGTCTATAAATCATTTAAACCAGTACTACCGATGAAGACCGGTACTACCGATGCGGCGACCGGTACTCCGGTAGTGCATCGATCGCAACCTCGAACGTTTGACTTGGCACAAAATATTCGACCGGTACTTTCGGTATATAATTCGAATATAACCAGTACTACCGGTAGGCCAGGTTGGGTGAAGCAAAGGACTTTTTCTAAGTGCAGTGAGTGCAATAGTGTCTCTCCAAACGCTCTAAATATCGACATAAGCACTTTTAGACCTCAAATTACCAACCTAATTTGTATCCCTCTTGATAGTACGATGTTTCATATTACTCAAGCAAAGATAAAATTTGAGGGCTCTCTTGAGAAGAAACGACATCCATCCGAACAAAATTTAGGGTGCTTGTATCACCAAATGTTATCATTCAAATCTTTCGATGGACTAACACCTGCGTATTCACTTTACATAAACTTGTTAATCCCTAATTTGATTGTCATTAATTATCCAAAACCCACATCGGGGGTGAA
>CM041646.1:37081967-37096640 GCA_023333625.1 Bothriochloa decipiens
AATGGTTATGCAAGAAAGAAAAAGACTTAAAGCCAACATAACCATTCTAAAATAACAATCATCAACACAATACTAAAAAAATAGGCCAACACAACTTGATATATCGAATAAGGATAAGTGTTTAGCCTACAAGCATTCATCACACACATAGTTCAAAGTTCACCACATAGTTCACCATGGAGGAAGAGTTATACATAACCGAATTAATAGCTACCCTATTACATCATGATAAGCCTAACACTCCCCCTTTGGCATCAAATGCCAAAAAGGATAGGCAACGATAGAGAGCAAGGGTAGAAAGCTACTAGTACTCCTCATGGTCATCACTGTCATTAGGGTCTACCTGTTCTTGCCAAAAGGATCTGTAGAAGAAGACCGTCCACTGGTGGAGGTGCGAGTAATATATTCAGCCCCACTGAAAAGAGATCAAAACACATTAGTGTCCTCAAGAGTATAACCAGAAGAAGGTCATGCATCATGTGTAGCATCAAAAGTACTCGGCTGCTGGAAACTATGCTGCTGTTGTGGTTTCTGCTCAAAGCCCTGCTGCTCCTGAGGTGGCTGCTCAAACTGCTCATCATCCTCCTCCTCAAAAGTATACTGAAAGAGACAAAGGGGAGAGGATGGACTGAGTCCAACTTGCTCCTAAATGCGATGAAGCATCCCATATTGCTTCTCTTGAGTATAGCACATGTAGGAGATGAACTTCTTCAGCAAAGAAAGGGGCCACGACCATGACCACGGCCATGACCACGACCATGGCTTACAAATAATATGCATAAGATAGGGAGCATAGGTCAGAGACTGGTGAGGATCAATGGACGCATCTGCAATCTTTCTCCACAAAAAGTCTGACACACTGAAGTGCTTGTTCAAGCCAAAACAAAAAGAATGGTCAGAGCATGGCCTTGAATATGAACTGAATCACCACCTTTAGGATTAACGGTAGCCCGTATCAAGTTGTTCAATACGTAAAAATAGGGCTTCAAGTAAGTGTTCTTCCCATCAGCTTGCTGCTTATCAAGATACATATTAGCTGCAATAAAACCATCTCTGCCAACATACTCAGCATAGTGACTCCAAAGACTAAGTGCCTCAGGGTCCTCATGATTGAAACCAAGCAAACGTGAAAACTACACATAGTCACACTATAATGATGATTTTGGGTCATCCAATGTAATACCTTGCGGCCATGATCAATGTAGAGGGTTGACCAGAACTGACAAATGATCTCGATGTTCCAATCATGCTGAAAAGTCATGAGCGGCAAAAGGCGCCACTCCTCAAGCCTAGCTTTCAAAGCAGGAATGTCGGAATGCTTGATTTTGTCCAGAGATGCAGGATTCAAGGCCTTGTGCAAAAATATAGGAGTAGGGCCAGTAACAGTGTCCTTGAGGCACACAGAGTAGTAATAATCATGATGAAATAGAGACCAAAACTTTTCATCAACCCTAGGATTCCTAATAAATAGGTAGGGATTTTCCAAACGCTACTGCGCTAGAGCCTAACCATCCTTGGTGTAATCAAAGAATGCACGAGGGCGATCAGGGGTACGAATCTTGGCCTCACAGTGCTGGTGACGAGGAACAACACCATCTGTAGTGATATCCCCAATCCTCTCAGACGACCGATTGAACTGCGGCTGGAGAGCAAGGCCTTCGATTTCAGCAGGATTAGTTAACACAGCCCCATTGACAATGTCCTGATGGCAGCGGCGAGCGCGAGCATCTTGTGTATCAACCACAGGAGCACGACCAACATGGGAAGGCTCAGCACGGTCACCACGGGAAGACTCAGCATGGTCAGCCCTGCACCGACGAACACATTGGCTAGCTAAACGGTCCTCATCTCCAACACCCAAACTCTAAGGGCGAGGGCGAGCACTGCGATGGGTGTTGTGCCGTCACTCCGACATGCTGCAAGGGCCAAAAGGGGGACGAGGAAGGTCTTAGACATACAAACAAGTGCATGCACAATGGAGGGAACGAGGACACCATGCAAACCGAGCTGACATGGTACCATCGGTACTTCCGTTCGAAGGACCGGTAGTACCCAAGTGTGACTCAATCCGCACAGAGCGATGAAACCGACCATGGAACTTGCAAAATTGGCATTTGAACAGCATCTATACTCAATGTAGAGCAAGCACAAGTAGGGAATCGGCCTAGAATGAAGTACATTGGGAGATCGGGGCATAAACTTCATATACCTCAATGCTTAAGAAGAAAAGGCCGATCTGTGCGTGCAAGACCTCCCGGCATCCACCAACACCTCCAAGATGATCTCCAGGGCAAAGGGAAGCTCCCCCTCGAAGGAAATTGAAGATGGCCAGAGGGAGAGGGAGATCGAGGAGGGGCACCGTCGGGTGGTGACGCCACCACGGGCTGTTGCGGGCGGGTCGGGTGGGAAAGAAAGAAGGGGAAAGTTAAAAGATTAAAATTTTAATCAGCGGTCCCTTTTATACCGCGATAACTTTGGCTTACCGGTAGTACCGGACGGTCGGGCGGAAGTACCGGTGGGCAGGTCAACAGCCACATGAAAGTATGCAGTTTTTTTGAACTACTGGTTGGTCCGGGCCTCCATCGGTAGTACCGGTACTACCGGTGGTACCATCGGTACTCTGGTAGGTCAAAAAACTGCAAGAAGCAATCCTAAAGATGGTGAACCATGGAGTGAACTAGAACCATTTTAGACTTGACCAGATTTCATGGAATCAGTACAAAACTATGGTTAAGCTTAAAATGAAAAAAATAGATTTTGAAATTTCACACAATGATTTTGTAAACATTTTATTCAACTCTAAGCCAATCAAGGTATGCAAGATGTCAATCCATGTTACGAGAATCCACGATATTGAGCTCACACCTCAAAGCACAAAATCTTGACTCATCTAAAGGCTTTGTGAAGATATCGGCTAGCTGTTTTTCGATTCTCACATGTTGAACTACGATATCTCCTTTGGCTTGGTGATCTCTAAGAAAATGATGACGTATGTCTATGTGCTTTGTACGAGAATGGTTAACGGGGTTATCGGCTAACTTGATTGCACCCTCATTGTCACATAAGAGTGGAATCTTGGATACGTTGTAACCAAAATCTCTCAATGTTTGCTTCATCCAAAGTAGTTGGGCACAACAGGAGCCCGCCGCCACATACTCAGCTTCAGCAGTGGATAGGGCAATGGAGTTTTGCTTCTTAGAACTCCAAGACACCAGAGACCTACCAAGAAATTAGCAAGTCCCGGATGTACTCTTTCTCTCTACCTTGCAATTGACATAATCCGAATCGGAATAACCAAGTAGAGTGAAAGATGAGCCCATGGGATACCATAAGCCGAGATTAGGTGTGAGCACCAAATGACGAAAAATTCTTAACGGCCATGAGATGACATTCTTTTGAATTAGATTGAAATCTTGCACACATGCACACACTAAGCATAATATCAGGCCTAGATGCACAAAGGTAAAGCAATGATCCAATCATGGAGTGATATACCTTTTGATCAATGGCTTTCCCATCCATGTCAAGTTCATGATGTCCTGTAGTTGGCATTGGTGTGTTGATGGGTTTAGACTTGTCCATACCAAACTTCTTCAACATGTCATTAGTGTACTTGGTTTGGCAAATGAATGTTTCTTCCTAGAGTTGCTTGATTTGAAAACCGAGGAAGAAGGTCAATTCTCCCATCATGGACATCTCGAACCTCTTGGTCATGATCCTACTAAATTGCTCACAAAGCTCCTTATTAGTACTACCAAATATTATGTCATTGACATATATTTTTCAAATAAAGATATCACCATTAACTTTGCAAGTAAATAAAGTAGGATCGGCCTTTCCTATCTCAAACCCTTTTTTGAGTAGGAAGTCCTTGAGACAATCATACCAAGCTCTAGGGTCTTGTTTGAGCCCATAGAGCGCCTTGTGAAGCTTGTAGACGTAGTCGTGATGATATGGATCTTCAAAACCTGGTGGTTGTTCAACATACACCACTTCAGAGAGGGGCCGTTGAGAAATGCACTTTTCATATCCATTTGAAACAACTTGAAATCATGGTGAGCAGCAAAGGCAAGTAATATACGAATAAATTCAAGCCTATCTACCGGTGCATAAGTTTCCCCAAAATACAAACCTTCAATTTGGGTGTAGCCTTGTGCAACCAACCGAGCCTTGTTCCTTGTGGCTGCGCCATACTCATCTTCTTTGTTGCGGAAAACCCACTTGGTACCTATCACATTTTGCTTGGGCCTTTCCACCAAGGACTAGACTTCATTCCGGGTGAAGTTTTCCAACTCCTCTTGCATAGCCATCACCTAATCCTGATCTTTCAAAGCTTCCTCCACCCTAAGAGGTAGCATAGAAGAAACAAAAGAGTAATGCTCACAAAAAGATGCTAAATGAAAATGAGTCATCACTCCTCTTCGTATGCTTCCTATCACATTATCAACGGGATGATCCCGTTCAATGGATTGACGTACTCTTGGGTGAGGTATTGTTGTCCTCCTTTGAATTGGGTCATCATCTTCACTATCAAGGTCTTGGTTGATTGGGGAAGTTCCAGCCCTCCCCCTTGATCTTCATCTTGGTTGCTTTCTTCAACTTGTGGTGGATCTTGATTTGCTTGTTCTCCTAATTCATGACCATCTCTTGATGTGGAAGCATCACCATGGGCATCGGTTGACCCATGATGCATGTATGGATCATGATGGACTTGCACTTGTGCATCATCATCATCATCTTGTTCAACGGGTTTTACTTCACCGGTTGCAAGCTTCTTTATCACTTTGTGAGAAGGATCCTCTTTACCTGCAATGTCCATGTTGACTTTCTCTTTTTGAGAGCCGTCGGATTCATCAAAAGTCATGTCTACCTTTATTTCAGTAAGACTGGTGGTCTTATTAAAAATACGATATCCATGTTCGTTAGTACCATAAACAAGTAGAAAACCTTCATCAACCTTCGGTTGAAACTTAGAGCTTTTGGATTTCTTTCTAAGTATGAAACACTTGCATCCAAAGACTCTAAAGTAATCAACCTTAAGCATTTTATCGGTGAGTAGCTCGTAGGCAGTTTTGCTCATAGTCTTGTGAAGATATAGGCGGTTGATTGCAGGACATGTCGTGTTGACCGCCCCCGCCGAATAATCCTTCTCTGAAATCTAGTATTTATCTAACATTGCTCTTGCAACTTCTATGAGTGTTTGGTTCTTCCTCTCCATAACCCCATTTTGTTGGGGAGTGTAGGGAACCAAAAACTCATGCTCGATCCCTTCTTCATCAAGGAACTTTTCAATGTTGGTGTTCTTGAACTCCGTCCTGTTGTCACTTCTCACTCTCTTGATCTTTACATCAAACTCATTTTGAGCTCTTCTTGCAAACTTCTTGAAGATTTCTTGAGTCTCACTTTTATCTTTCAAAAAGAACACCCAAGTGAAGCAAGAATAATCATCAACAATTACAAAACTATATTTGTTACCTCCAATGCTTATATAAGCACTGGGTCCAAATAAATCCATGTGTAGTAACTCAAGCAGTCTTGATGTTGACACCATGTTCTTTGCGGGATGTTTGGCTCCAACTTGTTTTTCTGCTTGACATGCACTGCAAATCCTATCTTTCTCAAAAGAAACATTTGTTAGTCCTAGAATGTGTTCGCCTCTTTGAAGGTTGGCCAAGTTCCTCATCTCAACATGAGCTAGTCGGCGATGCCACAACCAACCCATGCTAGATTTTGCCACTAAACAAGTCTTAAACTCCACTCTACTAGCTGTGAAGTCAACTAGATAGAGCTTGCCCTTTAAATGACCTATGAAGACAATAGAGAAATCCACCCTTCTAGAGACTTCCACACCCTTATCCGTAAAGAGACAATTGTAACCCATCTCGCAAAGTTGTGAAATGGATAACAAAATGTATCCCAACAAATCCGCAAGTAATACATTTGAAATTGAATTATCATTTGATATAGAAATTTTACCCAAACCAAGAATCTCTCATTTACTATTGTCACCAAATGTGATTCTTTCACCCATGCCTTCATTTGGTTGAAAGGAGTCAAACATTTTCTTCGCTCTGGTCATATGATTGGTGCATCCACTATCTAGCACCCAACAAGGTCCATCGGAGGAATAGGCCTACAAAACAAAATTAAGCCTTTGTTTTAGGTACCTAATTTGACTTGGGTCCTAGAGGGTTAGACACATAAGATTTGGGCACCTAAACACTCCTCAAGATTTGCCTCCTCTTGAGGACACCCACATATTTTACAACAATTTTACCACCCTTATCCCATCAACATAAATAATCACAAAAGTTGTTTCTTGAGATAGGCACTTGTTGCTCGGGAACTTTCACTTCTTTCTTCTTGATGTTCTTGTTGTCGGAGGAAGCGCTAGGAGAAACCTCAACATTATTCACCTTGTTGATGAGATCAACAAGAGGCACAGTCTTGTTGAACTTTACACAAGGCACACCATTTACCATGTTTCTCCCATTTGCCTTACCATGATACCTATTGTAATCGAGGCCATCCTTTATGAGTGGATGCCTTGATGCCTTATAAATTATGGTTGATTGCTTATCCTTACTCTTGCAACCAATCTCCACAATGGCCTTCAACCTAAGAATATCCTTTTCTTTCTTCTCTAGCTCAACAAGGTTAGTAGCCTAAGAATATCCTTTTCTTTCTTGTCTAGCTCAACAAGGTTAGCAGCACATGCATTTAATTCAACATTATAGCATTTTACACATCCTTTACTTGTTGAAGCATTGGAGTCCTTAGAAGTAGTAGAAGTGCTCTTCCAAAGAGTGTCATAGTTTACCTCAAGCTCATGATATTTATTTGTCAAGCTTATGATACTTTCTTGAGATAAACTATAATTATTCTTCAGACTAGCCAAAGAGTCATTTAGTGTAGAATGTTCCTTAGTCAATCACTCAAATGAGTCCTTGGCCAAAGAAAATTCTACACTTAACTTCTCAACCTTCTCCCTTTTCTTGGTGAGACATGCATCTAGTCCTTGGTTCTTCACCCTTTCCACTAGGAGCATTTCACTTTGTGACTCAATGCATGTCTCTTGCTCTTCTACGATGTACATCAATTTTAAGATTTTAGAGGCAGCTTCCTTTTCATATAGCTTAAGGATTTTAATTGCATAGTTTTCATCAAGCTCATCTTCATCATCACATTCATCATTAGAGTGTGTGGGAGTGTGGGATGATAACTTTTCCTCCTTTGCCATAAGGTAAGTAGGAGTGTCGTTGTCGTCGTCGGAGAGGTTGGCAAAAAGCTTGGGTGAGAAAGAAGTGTTGGTGAAGAACGATGTCGATCAAGAGGATGCATCATGTATAGCAATTGCAGCTACACTCTTCTTTTTATTGTCATTGTCTTCATCGCTATCATCATCGGATTGCCATTCTTCACCTATATGTGCTTCACCCTTCTTCTTGCTCTTGTACTTCTTGTCACCTTCCTTGTTGTACCTTGATATCTTGCCTTTGTTTGGGCAATCCGTAGCAAAGTGACTGGTGAGTCCACACTCATAGCAAAATCTCTTCCTATATTGCTTGTTTCCACCACTACTCCTCACCTTTTGTTTTTCTTGATCAAGAACTTTGCATAATTTTTCACCACAAGAGCTTGTTGTTCATCAAGTTCTTTATCACTATCATCATGCTTGTGCTCATAACATCCTTTGTTGCAATGACTTGACCCACTTCCATGAGATGCCATGAGGGTAATGTTTCTCTTTTGACTAAGTGTTTCTTTGACCTCATCATCTAGAACTTCATGATGCATAATCTTTGCAAGCATCTCTTGTGTTGTCATTGTGGTGTAATTTTCTCTTTCTATTATCATGAAAGCTAGCATGTTGTTCTTTTCTCTATACACTCTACATAGCTTTCTTGCAACAGCTTGTTCATCCCATCATGTACATCCGAGTGCTCTAACTCTATTGATCAAGGTCATGAATCTATCATACATAGCTTTAGTGGTCTCTCCTTCAAGCATGGTAAACTTCTCAATTTTTCCTTGTAGAAGCTCAATGTTTCCAATTCTCACACTCTTATCTCCTTCAAATGATATTCTCAAAGTTTCCCAAATTTGCTTTGCAATTAACCATATCATTGACTTTGTTGTTGTCTTTCGGAGTGAGACATTGCAAGATCAAAGTTGCAGCCATAGCATTGTAATGAAAATCCACCTCATCTTCGGGTGTCCACTCAGTAGGTTTTTCTAGAATATCCACACCAACTTCAACCGCTTCCCAATATCTTGCGGCTATAAGATGCAACTTCATCCTATCAGCCCAATCGGTGTATCTTACTCCATCAAAAGGAGGTGGCTTGCCAATATTTACCATTGGCATGTGAGGGTTGGTGTTCTTGCTTGTTGAGCTATAGTCATGTCCCACTTTTGAGTATCTTTTTGGTGCTTTGCTTGCATCATCACCTTCATTTTCATTCTCTTTGCTAGTTGCTTCTTGACCTTTCTGGTCAATGATCTCTTGCATCTTGTCAAGTCACTCTTGCATCTTGTTCATTTGCTCTTCTTGTTGCTTTTGAAGTGTCACGGTGAGTTGGGCCATGATTTGATCAACCAAGCTCTTTATTGTAGCTTCATCCATCTTGGCCAATGTTACTCCTCACGTGGTGAAGCGTTGATCCGAAGGACCTTGCTCTAATACCACTTGAATGGATCTAATCTGCCTAGAGGGGATGAATAGGTGATTTTTGATAACCTGAAACTTAAAGCTCAAATGCAAAAGTTAAATACCAACCGGTAGTTGAAAAACCAGTACTACCGATGCAAAATTTTAGTACTACAGGTACCTTATGAAACTATGAAATCAAAATGGAAATCAGAGTAAATTGAGTTATAATTTTGAATCCAAGCATTACCACCCCTTTGTTTGTATCACTTCTTGGAGCTTTTCACCACACCAAATCGTAGATTGATTCATCCAACCTTAGCTCTTGGGGATGGGGATGAAGAACACAAAGAACACAAAGAACAAGGATAGTCGAAGCTACCACCACAGCAAGACACACGATTTAATCCGAGGTTCGGCAATCCCCACAAAGGAGTTCCTAAATCCCTGTTGTTGAGGTGACCACAAAGGTCAGACCACGATGGTCTCCTCGCTCAAGCAACCATGAAGGATTACTTGAGATATCCACTAAGAATCAAGGGTGATACAAACACTTCGGGGCGTCCTCACAAATGAAGCAACATGGGCAGCCACAATGAACACCTAGCCGGCTAGGGTTCCAAGAACCTAAGAGTAATAAACACAAATCAAGCTGGCAAGACGAGGAATCTTAGTGCTCAAGTCGTAGATTGAAGTTCCCGTTCTCTAATCTCATGGCCCTAGCTCAAATCCTTGTGGGGATGAAGTTTTGGGAGCAAAGGAGCAGAAGATTGGGAATTGTTTCTCTCGGGTGTGAATGAATGGAATGAGCAAGTGAGAGAAAGGAGAGATGTGAGGGGTATATATAGTGCTTGTCCAGATTAACTACCGGTACTACCGGTGTGAATCACCGGAACTACCGGTACCTCACCAAATATTACCGTTGGGGCATGTCATTATGTGCAGAGGCTGAAAGACCGGTACTACCGGTAGTACAGGGAGATGCAACAATGCATGTTTGACGGGACCAGAAAATATTTGTAGCAACTACCGGACTATAAATCAAATACATCTGGTACTTACGATCCTAACTGGTACTACCGGTCCTACTTCCGGTGTACTTCCAGTAGTACAGAACTGCAACCTCGAGCATTCGACTTTGTAGGAAAAATTGGACTGGTACTACTGGTCTATAAATCATTTAAGCCAGTACTACCGATGAAGACCGGTACTACCGATGCGGCGACCGGTACTTCTGGTAGTGCATCGATCACAACCTCGAGCGTCTGACTTGGCACAAAATATTCAACCGGTACTTTCGGTATATAATTCAAATATAAACAGTACTACCGGTAGGCCAGGTTGGGTGAAGCAAAGGACTTTTCTAAGTGCAGCGAGTGCAACGGTGTCTCTCCAAATGCTCTAAATATTGACATGAGCACTTTTAGACCTCGAATTACCAACCTAATTTGTATCCCTCTTGATAGTACGACATTTCCTATTACTCAAGCAAAGATAAAATCCGAGGACTCTCTTGAGAAGAAACAACGTCCATCCAAACAAAATTTAGGGTGCTTGTATCACCAAATATTATCATTCAAATCTTTCAATGGACTAACACCTACGTATTCACTTTAGATAAACTTGTTGGTCCCTAATTTGATTGTCATTAATTATCTAAAACCCACATCAGGGGCGAATGCACTTACAGGGGAAGTGTTTCTTGCACAGACATCCCATGATGTTAGAAGGGATGCGTGGGGGGTCAAGAGAACCTGACAAAACTAGTCAGCCCCTACGTAAGTGAGTAATTAAGAAAAATTATCAGTTTCTATTTTGAAGGGCGTAGCTCAGGATGCGAAGGACTATGAAGGGTTGTGGCACCTCGCAGGTAGGGAGTGGGCTGAGCAGAACTATCCTTCATCTGCTGACTCTCCTTGCCCCCAGTGGAGTGTCTGTGGCCGTGCCCGTGGCTGCCACGTGGTCCTCTAGGGTAGGAGACGAGTCCTCTAGCTGGTCAAGAGCCGAGGGAGGAGGCGGGTCCCTCCTAGTGTGATCGGGAGGGCGACCACGACCCCTCCCCCTCCCCATCTTGGGGTGACCCGAGCCTACTCTCATTGTTGCCCCAGAAGACATCCCCGTGCCTCCATCATGAGGGCG
Source organism: Bothriochloa decipiens (assembly GCA_023333625.1). NCBI lineage: Eukaryota > Viridiplantae > Streptophyta > Magnoliopsida > Poales > Poaceae > Bothriochloa > Bothriochloa decipiens. Next base: position 37,092,757 of record CM041646.1, read on the forward strand.
TAGCCTCTGGTACACCGAGTAAGCCAGCCTTGGTGTACGGTTGCCCGCCATCTTTGGTCTGTCACCTGCAATTTACAAAGAATGAACAACAAGCGTTAGTACAAACATTACAAATGGTTCAAAATGAATAAACATAACAAAATTTAATGAAAAACATAGTATTACATGCTTTAGGAATAATCTTCAGCATTGGGGTCATAGGTCTCGTCATCACTGTCAAAATTGTCCAAATAGGTTTTGTGTCTTCCTCATTGTCTCTGCCTAAATGGAATCGCTCAAGCATTTGAATGTCCTTCGGATTTAGCACTACATCTCCAGGGTCATCATCATCAACTGTTTCATTGTCTACTTCCATGGCGGTCACACCGGGTAAGACTGTCTCAAAGCTCCCTTGTAGCCCACCTGCTTGATAGAACTCTCCATCATATGTGTTTGTGTCAAAGGTGTAATCGTCATCATTTGGAACAGGTAGTTTACCATGCCAAGATACCTGGTGCACAATAGACCAACCCTTAATATGTCTTTGTCTTGGCACATGTATGGTGTATGATACACCTACACGGCCTGTTAAGCCATAATATAGAAATCTTTTCCTTTATAGATGGAATCATTTCTAATCTCAACTATGACAAGTTGAGGTGTCCCTCTCGTTTGTCTAGGATCAAACCAGTGGCACTTGAATATGATAGGGGTAAGAGGTATCTGGCCCTCATATTCAAGTTCATAAATCTCCTCAATTATTCCATAGTAAGATCTCCTCAATTATTCCATAGTATTCGACGCCATTAGTACCCGTCATAAAAACTTGGCAGTTAGTGGTTTTCCGACCGGATCAGGTCTGCTCGTGTCTTGACGTGTGGAAGCGATATCCGTTCACGTCATAACTGGTACATGACTTCAGCCTTTGCTTGAAGCTGTTTGCAACCTGTATCAACTCGACACTCATGGACGCATTGGTCTATGCCTGTAAGCTCAAGCATGATCATCATTATATTATTGGAACGTACGAGCTATTAAGGAATATCGATGAACGTATGAGCTAAATTAGAAAGTACCTTTTGTTTGAACCAAGAAATGAAACCAAGCCTATCATCTCCCGCACCCTCTGAAAGAAGGGTATCATGTTCGTGCAGGGTAGGATCCCAATCCATATGGCACTCTTGACAAACAAATTCACTGTACCAAAGAGAATCAATGGGGTTCGATATAGAATAATGGCGTCGTATTGAAACAAGTTCATTGAGAACTTACTTAATGAATGGCTCAACCTCGACAAGGTTGGTGAACACATATAGCATGATTCTACGCCACTCCTCTGCATCCAATTTCTTGAAGGTCGATCCACTTGCGTGACATAGTTGGCCTTTTGAAAAGGCTGAGGGTCGATTCAACTTCGTCAGCATTGTAACAAGGGGGTAGATTATGCTTGCTAGGAAGGTTCAGCTTGTAGTAGGATGTCATGAAGTTTGATACCTCCTCCCGAATGCTTGCCTCTACAATGGAAGCCTCAAATCTGGCTTTATTCATACATTTCTTGCAAAGAGTCTTTAGACATCTCTCGATTGGACAACACCAACGGGCCTGCACAGGCCCCCCAACCGTGCCTCATTCGGGAGGTGCACAATCAAATGCTGCATCGGTAAGAAGAAGTCAAGTGGAAAGATCTTCTCCAGCTCACAGACCAACTCAGGTGCCATGTTTTCCAATTCTGTAATGATGTTCAGAGATAGCTCCTTGGCACAAAGCTGGCAGAAGAAGTAGCTCAACTTTGCCAGCACTAGCCAAACTTGCTCAGGGACATAGCCTTGAACCATCGATGGAAGTATCCGCTCAATCCATATGTGGTAGTCATGACTCTTCATCCTGTTGACTCGCAGAGTCTCCAAGTTCACACCCATGCTCAGATTCACTGCATACCCATCAGGGTACATTAAATCCTTGATCCATCGAAATACTTTCCTCCTTTCATTGATTTTCAAGACATAGGGGGCCTTAGGCCTTCTCCACTACTTTCCTATTACAGGAGGCTGCATCTCTAGGTTTGGCCTATCGCACAACCTCTCTAGGTCCACTCTAGCCTTATTGTTGTCCTTAGACTTATCAGTGGCCATGAGCATTCCCCAAAGTGTCTCGGCGATATTCTTTTCAGTGTGCATGACATCAATGTTATGGGGCAGTAGGAGGTCATCGAAATAGGGGAGCCTCGTCAAGCTAGACTTATGAGTCCACATATGTTGCTCACCATATCCCACGAAACCACCTTCTTCTTTGGGCACGAGAGCATCTATGTGAGCATGAACCTCAGACACAATCCTCAAGCGTGGTCTAGGGTCTGTCACTTTGACACCTTTCGTAAAGCTCTTGACGTCTTCTCTGAATGGATGGTCAAGAGGGAGGAATTGATGATGTTTGTCGAATGATGAATACTTGCCACCAGACTTCAACCATGTGAACCTTACAGCTTCCATGCATATTGGGCATGGGAACTTCCCATGAACACACCAGCCCTTGAATAACCCATATGCCAAGAAGTTGTGCAGGGAGTATTTGTACCAGACATGCATCTTGAAGCTTTCCTTTGTAGCTCAGTCGTATGTCCATACCCCTTTGTCCCAAGCATGGATCAATTTATCTATCACAGGCTCCATGAAGACACCCATCTCCCCGGGTGTCCAGGAATGATCAACATCATGAACACAGTATGCCATTGAAAGGAGACACCAGGGGGAGATTCGGGGGGATGACGAACACGGGCCAACATGTGTATGGTGCAACCATCATACCATATGAATTGAACCCATCTGTTGCCAGCGCGACATGTACATTACGAGCCTCCTCTGCTTTGAGATGATGCCGTGCATTGAAGTACTTCCATGCATCAGCATCAAATGGATGTACCATCTTGTCAGGATTGTACCGTGTGTCATTTTTGTGCCATGTCATCTGTTTCACCAATTCCTTGGTCATGAATAGTCGTTAGAGCCTCGGTAGGAATGGAAGGTGTCGTAGGACACTCATGGGGATCTTAAGCTGCCTATTATGGCCATCGCCCGAGTCTACCTCCACGTACCTAGAGGATTCACACTTTGAGTAGTACTTTACATCTGCGTGTTCTTTCCTAAATAGGACGCACCCCTTCGAACATGCATGTATCTTGTCATACGACATCTTCAGTCTAAGAAGAAGCTTCTCTGACTCGTTCGGCATAATGTGTGTCGTTGGTAGCATACCGCTCCACACGGCCACCATCTTGTCGAAGCCCTCTCGACTTAGGTTTAACTCAGCCTTGAACCCCATTATGCGACCAATGGCATCCACTGAGAAACAATAGTATGATTGTGAAGGGGTCTCTGTGCTGAGTCCAACATCAGGTAGAAGGCATCTGCGACAGCCTCAATCTCTGCCTTATCACGTCCATCAGCAAACTGAGCTTACTGAGTGTCACACAGCATGTCTGCTACCCTAGCATCATCATCAAAAGCCTCAACCGTGGTCTCACCACCACCTCTCTAATACGATCGGCTTCACCATGTGGTACAACCGGTGGTAGCCCAGAGTAAATCCATACTTCACAATATGTTGACCCATGGTTAACTTGTCTTTCCTTCTTCTATTGGCACAATGGTTGCAATGACACAAAACTAGAAAATGGCCTTCAGCACTCTCGCCAAATGCATGCTCTAAGAATTCATTGACCTTGGTTATAAACGGCCAGTCCCTCTGCGGTGTGTACAGCCACTCACGGTCCTCCATCCTTTAACAGATATATAACATGAAGTAATGTGACTATCAATTGCATCTATGTGGTGTCCCTACTGTCTAATAGGTGAGGATAGGTCCTAATCCAACCCGTAGATACGCGGATGAGTTAGTTTCCATGGTCC
>CM041646.1:37101640-37172569 GCA_023333625.1 Bothriochloa decipiens
TGACCGTCACCGTGCTCGCAGGTCGGGACATGCTTCCGCCGGAGGGGAGTGGTCGTGCCGCTCGCTCGTTCCTGGCGCCGATGCAGCCCACCGTGACCCACCGAGCTCCTCCATTGTGTACTCATGCGATGGCGACCCGGTCGTTCCTGGCGACGGCATAGCCCGCCCCACGGCAGCCCGATTCACAGCGACGGCGCCTCACCCACCTCCCGTGAGACAGCTTCAAGGGGTACCTCATCGCGGAGGTGAGGAGCAGGGAGCACCGCGGCCGCCTGCTGATGCGTACGATGAACGGGGACCGAAAAGTGGATCTCGGGACTAGACGGAAATTTATTAGAGAAGGCAATAACGGGTCCGCTGGCCGCCCGCTCGATTAAGCATCTGTACCCGATTTATTCAATGTGGGAGCGCTCGCGTGTACAGTAACCAGGCCGGAGTAGCTAAGGATTTTCCATGTATATATCAACTCTTATATATATGCCAACGCTATTTACCAGCCAGCGCGGTATTTATTATCAAACGCGCCGGCGCAGTCCGACGAGGCACCTCGTCAGAATCCCACGACAATAAATCTATTACTAATTGCTGGTTGCGTGAGATTCCCTGGACCACGGAACGACACGCAGATTTACGGCTAATTGGTTTAAAAAAACAAAGGTTTACTGCTGATTGAAGGATCCGGCTCCATGCATCTGACAACAACCACTGGCATGCAGCCTTTCCTTCAACCGAAAGATTCCCAACCGTAACTACGCTACTACTCCGTAATTCTCACAAACATTAACCATAACAAATATTTCTTTTCTGTAGAAAAATATTCTGCCACCTCGGTCTATTGACCGTAATTCCCTTAGACTATTGACCGTAATTCTCGTTCAGTTTTAACCGTAATTCCCTCTTAGCTGTAGCCACGGTGCAATACTAGTGATAATTGTTACTCATTTGTTTTTAGGAATTACTTTCTTCCCAAATGTTACAATTAGTAATAAAACTCACTTTGTCATGCACCCGCAAGATCGGAATCATGCTTTTACTACTCATTAGTATTTTTAGAAATTACTTTTCTTCTCTAAATGCCCCAATTAGTAAATAAAACTCCTTATCATGCATCCCAATGACTCGGTAACTTAGGATCAGGCTTTTCTTCCCTACTGACCCAATCTAACTCCTAGAAAGAATCAAATCATATCGTCAGCGTTATACTAATGGGAGCGCCCGGCACTAATAACCGCGCCCCCCCCCCCCCCTCGTTAATCCCGCGGTCCCGCCGCCCCCGGCCGCGCGCTTCTCCCCGCCACTCATGGAACTGCCGGCCGTGCTAATCCTCCTCCCAGCTCTTTCTACGGAACCGCCGCCTGCGGACGATGTGCAGCTCACCCGGTGGCCTGTGCACGACGACGCTCCTCCCTAAATCGCGTACCCACATGGCAAAGCGGTTCCAGTAGAGAAGCCTGCAAACTCGCGTGTGGCCGCTAGGTAGGGATCTGCGTGGGCTGCAGTGGCGGCAGCCCCGCGAGCGCAGCTGTGAGCTCGCGACCCAGTGCTGTGCGTCTACAGCCGGCGGCGGGCGGGCGCATGGCGCGGAGGTCTGTTGAGGCAGGCCTCGACGGTGCAGGGTGCACAAATCAGCGGATAGGAGATGGTAATGCTAGATGGATTTTGACCTTCGGCCTACGAGTTCATCCTCTTAATCGTTGCCCGCACCGTAACCCTCAGCACCACGCCTCCCGTCGTGCCACCGGCCACTGCCAGTCCGTCCAGCATGAAGGGACATCACGCCTCACGCCTACCTTCTGATCAGTTTTATGTGCTCCATGGTTGGTTTCAATGCTTACAGCTTGGTGAATTGAGAAGCTTGGTTGATTAAGGAGGTGTTTTTTCTCGTGGCTCCTTTCTTGTGCAGACCTACGTTGGTGAGTGAGGTACTTATTTATGATGGTTTGCTACGACTTAGGAGCATGATATATGTGTGGGCGGGTAGCCGGTTAGTGGTGAACAGAGCAGATCATATCGCATAACTGGCTGCTACACCAGGATCAGGGGCGAACGTACGTGCAAGTATCGGTGTCAGCCGAACCCGACGACTTTCTAAGAGCACGTGTACATGTATAAATTTTCACCATGCTTGACCCCGTTAAACAAAATGCTGACCCCGGTGATACTCGTGACTCGTTGATCATCAGCCCACAGGAGTTAATAGCCCAGCAGCAGTCCAATTAAATTCTCCTAAAAGCCCAGCAACGCACTTCCCATATATACGTATACGATTATAGTATTATACGAACATTTAGCCGCCGGCTTGCCAGTTGCCAAATCGATTCATCTGCCTCCGTAGACCGTCATCCACTCATCCATCCGATCAAACTTCCGCCGTTCCACCGTCCGTAATTCCGTTCCATCCGAGCCAAATCGATTAATCTCGTCGACAACTCGTGAACTCGACATCGCCCATCGCTGCTAGATCGTCCTTGCAGACTGAGGTAGATTGTCTCTGCCCTCCAGCAAATATGGTGCGTAAGTAAATTAGAGATGAATCTACATGCGTTTCCTAATTGTATTCAATATATATCTGCGCTTTAAAGTTTATTGATTGACTTGAAATAATTTTATAGTCAATCAAAGCACGATGGATCGTTTTTTGAAAAAGAAATTGACCTCGGCAAGTGATAATGACGGAGGCACCTCAGGAGATGTAATGGAGAATATTGATGGAGGAACTTCAATAAGAGATGCAAATGCAACAAACGCCAACAATATAGTTCAATGTCCTTTAAGGATCTCACGACATGAGGTAAATTTTGACGAGCTTCAGTATGATCCGGCGGATAGAAGAAAAATTTCAGATTACATTGGTGAGAAGCTACAAAATGAGATAAAGAGGAAGTATTTGATTAGAGGCCCGTTTAGACCACCACCTAGTTTTAAATATCCTCAGAAAATCATAGCAGGTGTACCACGTTGATTTCAAGCTGAATGGTTCACAAAGTATGATTGGCTTGAGTATAGTGAGAAGATGGATAAGTGTTTCTGTTTGTATTGCTATTTGTTTAGAGATAGCAATGAGGGCTAAGGTGGGAATGATGCATTTGCAAAAGATGGTTGGGATGGATTTAACAAATCGAGTAGACTATAAGATCATGTAGGCATCCGACCTAATAGTTTCCATAACACAGCGATCAAAAGATGTAACAATTTGATGAAGCTTGATCGGTCCATTGCCAATGCTCTCAACCAGCAGAAAGATGTCACTAAAGAGGAATATCTTAGGAGATTGAATACTTCTATTGATGCTACTCGATTCTTGTTGCATCAAGGTTTAGCTTTTCGAGGTCATGATGAATCAGAAGAATCCAAAAATAAGGGAAATTACCGAGAGCTGGTGGACCTTTTGAAAAAGCAAAATAATAGAAACAAACGGCTTTTGAGGAATGCACAAATGGTGGCTCCACACATCCAAAGAGATCTAGCAAATTGTTTTGCCGATGTAAGGAAAAATTTTCTTGTTTAGACGTTCTATTATATCTCATACACTATATATGTTGATGAATTAATGGGTGTATATATTTTTTTAGACTATAGTGAAATCTATTGTTGAAGAAATCGGTGGCGATATATTTTGTTTATTGGTAGATGAATCAACCGATGTTTCTGGCAAGGAGCAAATGGCGGTGATTTTGAGGTATGTGAACAGAGTGGGTCAATAAAAAGAAAGACTTATTGGTCTAGTTCATGTGAGCGAGACCTCAGCTTCATGTCTCAAATCTGATATTGATAGCCTATTTGGTAAGTATGGATTGAGCATAAAACAAATTAGAGGCTAAGGTTATGATGGAGCAAGTAAGATGAGAGGAGAGTTTAATGGATTGAGAGCTATGGTATCTCTATTGATTAATATTACTGGAGCCTCTTGCAAAAGGAAGGATATGATTCGAGAAAGTCAACAAGAGAGAGTTGCAAGAGAAATAGGAAGTGGACAACTTGGTACTGGAACAGGATTAAATCAAGAACAATCACTTGTTAGAGCCAGTGATACTCATTGGTCATCTCATTATAAAACTTTGAAAAGGTTAAGCAGTCTATTCACAGATGTTATTGAAGTGTTCCAATATGTTGAAAAAAAAAGGTCCCACGGATGCCAAGAAACGTCAAGCTCGTGGCCTCATGGACTATCTCAAGGATTTTGACTTTGTGTTCCACTTGCAGTTAATGTTGCTTGTATTAGGACATGCAAATTCTTTGTCATTGACATTACAAAGGAAAGATAATGACATCTTAGAGGTTATGGCAGAGGTGCACTTAACAAAATAGAAGTTTCAGGAAATTAGGGATGATGGTTGGGATTCCTTACTGAGTTCTGTGCTATCTTTTTGTGAGCAACATGGAATCCCAAAGTTAGACCTAGAACAAGAGTATATTGACAGGCACAAACCAAGGAAGAAGACCAACCGCACCAACTATGAGCACTACAGATATGATTGTTTGAACCCAGTTATTGACTTACAGCTTACATAATTTAATGACTGTTTCAGTGAGATAAATTCTCAACTGCTTACCAACATTGCTGCTTTTAGTCCAAAGAATTCTTTTGCTGCATTCAAAATTGAGAGTTTGATGGAATTGGCTAAGGCATATCCTGATGATTTTGATCCAAGCGACCTAGATGATCTTATTATTGACCATAATCTTTATATTGACAATGTGCAAACTGACGCTAGATTTGCCCATGTGGCCACTATTTCTGAGCTTGGTAAAATGTGGAAGGTACAAGCAAACATCTTTCTTTTCCTTTGGTATATCGGCTCCTCAAACTTATGCTAGTTCTTCCTATTACGACTGCATTGGTGGAAAGGATTTTCTCAGCAGTGAAAATAGTGAAGACGGACTTGCGAAACCGAAGGGCGATGGATTTATGAATGATTGTGTCATTTCTTTCGTTGAGCAAAAGTTTCTTCATGCAATTCCAAATGATATCATAGTTCGTGTCCAGAATATGGCTGATCGTACTTGCAAGGTGAAACTATAAGAGGTAACCGCTATTATAAATAGTTTTTTTTGCTCAAATTATGTTATCGTTACATTTGTCCATGTATGAATGCTTGCTATTTGCAATATATATACATATTTATGTACGGTGTTAGATTATTGTCAACTATAGTTACCGGCTTATGGCTCTAAGTCTAGACCGACCCCGGCGATGAATTTTCGTAGCTTCGCCACTGACCAGGATCAACACTACTCCTCCAAGGTAGTACATCCGACATATGTCTGACATGTTCTTGACAAATTGCACAAGAGGGGAGTGTCGTGAACACTTGATAAGTTGACTAAAGCATTTGTAGCATTGTTTGGCAAGATATTTCTCCCTTAGCAATCTTCTTGAAAAAATGGTCGCTGTGTGAATTGTTTCTTTAGACATCTTGTATCGTCTTGAAAAAATGTTCTTATTTTTTGGACTTTCTGGCAGAGATTAAATCCCTCCTGAGTATAATATTTGTTGGCTGAGGTTTGCTATTCTCATAAAGTTATGATGCTTACGTGGCAGAGGAAGAGAGAGAAAGTGCTTGTGGTGGAATGCAGGGGCCATGATGCAGCTTCATTGCATGAGTAAGTATTGCTCATTAGGTGTAGTTCTTGAATTTTACACAAGGCCTGTAATATTAGCCTTTTTGTTTCAACGTTAGGTGAGTTCTGGTTTTCTTTATCTTATGTTTCTGTTCAGACATAACATAATTCTCCACAGTTGCTTTGCTGATTCAGAATAGAGCAAAACACTTCCTAAAAACGTGAGAAGCACTGTCCCACTCTCACCCAGCCTAACTCATGCCTCGTCTGGTTGCTGTTGCTAGAAACATAAGAAGCGTCGTCCTCTGCTCACCAGTCCTGCACCACGCCTTGCCTGGTCAGTCGTCCGTTCTCTAAAACGCCAGATCAGAGCAGCGCGGTCATTCCCAGCAGCACTTTCTCCCTAACCAGATCCTCAACGCGCCCATCTGGTGCGATAGCAGTACTTCTTCACCAACATCACCACCCTCTTCATCATGGAGCTATTCACTCATTGCTCTAAACTAAAGATGAGTTGACAAGTTCAGAGCAAAAACTGAAGCCACTTATTTTTCCTATTTTCACCCGAACTGATTTCAGAGGAGCAACGGCTTACAGTCTACAAATCCCTTTTGAACTGACAGCGCCTAGAGCTCAACTCTTGCAGGTAAAGGTGAATTAATCTCTCTTTCACACGCCTAGAGCTCAACTATTTCAGGTAAAGGTGAAATAATCTCGCTTTCACACGAAATTTTCTTTAATCTGGTACAGAGGAATATTCTGCATATTCTAGGCCAATATTGTTAATATGCATATAATACCTACACCTAGAAACATAGATGGCTAAGCTGAATACGCTTTATGTATATTACTTACATCACAACTAATAACTTGAATAAGTTGCTGTTGCATATAATGAATCAAAGGTACTCACACCTGTTGTGTTCTGCCCTTGAACGGTTTGCCTAAAGGCTCATGTAGATGCTCGACATTTATCATGCCACACCTGGGTTCAGATGGTCGCTAGAGGAAATGCTCTTGGGCAACAATTCAATACTCCTGATTCTATAAGTGTCTATTAGAACATTGGTGTTTATTCACGTAACTTCTTTTAGTTTGTGGTGCTGGCAACTGTGGTGTAATTATATTTTCATCACCAATGATTGTCTGTTTCATTGCACTGATCAATACTGGGTGTTTATTTGTAATGTGTTGTTTATTGTTTATAACATGTTTCCTTGATTCCATGGTTAATGATTGGCGATACTTGAAAGAAAACTTATGTCCGCGAATCGAAAGGGTTGGATACTAGCATGTCATGCATAATTAAGAAATTATTACAAATGTCAGAATGACATTAAGAGGCTACGAACACGCAGGACTGCAAATACAAATAAGAAATTGGATACACACAGGATTAGAAGACTATCTTAACCGTATCACATACAAGACATTGGTAATATAGATTGTCATAGTGAATACGGTTGTTACCGTAAGAACTAAATCGTGATACATTATTTTGTTTCCGTAGTTAACTAGTTAGTAATAAAACTCATCTTGCCATCCATGCCAATGAAGCATACGAATTGCTTTTCGTCCTTTATTAACCGTAAATGTCTAACTGTATCAACAAATTTTCGTCCACAATTAACCATAAATACCTATAATTAAGAAAAAGCTAACTATTTGTTTATTCCTAACTGTCGTGACGAGTATATTATTTCTCCTCATCTAATCGTCAATGCTTAATTAAAAAAGTTAATGACTTTATTTATCTCGATTAATAACCATAAATGTCTAAAATTATGGAAATTAATGCTTTTGTTTCCGATGGATCCTGGATGGACACGCAAGCATCTGCATGTCCTTACGGTCGCATTGTAGGCCACGACGCCGGTGCTTCTGGTATATCAATCCATACATGAAGAATTTTGAACAAAAAAGATGAGTTTCGGTGGCGGCCGCTGCTGGGAGGAGAAGCGGAAGGAAGCAACGCGCTGCCGGTCGGAAGCGTGCCACAGCTGGTCGTTGTCGCCTCCATGCGCACTTGGGGAGAAGCCATCCCGTTCGTGTGGTCTGGCCGTGGCCAGATGACGAAGCCTGAACGGAGTTGACGGTTCGTGTGGTCTGGCCGTGGCCAGATGACGAAGCCTGAACGGAGTTGACGGCACCAGCAGCCGCCACCGCCGGTTGGAGGGGCTGCGATGCGCGTGCCGCCGCGGATGAGGAGCAGCCGCGGTCGCCGGTGCGGGAGCAGGTGCCGCCGCACGGATGGAGGGAGCATCGCCGTCGCCGTCAGTTGGGGAGGAGCCGTAGTCTGGCCATGGCCGGATGCCGAAGCCTGACGATGAACGGAGTTGACGGCCGCCTTATTTGTCGTGGGAAAGGAGATTACGCGGCGGCCGGCGGGGAAGGAGGTAGCGGCGGCCCGCGGGTGTGGGGTGGCGTGGCCGGTGTGGAGGTGCGGCGTCGACGCGTGGTTAGCCGGGATAGCCTGTACGGAGGCGAATATAAAAGGTGATTTTTGCCATGTGACATGACGAAAATGCATATTATGCTGGAACACATCATCAACGGGAGAGTTTACCTAAATACATCATAAAATCTTGTATATTTGCTGGTGGACACCGCGCCGATTATTTTAATCATTTTTCAGTTATAAAGAGAGGAAGGTACGAGAAATGTCTAAACTACCCTCATCTTCAACCTCACGATTGACGGCGCGGCTGGCCCTGGCGACGAGCGGAGCTCCCTGGCGGCGCGGCTAGCCCAGGGATGAGCTTCCCGGCGGCGCGACGGCGGCGCGGCTAGCCCTGGCGACGATGCGGAGCTCCCTGGCGCGGCTAGCCCAGGGGCGAACTTCCCGGCGGCGCGGCCCGCCAGCCATGGGGCGGAGCTTCCTGGCGGCGCGGCTAGCCCAGGGGCGAGCTTCCCAGCGGCGCGACCGACCAAGGGGCAGAGCTCCCCCGGCGGCGGCGTGGCCGGCCTTGGGGCGGAGCTCCCCCGGCGGCGGCGCGGCCGGCCATGGGGCGGAGCTCTCCCGGCGACGCGGCCGACCATGAGGCGGAGCTCCCCCAGCGGCGCGGCGAACCGGCCATGGGGCGGAGCTCCCCCGGCGACGTGGCCCTCCCGTGCGCTGTTGCCTTGTTAGTGTGTTGTGGCAAATTTTTGTAAATAGTTTCAGGTGAAAGACAAGGGTATAAATGACATTTTACCCACCTTCTCTCTCCGTAAATATTAGAAATTAATAAATAATCGACGCGGTGTGTATGGACAAACATACACGATTTTGTGATGTTTTTGACAAAATCGTCTTTGTGATGTTTTTGACAAAATCGTCCGTTGGCAGTTTGTTCCAACTAAATATGTATTTTCGTGATGTCCCATCGCAAAAATTCCCAGTATAAAAAGGGGCTGGAGAATGAATGCCGGCGACGTTTGCGGGCATGCAGTTAAGGGGATTACGGTTGCTGCATGTCAAAGTGTGTTCCTTTTATTGCCGCGGGATTGGATAGGAGTAACAATAGGAGGCAGTTGCCCATGCGCCACCCATGGATCATATTGCGTTTGCGGCATCCAAAATTTACGGTTGCGGGTTTTATTAACGGAGATCGCCGGAGGGAGGTGGCGCTCCGCCGGGGTGTTTGGCAATATTTACAATCACAAGTTTAGAGCATCCATGGATTCGAGGTCGTTCAAAAACCAGTCTTAGTTATTATTACTAGCAAACTTGCTGCAAACGACACGAGACACCACACCACGCACAGGACGGACATTCAAGAACTCAACGCAACGCAATTCGATCAGCCTGCCGGAAAAGCAGAGCATCATCAGGCGGCGAGCAGAGCCGCGAACCTGTCGGCGAGGCTGCGGACGGTGGTGGGAGAGACCGCCGACTCGCCGCCAAGGTACCACTTCTGGATCATCCCGGCGACATGCTCGTTCTCCACCTTGATCTTCGCGTCGCCCTTGCCCTCGGTCGCGAAGGTGATCTCGGCGGGCCCCGGAGTCGCCGGGAAATGGAACGTGACGACGGAGCCCGGCTTGAAGTACTTGGCCTGGAAGAACTCGGCGACCTTCTCGAGCGCCTCCTCCTCGTCGTCCTCGTAGAGGTCAACCGCGGCGAGGCGGTCCCGGACGGAGCTCTCGAGCTGCACCCCGTACTGCGAGCCCTTGATCTCCTTGATGACCACCACGCGCAGCAGCTTCTCGACGGGGGCGGCGACCAGCGCCGACCAGAAGGCGGCATCGGCCAGGAGTTCATCCGCCGTCTTGCCCTTCCAGGCAGCGAGGTGGTCGAGGCGGGCGGTGGTGGTGGTGGGCAGGTAGACGCCGATGGCGTTGTACTTGATCTGCAGGAAGTGGATCTCGATGTCCGTGATACCCGTGGCTAGGAGCGAGAGAGGGTTGCCGCCGGCGGCGGTGATCGAAGCCGGGAACGGGATGCCTTCGAAGGTGATCGTCTCTGTCTCCAAGCCCACTGCGCGCGCATATCGGTCGTCAGGATCCATGGACCATGGGCACACATAGACAGTGGTGAATTGTACTGGAGAAGAATGACGACGATGAATCAAGAAGGGAGATGGAAAGACTATCGACGATGTACTTACTTTTTCACTTTGGAGTGGACACGACGACGTACGGCAAGCAGGGATGTGAGTGAGGTTACAAGTAGAACACCAGGAAGTAATTAAATAAAGAATAACGGTTGAGATGAGCTTTGTGGTGAATGGTGCTGCAACGAGGAGCGGAACCGTGGTACTTTGCTATAGTAGGTGGAGGAAAGGAAGAGAGGGGATGTGCAATAAAAAGAGCGTGGGATCGAGCTACACTTGTGCTCGTGTGCGTTGTTGTTGTTGCAAGTTCAGCAAGTTGCAAGGGCAAGAGAGGAGGTTAGGTAGGAGGAGAGGCAGGGGAAGGAGCAGCAAGGAAGGTAGCTGGGACCTTAATTCCACCCATTGACAACGAACTCTCTAGCTAGGGATAGGACCGGAGCGGAGAGGCGAGACGGGATGGGAGTGGTAGGTGTATGCTGCGGCCAACCAACAACAACAGCTACTCTTCAACTTAACCTTTCTGATTCTTTTTTTTTTTGTTTCTTCCAAGACAACCAATCAAGCTCTCATACATACATACGCATGCGTGTACAGGTTTGTTGGAATACGGAACGACTATTTAATTATTTGACTGGGTTCATGCATGCGTCATGGCTCTGGTTTTTTCTTTACCACACACCTCCGTTCAAGATGTACATCCTGCCTGCGGATTAACAAAATACTATTAATAAATCTGCCGTGAAAACCATCAGCCCTACGGATTATTAAGCTTATCATAAATATTATTATCAACATAAGTAGTCCGTATTACTCTGAAAATATACTAAAAAATATATTCCACAATGAACCTAATCAGTGGCAACTTTGTCATAATATCCCGTCTAATCGTCTTATTACTTTTTTAGTGCAAAACACATTTACGTTTGAATGGTATAACTTACAAGTGATGTTATTTACGCTAGAGTGTGTGCGCATACAATTCTCAATTCTTTTTGTCGTTGTTGACAATACGCACCCCTTACCCGGCCCATAATCAATTTTTTGGCTCCACCCATGAATCTAATGATATTTCTGTAGCATCGCAAACAAATAGTGCGTACCTTTTACACGAATTTTGATCACAATTTAAACTGTTTCACTAATCATTATTCAAGAGCTGTAGACTTTTGGGAGTAGTGTGGTTAGTGGGGCAGCGAGGTAGTGGCTAGCAGCGGAGATATAATAGAAGCAAGCAATTGCAAGTGATGATGGACAGATGATGACCAACTTGTAAGTTCCTAGTTGCTAACCGGATCACTCTACTTCCTTGCTCTCAAGGAGGAAGAGATCATCAATATACAGACACTAACGGAGTCGCCGTCGATTCAATTGGCGCGGGCACACGTGGTGGAATTTCTGGACATGTAAGTGTTTCCGTCCACGTGGAAGAAAAATCAAATTTTGAGGGAAGGAGGAAAAATCAAATAGCCTTTCGCGTTGCTTTTGACTTTTCTTTTGACCGTGCCTGGGCCTAGGCCGATTTGCTAAACCAAAAAAATTACGGGAAGGCTTGAATTATGTTCTTATATACAAATTAAATTAACGGTAAGTAAATTTCAAAAATAAAAAATAACTAAAAGTAAATCAAGAGAGTTACGTCGTCCAAATAACCACCTATAGTTATTTTGTGTTCAGTTCACCTCTCTGGATGTTGTAGTTATTAGTCCAAATGTCCAATCGAATCCACCCACCTCTTAATAAGAATTTTACTTTTTTGTTTCTCTATGTATGCATGTACAGGTTGAGGTTTAAGACTCTATATGCGTTCTAAGCGAATCATAAATGATGCTATGAAATACATTATGTAGCTTTCATCATTATTTTGTGCATTTATTTTTATTTGTAGCATTACTTTATTAATATAAAAATAATAGCAAAAATGGACAATCTATAAAATTTAAAGCTCAAGCTACGTTGTTGCTCTCTGTCATCCTATAAAATTTAAACCTAAAACTCGTCTTGTTAGACATGAAAAACTTTTTTTAAAAAAAAAATCTTCTTAACACAAATATTGGGCCAACTGAAAAGATGGATTCATATACTTGGGAGTACATTGGACCTTTTGTTTCACCTACCATCCAAACCAGCCCTAACACAACTTTGGGCCTCTAAGATGATGATGGGCTACAAGTGTAATGGGCTCGTCACAGGCTAGCCTAGCCCAATCCTCCGGCTTCTAGCCAACACTTGTCTCTCTACTTTCTTCCTCTTCCACACCACACCTCCTTATCAGAGCATCTCCAGTAATACTACCTATCTCATCCCCTATCTCTAATTTGGGTAGTGCAGCCCAAAAAATCAAGTCCAGCAGGCTACCCATCTCACCCAACAAATTCATGGGCTACCAAATCCCCCTCCTTCCTACCCATTCATGTTACCAATGGTTTTTCTCCCCCCTAACTCGTGCCCGTGCCTGCTCTTCTCCGCCGCCGCCCACACCAGGTCACCGCTGGCACTTCTCCGCAGTCTTCGGTGGCGTCGAGAGGATGGTTGCGACCGGATCCGGCCATCCCTAGTCACCGCCGGCGCTTCTCCGCGCTGCTCCGATTGTCCGACCGCATCCGCCCCGATGCGCAGTTTCAGGCAAGCCACGCAAGCAGTTTCAGGCGAGCCACGCCGGTGATGCGGAGGACGCACCGAGGAAGGAATGGCCGCACTCCGCCACCTCGCCGGTGTAGCCCCCACATACCACCACCACGGCGTCGCGACAGCCACTGCCTCCGTCCAGCTCCGTCGCCTTCCCCTTCCCTCCTTCCGCCTCTCCACCCCCGCCCCTTCACCAGTATGTCCCCCTTGTGGTTGAGTGTGGGGAGCCCAGTGTCTTGCTTCAGTGCCTTCGATGGTTGTCGGCTGATTCCTTTGCTTGTAGGGGTTTATGCCATCTCCAGCAATGACATCAGGGTCGGCACCAACGTCGAGGTTGACGACGCGCCATGGAAAGTCCTAGGTGACTCATAAGCTTTCCTCACCCGTTGTATTTCCCTTCCTTCTCTTATCTAAAGGCCATTCCTTTACATACAATTCGCTCAAGGATATGCAACACTGTAGCATTGTACCATACCAACATAAGTTTTGGGGACTACTTATCAAGTCCAATGTCCATGTGCCTGTCTTCTCAACGGTCACTATTTTATCTGCTTAGCTCTAGTCTTTATTAAAAAAACAAAGAGCAAGTCACTGCACAAAATGTACATCATAGTTATGCAATATATGCCAATTAACTTCTCCTCTCCATCAAACAACAGAGTTCTGAAGGACCGGATTGGCGACCAGAGAGGGGTGAATGGGAGCCTCAAAATTTCTTTCAAAACTTTTAGGTCCTCGACTCAACAAACACCCCAAAAAGCAAACACACAATGAGTGATGATCATGATTCTATTGAGAGGGTGGATATTCACTAGAAACACAGTGGATCACCACAAGGGAAGCGAAAGAACAACCGAAGACCAAACGAACACAAAGCGGGAAGACAGTGCACACTGTGCAAGGGCGGACTGTCCGTGGTATAGGTCCCAGACTGTCTGCGAGTACGAACAGGTTCTGGATCAGTCTACTATGGACTCTCCAATGTTCCAAGTGTGGACTGTCCAGGGCAAAAGTCCAAAACTCAAAAAGTTTGGAACAGATTCTGGACAGAGAAGTCAAATGATCGTTGGACTTTCCGTGGTTAGAACGCCAGACTATCCATGGGTGAAATTCCAAAAATCAAACTTCTGGAACAGACTCTGGACTGTTGACGCAGAACACCATCGGACTGTCCAGAGTTTTTGTTCGGACTGTCCGTGGATCAAAATCATACAAATTAAACTAGAAGTCGAGAGCTTGGTTCTGGACTGGATGAGTCTCGGACTGTCCACAGTATGACCTGCGGACTGTCCGCGCTCACTCAACAGTCTAGCCGCGAAAGCCATTGGCTTGAGTTTCGGCCGCCAGACTGTCTATGACAGAGGGTCCGGACTGTTCGCGGTTACAAATGAAATACCCAGTCAGCAAAATGAAGAACACCTTCAGCTGAAACCCGGCACCCGGACAGTATGCGGTTGGCAGGCCAGACTGTCTGCAGTCACCCAGAAAAATGCCTGAAAATCGCCTCTCACCAAGATTCAACCCGATCTCTCTCGAATCAACACCAACTACAACAAGATTTGGAACAGATGTTACTTATGCAGCTGGGAGGCTATCTTTAAAGAATCATGGCCCAATTCAAAGAGAATCAAGAGAAAGTGCAAAGGAGGTGAAAATCAGCCAAGAACTTGTCATGAACACAAAACCATCCCGATCTACGCGCTCGTGAGGAATTAGCTCAAACCTTTTGGTGAGATTGATCCTCTCATGTCATAGCACAAATCAACACAAGAAAAATGGAGTCAAAAGGCTAGGAAACGAGAATCCGAGCTTGAAATAGAGAGGAGGAGAGGGAGCTCGGGATGAACAAACAAGAACACAAAATCTATCACAAGAATTCCGTGAATCCAAAGCCCAGAGGGAACGAGCACATTACGTGGGTGCTCTTCCCATGAACAAACACTACAAATTTGCAGTAGACCTCACTCATACAGAAGAACTACAGACTGAGAAACCCTAGAAATGAAAACTAGAATGAGAGAGGTGAGGGGATGGGTGCCCCTTCATCCTTAATTATCTATTTTGGGTTTATTACATATTCCCAGTTTGTCCCTGGTTACACATGAGTCGAACCACTTAGCTTGTCGATGTCCTAGTGTCAGCCACTGCAGCTGGCCACATGGCCGTCTGGTCCGTCAGTCCAAGCCTAGCGTCGGCCCTTCACCGCACCGGTCTATCGACATGGCACGCCCTACTTGATCTTCTCCTGACCGTTGCCGCTGCCTCCAGACTCCACACCTGCACATCACGAGCCAAGAGACACATTTCAACACATAACCCTGTGCCAGGGGATTAGTAGAACCACTGAACCAACCACACGCCAAAGTGTTGGCATGTTGACAATTGCTCATCAAAACAACAAGGGTGCTCCACAAAGGTTATGTAAAAACTATTTGTCTGCAAGTTCCTCCATGTCAAGCCTAGAAAAGATGCTGCTTTTGTCAGGACGAAACTGTGTAACTATGTAACCGGTTACACAGTTGAGAAAACCTTCCGGGCTGGAAGTACGGTAATCATTCACACCACAAGCTCACGTCTTCTGAACCTGACAATGACAAGAATTCTTTCCTAACTCTGTGCCTGTTCTAGTAGTACATGTCCCCCCAGGAACAAATTACTTGTACACGATGTAGCTTAGTTAGCAAAAGTCTTGTATATTTTCTCTGATGAGTTATGTGTGACGTATAATTAGCCTATGGTGGATTGCCCTTTGCTTCACCGATACTACATGTTTAATGTTCACTGTATATTCCTTTTTAGTTACATAATAGTCCCTCCTTATTGAAACTTTCAGCTCCAGGAACCATCCCTTTCAAAGGAGACCAAGCAATTTACATACAAGGATGGCGCCCAGTTCGTGTTCACTAGAAATCCAGACGCGGCGTTGCCGCGCCCTTGTTGGAGGAAACCAGCCTAGGAATTGAAGTCCTTCAATGTGCTGTTGATGTTTAGCTGCCTTCCTTTTGATAGTCAATTTGGATGGTTGGTTAATGATCCTAGTGACTTATTCTAAGCTTACCTTCTTGTTGATAAGGTTTACAAACTTCGGATGCTCCTTGGCGATGGCTTCAAAGATGCTCCTAGTCCCCCTTCTAGTATCCTACATAAATATAGATATACTATAATAAGAAAAATTTCAACTACAATTTACATAAATATAGGTGTACTATCGGTGATTCTTAGTATGTTTAATCAATTTATAGTACAATTTTAGCTACAATTTGAAGCTCCAGATTCTGAAATGCGAGGCTTTGGTTGACTGAAGATAATACTACCTGTTAGATGTATGTGTCTTATGTATTTTCCCTCTCCTTGGAGGACTTCTTTGCACTTGTTTATATTTGTACATGTGCCCCATTGGGCCTGGAATACATCTGGTTGGCCTAATTCTAACATGGTATCAAGCTAGGTTTCTCCTCACCTTCTGCTCCGGCAATCTGCCAACCCCGCCCACGGCGTCCGCGCCCGCATGGCCTCCTACTCGCGCCCACCCGTGCTGGCCCTTCAAGCCCACTCATGCGGCCCCGCACGGCTTCCCACGCTCGCTCGCAGCCCCGCGACCCGCATCGCGCGCTGCCACAAGCGCGTCCTCGCCGGCTCGCCCACGATGGGCCCTGGCCATAGCGCCCTTGCCCTCGACCAGAGCCTCACCCGCAGCTGCGACCGCGTGCTCGCCTCACCCACGACTGGCCCCTCAGCTCCTGCCGGTGCCCGCACAGCCCCTTGCAACTAGCCTCCATGGCCCTTCCGGCACGAGCGCTCTGCGCACTCCATGCGTCTGTGCCTCCCTCTCCGCCGTCGTCCAGGCCTCCTTGCGCGCCCAGCGTCGGCCGGCCCGCGCCTACCCACTGGTGGCCTTCATCTCCAGCTTCGGCTACCCACCCACCGGCTCGCTCCTCCTTTGTTTTCAGCATCTCTTATCCTCTTGACCAAAAAAACAAAAAAAAGATGTAGCTACCTGCTGATGAGGAGCCTCAACTTCATCTTGAGGATGTGGATTTTGTTCCACAACCAACCTCTATTGCTTCTGGTACACCCCTACCAGTGTCCTTCCCAACACTGCCTCTTTCGTTCTCGTCTTCCTTTGCAGTGGTTAGGGATTCATTTGTTGGAGCTTCCACTCTACAAGGACCTTGCTCACTTTCGGTGTAGAACAGGATATTCTAGCCTTGTTTCACCATCTCACTACCGCTATGTCGCCTTCAATAGTTCCTCCTCACCGAGGCATCTCCTCCAAGTGGTTCCTGGATTCTGGTGCCTCCTTCTTATGACTCCTGATCCGACTCATTTGTCATCATTGTTATCTCCTCATATGTCAATGGCACGTCTCTTCCTGTTGTGGGTCGTGGCACTCTCACTACCTCCTCTTTCCATGTTCCTACTATTTCACATGTTCCTCAGCTCACTATGCAGTTGATGTCCGCGGGCCAGATCACTGACCATGGCTGTCGTATCATTCTTGAGGCGGATTCTTGTTGTGTTCAAGATACCCATACAGGCCTAATTGTGGGGACTAGGCCCAGACATCGTGATTCTAAGTGTCTTTGGGAGTTTGACTGGTTGTGTATTCCTTCACCTCCTTCTGCTACCAGTCGTCTAGCTCTCCCACCTTAGTGTCACTTGCATCCTCTGCCCCTACCTTTGCTCAGTGGCATCGTCATCTAGGCCATCTATCCGGCTCTAGACTGTCCACTTTGGTTGGTAGTGGTGTTCTTGGTCCAGTTTCAGGTGAGAGTGCTCTCCATTGCACCGGTTGCCAACTTGGCAAACAAGTGCAACTCCCATAACCATGCAGTCAATTTATGTCCCAACATCCTTTTGATCTTGTCCATTATGACGTATGGGGCCGTGCTCCCTTCACTTCCAAAGAGGGTCACTCATATTATGTTCTTTTTATTGATGATTACTCCCAATTTACTTGGATTTATTTGATGTCATCTCGTGGTCAATTTCTTTCTATTTACCAACAGTTCGCTACTATGGTTCGAACTTAGTATGGTTCTTCCATTCGTGCTTTTTGTGTTCATTCTACTGGCGAGTACATTTCTGATGCCCATCGGCGTTACCTTGCTAACCGGGGCACTCTTCCATAATTCTCATGCCCTGGCGTTCATGCTTAGGATGGTGTTGCTGAGCGTAAGCATCACCATATTCTTGAGACAACTCGTGCTCTTCTCATTTCCGCTAATCTTGCTCCTCACTCTTGGGCTGAGGCTGTCTCTGTGGCTGTCTTTCTTATTAATCGACAGCCCTCTTCTGCTCTCCAGGGCTCTACTCCCTATCGGCGTCTTTTTGGTTCTCCTCCTTCATATAGCCATCTTCGATGTTTTGGCTGTGTCTGTTACGTTCTTCTTCCACCTCGTGAGCGCACCAAGCTAGACTGCTCATCAGTTGAGTGCGTCTTTCTTGGTTACAGCACTGAACACAAAGGCTATCGCTGTTATGATCCTGTTGCTCGCCGTATGAGGATTTCTTGAGATGTCACATTCGATGAAACTCGCTCCTACTATCCTCGTTCCTCCAGCAGTCCATCTGGCACTATTGAATCCCTCTCATTCCTTACTCTTCCTGAATTCTCTCTTCCCTCATGTTTCTCCACCTCCGTGTGCGCTTTTGCCTTCGGCTCCTCCTCCTCCTGTTCCACCACTAGACTCTTCTCCATCCACCATTGGGTCTTCTCCTGAGCCCTCACCAGTGGCCCCTTTGTCTCCGGATGTTCCACCACCACCACCACCACCATTTCTCCTCCTCCACCACCACCACCAGTGTCTCCTCCACCACCACCACCATGCAGTCATTCTCGTGAGATCACTCACTACTACACTCGTCGGCTGCACCCTGCACCACCACTTGACTCTTCTCCATCCGTACTTGGACCTATTCCTGAGTCTTCCCCTTGCTATGCTCTTCATGACCGTAGCACCCTTCGTCCTCCTGAGCGCCTTGGCTTCAGTGTGTTGTTTTGGCTGAGCCCACCACCTATCGAGAGGCTGCTGCTCACCAGGGGTGGCAACATGCCATGGCTGAGGAGATTGCTGCCCTGGAGCGTACATGCACTTGGAATCCTGTCCCTTACCACCTCGTGTCACTCCCATCACCTTCAAATGGGTGTACAAGGTCAAGACTTGCTCAGATGGCTCTCTTGAGTGCTACAAGGCTCACCTTGTGGCCCGTGCTTTTCAGCAGGAGTACGGTGTTGACTATGATGAGACATTTGCTCCTGTTGCTCACATGGCCACTGTTCGGACTCTTCTCGCTGTTGCCTCCGTTCGTCAGTGGTAGATCTCTCAGTTGGATGTCAAGAATGCCTTCCTTAATGGTGCGCTCCGTGAGGAAGTCTATATGCAACCACCTCTAGGGTACTCCGTTCCTAAAGGGATGGTTTGTCGTTTGCGACGCTCCCTCTATGGTCTTAAGCAAGCTCCTCGAGCTTGGTTTGAGCGTTTCTCCTCCGTTGTCATCAATGCTGGCTTCAAGCCTAGTGACCATGATCCTGCTCTCTTTGTCCACACTTTCTCCTCGTGGTCGCACACTTCTTCTTCTCTATGTCGATGATATGATCCTCACGGGTGATGACTCTGAGTTCATTGCCTTTGTGAAGCAGCGTCTCAATGAGACATTTCTTATGTCTGATTTGGGTCCTCTTCGTTACTTCCTTGGTCTTGAGGTCACC
Source organism: Bothriochloa decipiens (assembly GCA_023333625.1). Lineage (NCBI taxonomy): Eukaryota > Viridiplantae > Streptophyta > Magnoliopsida > Poales > Poaceae > Bothriochloa > Bothriochloa decipiens. The sequence goes on from CM041646.1 coordinate 37,121,075, forward strand.
TCCACATCTGATGGCATTTTTCTTTCTCAGAAGAAGTACACTCAGGAACTCCTTTCCCGTGCTACTCTCACCGATCACCACACTGTTGATACTCCTATGGAGCTTGGTATTCACCTACGACCCACTGATGGTGTACCACTTGCTGATCCCACTCGCTATCGTCAGCTTGTTGGGAGCCTTGACTATCTTGGGATTACTCGTCCTGATATTTCTCACTCTGTGCACATTTTGAGTCAGTTTGTTTTTGCTCCTACGTAGCTCCACTATGCTCACCTCCTTCGTGTTCTGCGATATCTTCATGGAACTCTCTCTCGTCGCCTTTTCTTCCCTCGTTCTAGTTCACTTCAGCTTCAGGTGTACTCTGATGCGACATGGGCGAGTGATCACGAACGCTACTCTCTTTCTTCTTATTGTGTTTTTCTTGGCTCCTCCTTGATTGCCTAGAAAGCCAAGAAGCAGACGGCACTTTTCCGCTCAAGTGCTGAAGCTGAGCTACGTGCTATGGCGACTGTGACTGCGGAGGTGACATGGCTACGATGGCTTCTTGAGGATTTTGGTGTGCCTGCCACTACACCCACTCCTCTCTATTCTGATAGCACAGGAGTGATCAGTATTGCTCGAGACCCGGTCAAGCATGAGCTCACCAAACACATTGGTGTTGATGCTTTCTACATGAGATCACAAGTGCATGATCAGGTTGTGACGCTCCACCATGTGCCTTCAGAGGTGCAGATAGCTGATTTCTTCACCAAGCCACAGACCCTGTCTCATCATAGATTCCTACTCTCCAAACTCAGTGTCATTGACCCACCATGAGTTTGAAGGGGGGGGGGGGGGTGTTAGATGTATATGTCTTATGTATTTTTCCTCTCCTTGGAGGACTTCTTTGCACTTGTGTACATCTGTATATGTGCCCCATTGGGCCTGGAATACATCTAGTTGGCTTAATTCTAACACTACCCAGCGAGGATTTTTTTTAGCTGTAAAATTTCATTAATAGGTTGACTTTGACATTATCCTTTGGCTGGGGAATACTGTAGGTTTATATGTCATTTGGTTCCATCATTGTAGCTATGCTATGTATTTTTTAGCACATGTAGAATAAATCTTTCGATAGAATCTACATGTCAGAGTAGTATATGTTGAATGTAATGGAAATCAATAGTAGATGAATTGTTTTTTCAGTGAGGCCTGACTATACCAGGACAGATTAATCAAATAAATACAAACAAATGGATACCAATCGAATCCGTGAATCTGTTGAGTCTTCTCCATATATTTCATATAGGTATTCTAGCAAGCACTTGGCATGTAGACAACATTACAGTTTCGTGTCATAAGTAAATAAGTAATGGAGTGATTGAATTTCATCTAGCTAGAATTCAGTTCAAAATCACGAAATAAAATTCAGTTTAAAATCATGAAATAGAATCCGACTCCATGAATGCATCCTCTAGAGTGTGTGGAGAACACGGATGACAGGAACATGGAAGGGAAGGGGCTATGGAAGATGGAACGGAGGTGCCATTGCCTTGTGGGGGAGGAGTGCAGGCAATTGTAGTGGTGGAGCCGTGGAGGAGGCGGCGGCGGCAGGATACAGAGACGGAGGACTCCCATCCCAAAAATAGCGATTGAGCAGGCGGAGGATGGGTCCTAGTGGTCGTGCTTCAGGTGGAGGACGGGCTCTGCGATGATTTGCAGACGATGGTGCGCTCGGGAATGGGAGGAAGACTCTAGAATGCTGTATCATCCGCCTGATTCTGGCAGGATCCAAACGCTCGAGCAAATGTGGTGGTGACACGTGGCTAAATCACGTGTAAGAGGGAGTGGCACGTTTTTCGTCTATTAAAGATGGATCTGGTAATTAGTCAAAGTTCTTGTCAATGTAAACAACCATACTTTATATATTTTTCGTATTTTACAATGGTCCCACTTCAACACCCTGAGGCATCTGTTTCTCAGATCACCTTTTGTAGCATTATACTTTCTTGAAAACCCACTGCAAATTGGCTTCTAGAGGAATTGTTCAAAGAATTCAGCAGCATTTGTTTTATTAAAGGCAACTCAGAGTTTTAATGTCAAAAAAATGAATGAAAGAAAAGAACCAGAAAATTTTCAGTTTCCACCACCACCGCAATAGTCACCTTCAATTTCTTTTTTCAGAAAATATACATATATTCTGTTTTTGTTTTCCCAGAAAGCTTTGATATCTGCACGTAAACTAGCCACTTTCTGAATTCATGAAGAAATTTGAACTAACAATCCTGTTATAGGTAAACAATTCGATGTTTTTTATTGTCTTACAATGCTCTTCTTAATTTCTCCTTCTAGAGCACATTTGAAGAAAGCCAGTTAAATGAAGCAAGATGTCGGTGACAAGCAAAAATGGCTGAAAGAGGGGATGGACTGCAATTTGTTGTACTGGAACGAGAAGGTATTTCCTAGTTTTGTTTTCAGATTCTTTTCTATTGAATTTCTTAATGAATTTAAATTCTAATAATTTCATATAAATTCAGGGCAAATAGTTTTCTTACACAGAAAATAAATACTGGACACTGATTGTGATAATTTGATAATTTGTAGATCATTGATTTTGGGCTCCCAATCACTGTGAGGCTGACTGTAACTGATACTGACCCAGGGGCAAGTGATAGTGCTCAAGGTACAAAGCTCTCTTATATATTGCATGCTTCTGCAGTACCTGCAGTTCCTTAAACACACATGTTGCTAAACAAATTAACCACATTCAATCTAGATGTGAAAAGTGCAAAATTATCTTGGACATTTCTTTTCTGGTAGAAGTTGGCATCATCGGAATGGGGATCATACTGTTACTGTATTTTGTAGGAGGAATAAAGCCTGCAACCCCGGAAACTGGAGCTGTGGTCACTGTGCCCTCTTTTGTGCATGTAGGCGATGATATTCTGGTTGATTCAAGAACTGGGCAGTATATGAATCGAGCATAGCGAATTGAAGAGGATTTCAGATTTGAGGAGAGTACTGGTTTTTTGTTTGACCATTTTAGGCCATTCACTTGTACGAATGCTATGCATCTTTGACATCAGGAAATTTACATTTCCACTGCATGTGAATCCTCACTCTGATTATAACCATGTACATCTTTGGCTTCCAGATAAAAGGAAAATTGTGTTCAGAATTTTGCAGCTCAATTCTCAAACTTGAATTATAACCATATGTAGTAGATAGAATGTGAAACATCCTCAATTTTTTGCAAAGAAAAATACACAGAATGAAGGATATAATGATAGCCCAGAAGGTCAAATCATCAATTATCCGATAACAGTTGATTATAAAGCCATACATCGAATAAAAGAATACAATAGAGGGGTTTACATAAATTATTACATCGCCACATGGCGGAATCATCAGAGTATCTAGCATCCAGAATAGCTACGGAAGTAGAGGGATAATGCAGAAGCATCATCTTATACCATCTTGAGCGTAGGCACGAGACCATCTAATCCTTGAGCCCCTCGTCACCGTAGGCGTAGTCAGGCTCACCTGCCAAATAAGTTTCAGTATGATTTATACTGGCCACCGACTCCCACCCTATGCTTTGCTTATGCTTTGTGGTAGGTGGATGCAAATGGATATAATCAAGATACCTATTATTTGGCTATAGTTTCCTATGCAACTATCATCAATATTATATAGTAATTGTTCATCAAGTTTTAATCCGTTCGCATCCCATAACACCATACCACCAACCATCATCCTCTTAGCTCTCACAACAACCACGCTCACACGTGGCGGCAATGGACAACTCCCTCTCATCCATGCCTAATCGGCCATCATGCCGTAGGGTAACAACAACAATATCACTTAGGGGGAGGTAGAAGGGACTCATCTCACTACTCAAGAGAAGCGTGGGTCACGGGATAGCCATACCGAGGATGCGGACTATATATAGATTCGAATCAACTCTGCAGAGTGTGTACACCTGTAACCGGCTAATACCGACCATCCACAAGATAACCATCATTAGCGCTCGTGAATGCCTAGGCTGACAGCAAAATGACAATCTAACTATGGCGGTTCCACCCTACCTCTCAACCCTGGGACACCCCAAGTCCTGTCTGGAGTGGCTGAGAATGTGAAGTCATGTTCCTACTCTCCGAGGGACCGATGCTCGGAAGAGGACACATGAACGTCTTGGAAGGGTGCGGGGTTCCAACCGTACCTTCCTACACTGCATACTCCGAGAAGTGGAGCCCTAGGTAGCTGAAATCATCCGTCCCCGGTTCATCTGGGGCGACTGGTGCATATGAAGGGGTCCGTGGTTCCGATCCACAAGAGACAACAGTTCCTAGGGGGAACCAGACAGGATATCTTCTCAAAACAGTGCCATCAGTGCCCTCTGCCTCAATGACATCTCGCTCCGGGGGCCTCATTCCATGAAGGCCCTCGACCCCGGGATCTCCTCAAGTCACCATGTACCCGCCACAAGTACTCAGATCACAGGGGTGCCCAGGTCGCACCCCCTTGGCAAGACTCGCTCCAAAAGCTCATCGTAGATCCTGTCCAGTCGACTCAACCCTCACCAGACAACCCTCCTACCTTATATTACCCAGAGACACCCATACAAACACCAAATCCGGCATCCCGAGCCAAATCCACCCAAGTCCACCATCTGCATCATGTCTCCAAATATAATGCAAGTGGAGTATAAGTAGCATGAAACAAGCATTGCCATAGTGTTTCTATGCTATAAGCGGGTGAGCAGGGTGATGGTTACGACAAGGAAAGGCATATAAGTAAACTATCATGCAATCCTATCATAGCATATCATGGCATTATTGCATAAAGTAGAGCACTAGCATTCTATTATGTTGCATGCGTAATAGGATCTACGAGGTTGGGTGGGACGTGGCACCTAAATAGCTATCACTCAAGTCCTCCATCAAGTCCTTGGCATGCTCCTAGTCCTCCTCCTCGAACAACTCCTTCGTAGGATCTGAAAAGGAGACATAATGGTCGTGGGAGCGACCCTTATAGATCAATCACAAAGAACCAAATGGAAACCAATAACTCCAAATGCAATCATACATAAGCCTATGATTTAGAGCTCATTTTTATGAAAATTTGGACACTTGGTTCATATTTTTCAGAGATAGTATGAAGAAGTTATGAATTTTTGAAGTTTAAATCATTTTCTAAAAAGAAAAAGGACTGGATAAACCAGAGGTTGACACGTGGCACGATCTGGTTGGTCCACATGGCACGTGGGTCCAACTAATGTGGCGCAGTGCTGGCGTGTGTGCTGACGTCAGCACTGGCAGGTGGGTCCGGCTGGTGCAGTTGCTGACATGTGGGGCCCACGGTCAACGGTCAACGACGACCGGGCCTCGACCGGGCCTCGGCGGGCATGGGTAGGGCCGGATCTGGGCCAGGTTGGGCCGGCCCGGCCCGTACACGTGTCATCTAGATAGGCTGGCCATGTGGCGGACTTGGGCTTCTACTAGGCCTGGTCTACGGCTGAGTCCATGGCTCGGCTTTGTAAGCTTGGTCCATGGTGGACCTGAGGTTGGTGGCCCACGTGGCTCCTTCCGATTGGTCCAAGTTGGCTCAAGCGGTGGACTTGGTCCACGAGTAGGGGAAATTTCCCCTTCTCCTTCCTCATGCGCACGACGGCCGGTGCGGTGTGCGGCCGGCGACGAGCGGGTGCGTGGTGGCTGCGCGCGGCTCCAGCTAGGCAAGGCAGTGATGGGTGCTGCGCAGAGGCGACGCGGAGGTAGCTGCAGGGTGGCGGCGCGCTGCCGGTGCCCCTGCTCGTCGGCGCTCGTGCAGCGGCGGCACCGGGCGGTTCGGCCACGGCTGCGCGGCGCTGCAGCGTGCGTGGAGCGGCTTGGGCTCGCACAACGGCTGTGCAAGGCAAAGGGAAGAGCAGCTGTGGGTTGCGGCGCTATGCTGTTGCGCTGGCCGGCCAGCGCATGCGGTGCAGCGGCGGCGGATGGCGAGGTGGCGCATCGAGGGCGACTCTAGCGCGTGCTATGGCATTGCGAGGCTAAGGCGATGGGGCGCATGGCACGCATTCGCGCGGCGTAGGCGCGGGCGGACGACGAAGAGCGGCGCTTCCATTTGTGGTGCGTCGGATGGGACAGCGAGGTGCACAGAAAAGGAAAAGGAAGGGGCTGAAAAGGCGGGCCCACACGACAGAGAGAGGGCGGGCGCGCGGCACGCGAACGGAGGAGGCGAGGGCTGGCGCGGACGGCAGTTGTTGATGCAAAAAGATGTCAGATCTGCAAACACACCGGGCTAATACCCAAACTTGATATCCGAAGCGTGCGAGTCAATTTGACCTGTTAATCGACAAGGAAAGATAACTTTGAACAAAACTGAACAAGACGACAGCGATACGCCCGGACATCAAGGCTCAGAATATATTTGATAACTGTTGAACAGATCAGATGAGACAACAGTGATACGCCCGGAAGTCAAAGCCTGAATCGTGCTCGGTAGACGCGGAACCTGCAAGGTCGCCGGAGATCAAGTTGATGCAGCCCGTCGATTCTCGGAAGAACTCATTGAAAAAGAAAAGTACTTCACGAAGTCATCGAAAAGTAAATTGAGATAAAAAGTAGATTTGTTTATTGATGCTTGGATGTCTATTACAATGTCCTTTGGCATATATTTATACTCTGCTTAAAAAGAATCCTATTTTAATACATAAAGCTCAAATATAGAAGAAATAAACTAATTTCTTATACGAACTCTATTTCTTGAAAAAGAAATAAAACTTGTATAGGAGTTGGACTTAAACTATAATACTAAAAATCAAAAGCTTCGTGTCGCCGATCCGCTGTCCGCTCCCATCACGATGAAGTCACCTCCTTATCGGCACATCCCTGGCATCGGCAACAACATTCTAGCCTTTCTGCCTCTTATCGGCAACAGCTCTAGTCTTCATCGGCAACAATTCTCTGGCCTCATCAGTCAACACCTCTGTTTAGTTCTATCGGCAACGTCCAAGCCATCTTTTCCCCATCAGCAACCATCCATCGGCATCATCAGAAATATTAAAGGAGAACCACTCTCTTTGCCGATTGGCTCAATTTTCGATCCTTTTTGACACGTGCCAAAAAATGGTGTCAACACATGCCCCCCAATTTCGAAGTATAAAATACTTTATGCATCAAAATTCTCTCCAGGTCATGATTACCCTTTGCCATGCCGCCTGAACTTCTCCTTGAAGGTTGTGCGTACTACAGTAAAAACCCTATATCGATGGGCCTATATAATGCTTCCTCCGCCGTGGCCCATCTTTCATCTGCGATTCAAACCCTAGCTTTTCTCTCTCCAGCGGCGACATCAACAGGCGATCCTTTGACGAACTCGATAGGCGGCATTCTTGACGGTGATTCTTAGCTTCCATTAGCCTTCTCTGTTTTCTCCATCTTCGTTGTAGCCATGGCTATTCATTTCGACATTCCCGAGGTTAGTATTTCTTCTTTTACCCATCCTTTGACATTTCGCTTCTCCTTCTCCACGCAATTCATGACTCCTCTCAATCTCTAATCTCAGGAACTTTGCAATAATCTTCTCATTCCAACGCATCAGAATCACTTTATCTGCCTAGGCCTAATGGGAAATCCAGACCCAACCAACATCATAAACGCAGAAACCAATCGAATCACTTTTAGAGCTCAGAATTTTGATTTAGGATTCTAGACTGATACCTTTCGATCCTGGCCGAAAACCACCAAGGGATGGAAAGACTGGTATTTGAGGGTCGCTAGGCCAATGGAGTTGTACTGGGCGGAACGCAAATTAGAATAGTGCATCAGAATATCTATTGCCGATATGGAGAGGAATGAGTCACTGTTAATCGTCGCCTCCTATTTCTGGTCTGACACTCTGAATGCCTTCATCTTCAAACATGGGCCAGCTTCTCCAACCCTTGCCGATGTGTATATGCTTACTGGCTTGGACATCTCATCTGCTGATGACAACGCACTGTTCCAGCGAAAACCTGAGCATCGGCTGACCACCAGGAACATTGGCGGCTGGACTGGTTATATCAGTGAGTATAAGAAATCCGGTTCAGTCAATCACAGGGAGCATTCAGCCTTTTTGAACATGTGGCTGGAGAAATTTATTTTCTACGACAGAACAGTTGGACCAACCAACATGCACCTTCCTGCCGCAAAGATGTTGGCTAGCGGCGTCAGACTCCGACTGGGCTGATATCTCCTTGGCTCAGTTTACCATCTCCTTCACCAAGTGTCACAAAGGCTATTGGAAGGCAAGTCCATCGGCAATTTGGGGGGCCCTTGGTGGTTTATTAATATGTGGCTGAACGCCCATATGCACAAGTATTTCCACATTGATCTGTTTGCCCAACGATTCCCTCAAAGTCTTCCTGAAGTTTATCAACTCGGGGAAGAAGAATCGGCAACACGCCCCCTATCAACTTTGGAGAAGCACTGGCAGTATTACCAGGGGCAGAGGCAAACAGAGTTCAAATCAGCAATCTCTTCCATAGATTCTACATCGGCATCCCTTCTGAGCTTTGGGCCTGGGTCCCGTATGTCGATGAAGAAGCAAGATTCCCTCTTTCCTTCAACCTTACCGATGAGGCTTTGAACAAAGATGCCGACATTCTTAGTGCAATAATCACTCCTCGTGCCATCCCGGTCAACATATTTGGTAGTGGGAAGAACATCAACCCCACATATGAGTTCTATTATCCATCGGCAGCAGCAAGACAATTGGCTTTTGGACAACTACCCATCAACCTCTGCTTTGCCGATGTGATTAAACCGAGAGAAACCATTACGAACCTCATGGACTGGCACAAGATTGTTACTCTCCTTCCTAATGCCGATATCTCTAATGTCGATCTGATCGATTGGACACCAACTTCTTTCGCCATCGAGTCCTTCAAATTATGGTGGCAGGAATGGAAAGAGCAACTCTTCTTTGCCTCTCCTCATGTTTACTGGAATCTTATTGATTTCAATCATGTTATCCCTGCCGATGCGGTAAGTTTAACCATTTGTACTTATAACTTTTCTACCCTATCGGCATCTAACTCTTCTTTAACAGGTTGATAATCCAATTCCAGCAATGAGCAGAAGTGGCAAAATCTTCCAATTACAGCCGACTTCCCCCATATCCATGATCGGTTATAGAGCCCCTTCACTGGATGCTCTAATGGGCCGTGGTCGTTCTAAGAAAAGCTCATCAAAATCGGCCAGAAGTATGGCTACCACATCGGTTATGGCTACACCCCCAGCACAGACATCCCAGGTAACCATCTTATTTCCTTCTGTGTATGCCGATTGCCACGATTTACTGATTTCATATTTCAGGGCGCAAGTTCTGCACGGGATGAATCCTCATCGGCAACTCGCCCTTCATCTCCACCTGCTGCACCCGCATCGTCACACCTCGTCATCCTTGACGATTCTCCAGATGTATTATCAATTTGATTGATCTCTAATCATCGTATCATTACTTATTTGTTTTCTTACAACACCAAATAATCGTATCGGCAACTACGAATGTGCAGACACTTCAACCACCTATTGCCGATGCCCCCCAGTCATCCGATGCCGATGTTTTGCAATACAAGCAGAAGGCTGCATCAGAGGTCGAATCCCAATCAAAACGGACGAGGCTCTCACCAGCTCCAATCGCACCATCAGCATCTCCGCCTCGCCAAATATCACTCGATGCACCTGCGCAAACTTCCCTGTTGGTCACTGTTCAATCGGCAATCGTTCCAGTACAAGAATCCTCATCGGCACTGGTATTGCAACAGTAGCCCACCAATGTACCAACACTGGAAACGCCATCAGTAACTGCTCTTGAGGTTGCTTCTTCTAGTCAGAGGCAAGAAATCACTTTGAAACAGGTAAATCAACTCCCTTATTTAATCTTCAACACTTGGATTCTTCTACTGACACCCCTATTTTTCTTTTAGGAACAAGACTCACCGGATAGTTTATTCTCCTTTTCCATTATTGGAAATGTTCCTGGTGACGATGAAGACGAAGAAAGCTCTACTCCAGCCCTCGAGTCCTTGTCATCTGAAACCAAATCCCAGCTAGAGACATTACTATCCTTGTTGTAACAGGATACTGCCTTGCTCATTCAAGATTCTAATTCTATAAGAGCAATTTTCAAAGGGATTCGAGGCCATATCCCTGCCAATGCAGAAGAAACACTCCTTCAAACTGCCTATCTAGAGAGTCGGCAGTTGCAGTATCAGAGGGCTGCCCAACGAATTACTGATAGAGCCGCTCAGACAAGACTCTAAGAGGACATGATGAAGCATAAGCAGCTTGCCGATGATAAGCACAAAGACATCGGTAAACTAGAAGCTTCCCGTGTAGATCTAGAAGAAACAATCGCTCAACTATCGACAAAAAGAGAAGCCTTGCTAGCAGAGCTAAAACAAGTCGAGGAAGCCTTGGACACAGCAAATTAGAAAAAGGCCCAAATACCCGAAGCCATCAGAGCCGTTCAACAAGAAAGAGATAACCAAGCCCTCAAGACTTTGGCTCTCAAGAGGAAAATCAAGCCAGTGGAAGGCGATGCCGATGAAGACGCATGGACACTAGAAGAAATTGACCAAATTCGTCTGCGTGCAATATTAACTACCTGTTCCTTACTGGGTCTGTAAGCTTTCGCCCTCGTCGGCAAAACAATGCATCGGCAATTTGTAAAACTTTAACATGATGCTGATACTCTTCCTTTTGAACAAGTATTTTATCTGTTCTTTTTACGCATCCATCCATATACTAGGATAGTATTTCTTCAAATATTTACCATTCAACGCTCTTGGAAGCATTTCTCCTTTGAGAGTTTCTAGAATATAAGCATTGCCAGGAACGGACCAATTTACACGATAAGGACCTTCCCAATTAGGAGACCACTTGCCGAACTTGGTATTCTTGGTCCCAATCGGTAAAATCAGTTTCCAGACTAGATCACCATCGGAAAATTCCTTCGCCTTCACCTTTTTGTCGTACCACTTGGCTACTCTCTTCTTGTTTTCTTCGATGCTGACTAAACCTCTTAGCCGGTGACCTGCCAAGTCTTCCAACTCATCCTTCATGAGTGTACTGTAATCATCAGTTGACAATTGGTCTTGATGAAATATTCGCCTTGAACCAGTCTTGATCTCCCAAGGTAGAACTGCATCATGTCGATACACCAACTGGTAAGGTGATACTTTAATAGCACCACGACATGCCATTCGATACGACCATAAGGCTTCGTTCAGAACCGTGTGCCACTTTTTGGGATTCTCCTTAATCTTGCTCTTAATGAGTTTAATAATCCCTTTGTTAGAAGCTTTAGCTTGACCATTAGCTTGAGCATAATAAGGTGAAGAATTCAAGACCTTGATTCCCATCTCATCGGCAAATTTATTAAACTCCCCCGAAGTAAACATGGTACCCGAATCGGTTGTAATGGTCTGAGGAATACCAAACTGATACACAATATGCTCTTTCACAAAGTCAATCATATTTGCCGATGTCACATTCTTTAAAGGAATTGCTTCAACCCATTTCATGAAGTAATCGGTTGTGACCAGTACAAATTTATGCCCTTTACTCGATGATGGATAAATCTGACCAATTAAATCAATAGCCCAACCTCGAAACGGCCATGGTTTAATGATAGGGCTCATTGCCGATGCAGGTGCTCTCTGAACGTTGCCGAACTTCTGACAGTCTTGGCACCCTTTAAAATACTTGAAACAACCTTCGAGCATCATTGGCCAATAATATCCGTTCCGCCTGATTATCCACTTCATCTTGAAAGCCGATTGATGTGCCCCACATAACCCTTCATGGACCTCGCCCATCAAACACTTTGCTTCTTCTTTACCAAGACATTTGAGCAAGACTCCATCCACTGTTCGATAATATAACTCATCATCCAGGAGCACATACTTAGTAGCTTGAAATCTTACACGCCTCACGACTTTCCTAGATGAATCCTTCAAGTAATCGGCAACCTCCTTTTTTCAGTCATCGGCATCAGTTGCCGATGTCAACACTTCGTGGATTAGTTGATACCCCAAGCATGTTGCACTAACCGATTAGCTTCCTCATTATGCAGTCTGGAAATATGCTCAAGATGAAAATCTTTGAACTCTTTCAATAATTGTCGACACTTTTCATAATACGATATTAAAATTTCACTTTGACATTCATAAGTCCCAGCCAATTGATTAATAACAAGCATTGAATCACCAAAGATTTCAACAGCATCGGCACGGACTTCTCTAAGTAACTCTAACCCCCTCAACATAGCCTGATACTCAGCCTGATTGTTTGTTGACGTGGTAGCAATCGGCAATGAGAACTCATACTTCTTCCCTTGAGGCGATATTAACACAATGCCGATGCCTGCCCCTCTCCACATGTAGAACCATCAAAGAAAAGTACCCATGGAGCAATTTCTAAAGAATTCATCACGCCATAGTGCTGAGTAACAAAATCGGCCATTACCTGTCCTTTGACTACTTTTGCCGATTCATAATGCAGAGAAAACTCTGACAATGCCAAGACCCACTTGCCGATTCTTCCACTTAGAATTGGCATCGACAACATGTACTTGATCACATCATCTTTGCATATAACCGTGCATTCGGCCGTTAATAGATAATGCCTCAATTTAATACAAGAGAAATATAAACATAAGCATAACTTTTCAATGGCCGAATACCTGGTCTCAGCATCTATTAATCTCCTGCTCAAGTAATAGATTACTCGTTCTTTCCCTTCAAACTCCTGGATCAGAGCTGATCCGATGACTTCATTATTGGTTGATAAGTACAATTTGAAAGGCTCTCCATGTTGAGGTGAAACCAGTACTGGAGGATTCACCAAATACTTCTTGATCTCTTCCAAAGCCAACTGCTGATCCTTTCCCCATACAAACTCTTGATCGACCTTCAACTTTAACAACGGACTGAAAGCTTTGATTTTCCCTGACAGATTGGATATGAATCTTCGAATGAAATTAATCTTGCCGATCAAGGACTGTAACTCTGTCTTATTGGTAGGAGCAATCACTTTGTTAATGGCATCAATAGATTTTCTGCTAATTTCAATACCTCTCTGATGCACCATAAAGCCTAAAAACTGCCCTGCCGATACACCAAATGCACACTTGTTTGGATTCATTTTTAAACCATGTTTCCTTGTGCACTCTAATATCTTTCGCAGATCAATCAAATGATTTTTGAAGTCTCCAGACTTAACCACCACATCATCTATATAGATTTCAACTATAATGCCAATGTACTTATGGAAAATATAATTCATAGCTCTCTGATAAGTAGCACCGGCATTTTTCAAACCAAAAGTCATAACTATCCACTCAAATAGACCCCACATGACCTGGACACCTGAAGGCAGTCTTGGAGATATCTTCTTCAGCCATAAAAATTTGATTATACCCAGCGTTTCCATCCATAAAGCTAATGATCCGATGTCCAGCAGCAGCATCGACTAGCAAATCGGCAACAGGCATCGGATAACCATCCATCGGCGTAGCCTTGTTAAGATTCCTAAAATTAATACAAACACGAAGTTTTCCATTTTTCTTGTAAATAGGAACCACATTAGAGATCCATTCTGCGTATCAGCATTGCCGGATGAACTTTGCTTCAATTAATCTTGTTATTTCAGCCTTGATATCGGGCAATACTTTTGGGTTACATCGGCACGCTGGCTGTTGATACGGCCGAAATCCCTGCTTGATAGGTAGCCGATGTTCAACAATTGATCGATCTAAACCGGGCATCTCTGTATAATCCCAAGCAAAACAATCCTTGTATTCCTTCAATAACAAAACCAATTGTTCTCTGCTTTGGAGATCTAATTTAGCACTAACAAAAGTTGGCCTCGGTTTATCACCATCACCAATATCTATTTCTATTAAATCATCTACCGATGTAAACCCATGGCCCAATTTTCCATCATCGGCAAACCTATCCATTAAAACTCTTCATCAGAACCGACTGCTTGGATCGGCGACAGTTCGTAATCGGCAATCCTAAGGAATTCTGAATCCCATGCTTCTCCCGATATGCACTTGGACCGCTCGTAAGTCTCTGACTCTGCCGATGCAATTATGTATGATGAGTCTCCAGGAACCACTTCAACTTTGTCTTCAACCCACTACACAAGGCATTGATGCATCATAGAGGGAATAGAACAATTAGCATGAATCCAATCTCTTCTCAACAACAGATTGTATGCACCTTTGCCACTGATGACAAAGAAGGTGGTCAGCAATGTTTTACTGCCGATGGTCAACTCAGTACACAGCGCTCCCTTGACTAGTGATATGTTCCCTTCAAAGTCCTTGAGCTTCATGTCTGTCTTGGCCAGGTCTTGCTCACCTTTTCCAAGCCTCCGGAACACAGTATACGGCATGATGTTAATTGCAGCCCCTCCATCTATAAGTATTTTTGACATTGGCTGCCCATCAACTCTGCCTTTGACAAACAAAGCCTTGAGATGCTGCCTCTCATCATCGGTAGGCTTTTCAAAGATTGCCATCATCGGATCCAGGGTTAGTTGAGCTACTTGTTCTGAAAGCTTTATTTCTTCTTCCCCCTCATCAAGTGCCCCAAACTCTATCGGCAACATGAAGACCATGTTGACATCTGCCGATGAGCCTTCGTCTTTACGCTTTGGCTGCCATACTTGAGTTTTTGCCTCTTTACGCAAATCCCTTTTCTGATCACGTTGCAACTTCCTCTTTTGAGATTTTGTTAAACCTTCGGGACACCACTGAGGAAGTTTTTTTTCCATACGGGCTGATACAATTTTGCACCTGACCCTGAGTAATTAACATTGGGGTCTCTATAGAGAATCTTCTCATCAGGGACTCTTGCATCGGCCATCTCTTCGAGCTCCTTCTGCTTCATCGGGACACAATCAATATGCCTATCCAATCTTTCATGTGCGCTGGTTCTGCCCCCCAGCCGATCATGCACTGACACTTTTCGCCTGATCGGTTCATGATCATACCTGCTCTGATTGCCATAATGCGATCTTCTCTTTGCCCGATCAGTTTGATCATAACCATTACACTCAGGGCAGCTATCAACAGTAGGAAATTTAATGCCTTCTTCCTAACAGTAGATAAACAAGGGGCATCTCCAATGCTCTTTATGCCGATGCCATTCTTCCCGATGTGACTCCTCTTCTTGCCAATGCCGATAGTGATTACTTGGGATTCTGTGTGGAGCTAGTCTGGTAGGCCTTCTTGAACTGCTGCTTTCCTCTACCACTTCTTTTCCTTTCAAGTCATCGGTAGTTACTTGATGTCTAGGATCTACCGATGCTCTCTTCTTAGCATTTGCCGATGTCAATACTTTGGTCTTACTTTCGGCATCTACCATATTTGCAGGGAAAGGATGCTGATCAATCTTCATTGGCCTCTGGGCTTTAGAGTTGTCAAACTTGATTCTTCCAGATTCAATTGCCGATTGCAATTGCTGCCTGAACACCTTGCAATCATTGGTACTGTGCGAAGTTGCATTATGGAATTTACAGTACCTCATTTTCTTCAGCTCTTCTGCCGATGGAATCACATGATTAGGTGATAGCTTGATTTGGCCTTCTTGAAGTAGCAGATCGAAAATCCTATCGACCTTCGTGACGTCGAATGTGTATTTTTCTAGCTCCTTTTGACCAAAAGGACAAGAAATTGGCTTCTTTCCTTTTACCCACTCAGCCAGGCCGATAGTTGACTCTTCATCAGAGTCTGATTCCTCCACTTCTTCTATGAAGGATACCTTTTTATTCCAGCTTTTCCTGAGTTCTGGAGCTCGAGTACTTTGATCAGAAATCCTTTGTACAATGTGGCCAAGGCTTTCAAATTCCTGGGAATCATATTTTTCCCTGAGATGTGGCAACAAACCTTGGAAAGCCAGACCAGCTAATTGGCGATCATCAAGCACTAAGCTGTAACATCTATTCTTCATGTCTCGAACTCTTTGCACAAATCCTTCCACCGATTCGTCGCTCCTCTGTCTCAGTTTCGTCAAATCGGTAAGCTTCTTCTCATGAGCACCAGCAAAGAAGTATTTATGGAATTGTTTCTCCAGATTGGCCCAAGTGAGAATAGAGTTTGGCGGCAATGACATAAACCATGTGAATGCTGATCCAGACAGAGAGGAAGAAAACAATCGGACCTTCAGCTCATCTCTGCTCGCTGCCTCTCCACATTGGATGATAAATCGGTTGACATGCTCCATTGTAGACATGTCATCTTGTCCAGAGAATTTAGTAAAATCTGGCACCTTGTACCGATTCGAGAAAGGAATTGAATCATAGGATGCAGGGTACGGATTCCAATAAGAATAAGTATTAAACTTGGGTTGGATCCCAAATTGTTCCTTCATGACTTCTGCAATCTTATCGGTCAAAAATGTTTCTTGATCTTGCCGATGCGCCGGCTGAATCTCCACTGAAGGTGTTCTAGCTTGAGTAATCGGCAAGTTAGCAACACCAATCTGTGGAGTAAAACTCATCGGATGTCTTGCCGATGCTTGATCCTGGACAGCCATTTGAGGACTATACTGCTGAAAGTTTGGAATAGCTTGTTGCTGAACTGGCGCTTGTCCTGACCAATTGAGATTATAATTCATCGGCATCTGACTTGCCGATGGCTAATAATTTGTGGACAATTGTTGCTCTTGTATAGGTAGATGATAACCAGCATAATTGCCCTGAACTGCAGGTATCCCAGGTTGAGAAATGAACGGCGCTATGAACTGACCTGTAGTTGATATCTGCTGAACTGACAGATTTGTCAATGGATTCGTATAAGACATTTGTTGCGGAGGTACTTGGAATCCCATTGACAATGGATGCACGGTAGGAGGAGTAGCAGAACATTGTGGCGCCTGAGTCATCGGCCGAATCGGAATAGCCGATGTCATGGGACTCTTCCCTGCTACATCTTGTACCTGAGGTGGTCTAGAATTAGAAGTAGATGGACCCGGAGGCATCCCGTATCCCCACCAATTAGCAGCAACCCAACTGTGTTGGCCTGACATTGCTGATGCCGATAGATCTGTGCACAATTGAGTACTTTCTTGAGGCGTCAGATCTGATCTTATCGGCGTAGTTTCAATGACAGGCGATCTTGATACACTTGGAATAGGAACAGAGGGCATTTCCATGCTCTCAACGGCTGGAGTTGCCGATGGAGTGTTGACAGATGCTGATCCCGGCTGATGATATGCCAGTCCAACGTAACCTGGGCTTGTCCATCTTTTAATATTTGCATGACAGCATTGTAGACGGTATTGGACAGCATGATGGAGTGGTTGATCAAAGCCTGATTTAACGCAGAATTAACCATCTCCTGAAGTCTACCAGGGTTAGAGTCAAAGGTTACCTGCTGAGGTAACGGTAGATCTTGCTTCTAAATAACTTCTCCGCCCCTGTTCATGCTGAAAGACTTTAAGCAGAGCTGCCTGTAGTCCTCCATTGCCTTCTCCATGGCTAGCTTCTGATCTTCTTTGAGATCTGCCTCTGATATCTCAATGATTTTCTCGGCGTTGATCTCAGCAGGATTCTTCATGATAGATCTGTTGACTTTGGTCCCACTGGGTGTGCCAAAAGATGTATTGATGCAAAAAGATGTCAGATCTGCAAACACACCGGGCTAATACCCAAACTTGATATCCGAAGTGTACGAGTCGATTTGACCTGTTAATCGACAAGGAAAGATAACTTTGAACAAAACTGAATGAGACAACAGCGATACGCCCGGACGTCAAGGCTCAGAATATATTCGATAACTGTTGAACAGATCAGACGAGGCAACAGCGATACGCTCAGAAGTCAAAGCCTGAATCGTGCTCGGTAGACGCGGAACCTGCAAGGTCACCGGAGATCAAGTTGATGCAGCCCGTCGATTCTTGGAAGAACTCGTTGAAAAAGAAAAGTACTTGACGAAGTCGTCAAAAAGTAAATTGAGATAAAAAGTAGATTTATTTATTGATGCTTGGATGTCTACTACAATGCCCTTTGGCATATATTTATACTCTGCTTAAAAAGAATCCTATTTTAATACGTAAAGCTCAAATATAGAAGAAATAAACTAATTCCTTATACGAACTCTATTTCTTGAAAAAGAAATAAAACTTGTATAGGAGTTGGACTTAAACTACAATACTAAAAATCATAAGCTTCGTGTCGTCGATCCGCTGTCCGCTCCCATCACGATGAAGTCACCTCCTTATCGGCACATCCCTGGCATCGGCAACAACATTCTAGCCTTTCTGCCTCGTATCGGCAACAGCTCTAGTCTTCATCGGCAACAATTCTCTGGCCTCATCAGTCAACACCTCTGTTTAGTTCTATCAGCAACGTCCAGGCCATCTTTTCCCCATCGGCAACCATCCATCGGCATCATCAGAAATATTAAAGGAGAACCACTCTCTTTGCCGATTGGCTCAATTTTCGATCCTTTTTGACACGTGCCAAAAAACGGTGTCAACAGCAGTGCCTTGCTAGGCCGCGGTGCTTGCTGGGCCGCGAGGCCACGCGGGCGAGCGGTCGGTGTGGCGTGGTGCTAGGCCCATGTTGAGCTGTTGGCCCGACTGGGCCACGGAGAGAGCAGGGCGAGGCGGAGGCCTAGCGGGTGGCTGAGCTGGGCCGTGGCCTTGGCCGTGGTGGGCCAGTGTGGGGGCGGCAAGGCAGGCTGGCCTAGTGGCCTGAGCAGCTTGGGCTGGAATGCCCCATTTCCCTTTTCTCCCTTTTCTCTTTTCTATTTCCTAAGCAAGCCACTAACTAACCATGCTATTGATCCTTGTTAGTGCTAAACATGTTAGTGACCAAGATGTACTTGGTGGGTCCCCTAGGGTCTCAAGGGTATGTTGGTAGCCATGTCCAAGGTTAGTTGCGTAAACCTATACATATATATGCGATAACAAATGTTGTTGGATTTTATTAATCATCACATAAAATCAATAAGAGGCAAAACATACTCTTGTAATTAAAATGCAAATGCCTCAACCAACATTGGTGCTACTTGTGCAACAACTATGGGATGGTTTCCTACATGACACACACCAACATTGGTATGCTTTAGAAAAATTTTTGATAGTTGGTATTTTTGGTGTTTGGATTTTTAGGGTTGTTACAGTCCTACCCCTTTATGAGAATCTCGTCATCGAGATTAAAGGTATAACCTCCTCTCAAGCAGGTAGGGGGGTAGAGCTTCCTTTAGTTCTAACTTCTTCTTCTGAGTTGCTTCTCTTCTGGTGGAGTCTCTCCATCGAACTTGCACGGTGGTGGACTAGTGCTTCTGTTTTTCTTTAGGTCCCTTTTCAGGAGACGGATGGAGTACTTCAATGATGTGCTAAAGCTCATGTGCCTCATAGGGTATTGGTTGTTCTGGTAGTTCCAACACTTGTGTTGCTATGACAGAGGAACACGGGTTGCTCTTCTGCGAGTTGTCTGGGCAACTCTATCCTACAGGAAATTTGCCAGAACTCTGGTGCTAGCCTTGTATGGCCCTTCATATCCTAAAGTTAGCTTTCTCATTTCATGGAAGTTGGGGTTCCATGATGCGGGGAGACCTTGATGAAGACAGTGTTCTCAACTTCATCTCAAGCCTCTAAGCCTCCTGTCGATATCCCATATGATGGCTTTGGGGCAATCTTCAGGTTCTTTCGCACTTGGGAGGCTCATTCTTTAGCCTTTTGATGGTGGCAGATCCAAGGGATTATCTTTGTTATTCCTCTATCCACATCAGGGGTGGATCCTCCATGGCTCTTCTTTCAAGGCCTCGAGCGGTGACATCTGGAGACTGATTTGGTACCTGTTGTTGATTTAGAACTCAGCATGGACTAAGCTTCTTTTCTAAAATGTTCATATTAGTAAGCAAAAGCTCAAAGCTTGTCTCCAAGGATTGGATTTGCCCTTTTCTATTTGTCCATTGATTGAGGGTGGTAAGCGATGCGGTAGTCCCGATTGACTCCCCATAGCTTCTCCCAAGGCTTCCCATCAATTGGGCATATACTGAGGTCCACAATCATATGCTATGATTTTAGGGGCTCCATGCACTTGAGAAGGCTTTTCGACATGCGGATCTGCTAGAAGTCCAACTCTGGTGTCACTATTGATTGCCAACAAGGTGAGCTATTCTGGTTTATGTGATTTATTATTGCTCATATAGCAGGTTCTTCGGGGTTCTAGGATAACCCATGATGGATTCCATAGCCATGCTATAATGATTCCAATCAGACACCTCAAGTGGCTTGGAGATCTCATGCTCTGATTTGAGGTGTCTGTATATGCTACTCTTTGCAGCATGTACTGCATCATTTGTCTTCATATCCTTCCACCAAGATTTCCTTTTCAAGACTGCATACTTCCTGGTGCTTCCAGGGTGGGCGTGATACTTGAAGTCATGCCCTTCTGATGGGGTCTCATTGTGCATGACAGGGTTGGAAAGCGCTTAGATTTTGTCCTTGAGCCAAAAGGTGCTTTGCTTATCCTGACTTAACCCTAGGCACTTATTGTGCTTAATGAGCTTATTTATCCTCTTTAGGGTTGAGAAAACTTATTTGCCCTCTGGTGTGTCCATTTAGACTCTTTGGTCTTCTTTGGAAGGTTGATCCTGGGGCGAGCCGTCTTGAAGAAGTTTTCAATGAATCGGTGGTGTTGACCGACCGTTTACACGAAACCCCTCATAGTGGTTTCTCCCACTTTTTCATTGTCTTCATGTTGGACAAGTCAATAGTTTATTCTGATAGCGTTGAGTGCATGGCCTAGGAGAATTGACATATTCAAGCCAGACTCCTACTTGCTGAACTTGGTGTAGAACTGATGCTTCTATATCTTCTCCAATATTATCCTTAGATGTTGCTCGCATCTGGTGACATGAGTTTCCTCTTGTATGCCTTCTTCGTTGCTTCATGTAGAGGTAGCCTGATCTAAGGTCAATCTTGGCGAAGTACTTAGCATCATGCCGCCGATCTAGCAGGTCTCTATCCTTGGTGGGGGTACTTGTTCTTGGTGGCACGACACCTTGTTTCCTCATTCCCTCTTGGCACAAAGGGTTGCATTCACCTAGTTGGGCTTGCATTTCTTCTTGTGTTGCTTGCAGAGATCTTCTCCAACTAATAAGGTATTGCTCATGTTTTCAAGGGTAGCAAGGTGAGCTTAGCTACTATGGTATCCTAATGTAGCAATCCTTATAACCTACTTCTCTAGAGGTGGAGGCATCACAAAGGACTAGAACTGAGGGAATCCTCATATGGTGGTGTACATGTGTAAAATCTTATGCAGACTTGGTAGTAAGTGCATAAAAAGATGCAATACCAGATCAAAACAAAAATCGAAGCGTTAGCTCCAATTACATGCACACACCTTGTTCTAAGTCGGGGATGTCCTTAGCAGCTTGCATGGAGAGATGCCAGTGGGTGGCTCTTTGAGCACGGGGGTTCATGACACTTGTGGTGGCCTCTTCCCTCTAGGGATTCATAGCTAGTGAGGCATGGTCGATCCGTGGGCAGTTGGCAACTCTGTGGCCCTGCTGGTCACATTCGTAACAAGCGGTAGCCATGTTACTTGCGGATGCGGGTGTGATGAGCTTCCTTTTTGGACAATTAACAGCCTTATGGCCCTTTCGACCACATCTAAAATAGGTTACCCCATCGAGGGTGTTGGTGGCTCTTGCACTCTGATCTTCATCATTGGGGACGTCTTCAGCAGAACTGTGCGTAAGTTGCCAGCGGGCAGCTCGTGCATCATTGCGAACCTTCTTTGTTGAACCCTGGATCCTCTTGAAAGGAATCATGGCTAGTGATGCAATGTCAACTCTGGCACAGTCGATAACTCTATGGCCTGGTTGTCCGCCTCCAAGGCAAACGAGAGGAGCGCCACTTGTAGATGTGGGTGTGGCAGCTCTCTCTCTTGGACAGACATGGGTCTTGTGACTAGGATGGCCACATCCATAGCAGAAGAAGGGCACCTCTATTGTAGGAGTGGTTGTAGTAACCTTCCATGTGTCAGGATGCTGAAGGGGGGCGACTCTTAAAGGTGCTGCTTGTAGGGAGATCATGCATACACGGTCGTTGTTGGACCAGGTTGTGATATGATTCCTCAAGGTGACGCTTCCTAAGGATGAGCATGCCTATCTCTGGATGGGTCTTCTCTGACCTCATTGCCTCGTTGATGGCTTCTTCAAGGATGTGGCAAGTCCTCCTTGCGATAGCAAGGTGGTGGGGAACCTTCAATCCCTGGGTGAAGTAATACACCTTGTCCTTCTCGGTGGCCACACTTTCAGGGTGCACGTACTGCATCAGGCAAAAGAAGTGGGTAGTGAAACATCCTCAATTTTCCACGAAGGGAAAATACACAGAATGGCGAATAATCCAATAGTTCAAAGCTCAAACCATCACATTATCCAGCGTTAGTTGTTATAGAATTCCATACTTCAAACAAAAGAATACATCTAGGAGGAATTACATAAATAGTCCATCACCACATTGGCGGAATCATCAGAGTAGCGGCCGCTTCTGGGGCAGCTGCAAAAGGCACAAGTACAATAAATCTCTAAAAGAAGCCTGAGCGTAGGAACGAGACGTCTACTCCTAATCGGTGAAGTCGTAGTCGGGTTCACCTGCCAAATAATTTTCAGTACAGTTTGTACTGGCCACATCTCCCACCCTATGCTTTGCTTTTGCTATGTAGTATTTGGTGGGATGCAAAGGATATAATCAAGCGACCTAAAATATGGCTGTGGTTTCCTATGTAGATAGTGACCAATATTATATAAAATAATTCATCAAGTTTTAACCCATCTCATCCACATATCCAACCCATCCCATCACCATCACACACATCTCACCCTCTTGCACTCAGTCGACAGGTCCAACTCCCTCTCGAAGCTTGTCTCAGCGACTCATAGCTGGAAGGGTAACACCAGGGGAAGAATAGAAGGACTCATCTCACTACTCCCGAGAAGCGCGGGTCTTAGGAAAGAGCCATACCAGTGGCATGTGGACTATATATATAGATTCATAAACTCTGCAGAGCGTGTACTCCCATAACCACAACATCACTATCATCAATAGTGCCCTGCCTAAGCTGATTCCGGCTGCTTTCTAACCGGTGCGATGCCACCCTACCACTTAGTACTAGGATATCCCGGATAGGTACCACCGGCACACTGAGACTGTGAAACATAGTACCGGGCCCCTGAGGTCACTAAGTTGTCTAAGGAGGGTGTGGGTCTCCATGCCCGTACCTCCCGACACTATCTGCTATCAACCTAGTAGTAGTGGCATCGTCCTAGCTAGTCAGACATCCATCTCCCGCCCATACAAGACCGAGTGGTGAGCACGTAAGTCCCAAGGTTCTGGTCCACAAGAGATATCAGGCCCTAGGGGGATCAGACAGGATTATCTTCTCTTAGGGACTACAACAGTCCGTACTTCAACAGCACCTCCTACCTGAGGCTTCGCTCCACGAAGGTTCTCACCTTCGGGATCACCATATACCTCACAATGTGCTAGCCACAAGCAACTCACACGGCAATGCCCAGAACACATCCCCCAGCAAGACTCGCCAACATGGCTCATCATAGAATCCTGTCCGATCGACTCAACCCTCACCACACACCCAAGATGCACGCAGTACTCTCCCCGAGTAAAGTGGCACCACGTGCCTTAACCATATAATCCTACTCTCCACCACGCATCACATCACAAAGATATAAGCGTAGTAGAAGTAAAGCATCATAAGTAAATAAGCATGCGTTTAGCCTATCAGCGGGTGTGCAGGAGTAAGGTTGCGACAAGGTAAAGGCTCATCAAGCAATTCTACCATGCAACCTATCATCAGCTAATATTCATAAATAAAGCACTAGCAAACTAGATATCATGCCATGCATAATAGGATCTACGAGATTGGGTGGGGTGTGGCACCTGCAAAGTCCTCACCGAGCTCCTCCTCGTACTCGTAGTCGTCCTCCTCAAACTGCTCCTCCTTTGAAACAAGACATAATAGCCGCGCCAATGGCTCCTATAGAGTCAACACAAAGAATCAATAAAATTCAATAACTCCAAATGCACTCATACATAAGCCTATGACGTAGAGCTCATTTTTTGTGAAAATTTGGACACTTGGTTCATATTTTTCGGAGTTCGTATGAAGAAGTTATCAATTTCTGAAGTTTATTCTATTTTCTAAAAAAGAAAAAGAGCAGATTAACCTGGACATGACACGTGGCGGCTCCTGATTGGGCCACGTGGCGTGCGGGCACAATGCAGCTGGAGCTGGGCTGACGTCATGCTGACATCAGTACTGACGCGGGGTCTGACGGCTGGAAGACGTCATGCTGACGTCACGCTGACGTCAGCACTGACGGCGGACTCGGTCACTGGCTGACAGGTGGGGCCCACGGGTCTGGTCACTGACAGGTGGGGCCAGGTCAACGGTCAACGTTGACCGGTCAATGGTCAACGTTGACCGGGCCTCGACCGAGCATGGGTAGGGCTGGATCTGGGCCGGGTTGGGCCGGCCCGGCCCAGACACATGTCGGGCTCTGGTTGTGCCACGTTGCAGATCTGGGTCCAGTGGGCTTAGTCCATGGTGCTTTGGTCCATGGACCCGGCTCACGGTGCACCGAAGACAGGACGGCTATGTGGCGCTATGCGGATGGTCCAGCTGGGTCCACGTGGCCACGTGGGCGTGGTCCATCAGACAGGGGAAGATTCCCCCTTCTCTGCCCCACGCGGGCGGCTGGGCACGGCGCTTGCCAGCGTGGAGCAGGGGCGCGGCGGCTGCGGGCGGTGCGGGCCAGGCGGAGCTGCGGCTAGGGCTGCGCAGAGGCTTGGCGAAGGCGGCTGCAGGGCTCAAGCTAGCTTGTGGGCCCTTGGCATGTCGGCACACGCGCGTCGACGGCGGCCGGCGGCGAGGCCACGGCGGCAGGGTGCTACGGCGCGCATGAGGTTGCTTCGGCTTGCGTCCTGGCTTCGTGGAGCCACGGTGAACATGGGTGTATGCTCAATTTGGGGAAAGGAGCTCCCAGTGTGGCGGCCAACGGATGGCGACGGCGGTGGAGCTCTAGTCGATTACTCCACCCTGGGCACCATCTTCCTCCATCTTCTTCCGTCTCGAGCAGCTCGGAGCTTGAATTACTCGACTACGCGGTAACGGGGCTCGACGGGCGCACGTGACAACAGGCGTCGTGGTGGCGCTCCTGCGGCTGGGGTCCGGGTGAACCAGAGCAGGCAAAGGTGCTAAGCTCCTCTTTGGTTCTTGTCGGCCCACAAAATATTGCCTAATGTGAGTGCTAGGATGAGACGAAGTTGTCCGTGGAGCTAATGAGAAGAAACGGCAGACGGGGAGATGGGAACGTGGGTGATGAATCGGCGGCGGCCATGGCAAGGGAGAGCTCACTGAGCTATCCCGACGACGGCGGTCGATGCGGAGGCATGGCAAGGCGTGATGATGCGGTCCAGCTCGAGGTCGAAGGTGCGGAGCGTAAGCGTGGTGCAGGAGTATCAGGGCAGCCTCGGTGGCTCCCTTCTTCTCCAGCGCAGGTGGTGGTGATGCTCGGCTCCCCTCTTCTGGCTGTCAAATCCTTTCCCTGCCTCCCACTCCCCCTTCCCCTCCTATTCCTCAGACAAGATGGCATGCGCGTCGGCCAAGGCGGCTGTGGGCACAGGGAAACCCTAGTGCACCAAGCTCGGCTTATATAGCCACAGCGGTCGGCCATGGACGGCGGGGACGGAAGATGCCCATCGGGCAGTCTGGGGCGCACACGATTAGGGTTAGGGTTTCAGAGAAGTGTGGCGTGGCCGGGTAGCTAGACGGACGGCGCGGAGCGTAGCCGCACGCGAGCGGAAGGCGAAGCTTCGCCATTCCACTTCTGGAATGGAGGACGGGACGACGGGGGCGACAGAAATGGGAAAAGGAAGGAGCTGACAGCTCAGTCCCACACGTCAGCGAGATGGAGCAGGCGAGCGGCGAAGACAGGCCCATGTTGGGCCAGCTCGGTCAACTGGGCCACGGCAGCGTGAGCAAGCGGACTGCGCGCGGGGGCGAGCAGCAGGCGCGGGCGTGCGGCGGCCTTGCTGGGCCGTTGGCTAAGCGGGCCACTGGAGCGGGTGAGGGGCAGCCGGCCGACTGGGCTGGCCATGTTGGGCTAGTTCGACTGCTTGGACCACGGGTGGCCTGGGAGAGCAGGCCTGCCTGGCGGCTTAGGCTGGGCTGGAAGCTGCTCCGGGCTGGTTTCCCTTTTCCTTTTTCTTTCTAATTTCTAATTCCTTTTCTTTTTATTTCTAAACCCTTATCCCAATTGCATCATGGTTATGCTAAAGAAAGGGTGTTCTGCACGGTCTTCCATACATAGCCTCGAATGGTGACATCTTGAGACTTGCCTGGTAACTGTTGTTGTAGGAGAACTCTGCAAAGGACAAATTCTTCTCCCAATTAGTCCCATATTTCAGAACACATGCTTGGAGCATGTCTTCAAGGATCTGGTTCACTCTCTCTGTCTGACCATCTGTCTGAGGGTGGTAAGCGGTACTTTAATCTAGCTTGCTTCCTATTGACTTGTTCAGTGCCTTCCAGAACTTGGACGTATACTACGGCCCACGATCAGATATTATGCTCTTAGGTGCTCCATGCAGCTTGAGAATGTTCTCAACATACAGATCTGCTAGCTGGCCAACTCGGGCATCATTCTTGATGGCTAGGATGTGAGCTACTTTAGTCAAGCGATCGACTATCACCCATATAGCATCATGGCCCTTCGAGGTTTGAGGTAAACCCACAATGAAGTCCATTGAAATGCTATCCCATTTCCATTCAGGTATATCAAGTGGCTTCAGCAGTCCGGCAGGTCTCTTGTGCTCAGTTTTGACGCGTTTACAAATGTCACATCTAGCAACATGACCTGCGATATCTGACTTCATGTTCTTCCACCAAAATTTCCTCTTCAAATCAGCATACATCTTAGTACTGCCTGGGTGAATACAATATTTGGAGTCATGCCCTTCTGATAGGATCTCATTACGGATAGCTTGATCTGCAGGCACAAAAATTCTATCCTTGTACCAATAGGTACCTTGCTCATCTTCACTGAACTCTGGGCACTTGCCTTGTGTCAGGAGCTCATGTATCTCCCAAATTTCTGGACAGTGGCGCTGGGCTTCATGGATCCTATCCATGAGGGTGTAGTGTACACGAGCTCATTTAACAGGCCATGAGGTATCACCTCCATCTGTAACTCATCAATGCCCCCTTGCAACTCTTTGGGTAAGGTGGTGGTGAACAGAGCATGGCAATGGCTTTTGCGGCTAAGTGTGTCAGTGACCACATTGGCCTTCCTAGGGTGATAGAGAATCTCTATGTTGTAGTCATTGATCAACTCAAGCCAATGACGCTGCCTCATGTTTAGATTTTTCTGGGTGAAAAAGTACTTCGGGCTCTTGTGATCGGTGTAGATTTCACACTTGTTCCCGATCAAATAGTGCCTCCAAATCTTCAATGCATGGATCACCGCTACAAGCTTGAGATCATGGGTGGGGTAACGCTATTCGTGCTCTTTAAGCAGGCGAGAAGCATAGGCTATGACTTTTCCATTCGGCATTAGGACACAATCGAGCCCGACGCAAGATGCATCGCAATAGACCACAAAGTCCTGGTGGATATCGGGCAAGGCAAGAATAGGCGTTATGGTGAGCTTCTCCTTAAGAGTCTGGAAAATCTATTCGCATTGGGGCGTCCATTCAAACTCTTTGGTCTTCTTCAGGAGGTTGGTCATGGGGCGAGCTATCTTGGAAAAGTTCTCGATGAATCAGCAATAATAACCAGCCAATCCTAAGAAACTTCTCACATCGGTCACATTCTGTGGCTGCTCCCATCCCTTTACTGTCTCAATCTTAGATGGATCAACCGCTACTCCATCAGCATTGAGTATATGGCCTAGGAAAGCAAACTCCTCAAGCCAGAACTCACACTTGACGAACTTGGCGTAGAGCTGATGCTTTCTCAACTTCTCCAACACTATCCTCAGATGTTGTTCATGCACCTCAGTGGTGGCTGAATAGACAAGAATGTTATCAATAAAAACCACCATGAACTTATCCAGCTCCTACATGAACACTTTATTCATCATGTTCAAAAATAAGCCGGTGCATTCGTAAGACCGAAGGACACGACGGTGTATTCATACTGCCCAAATCTGGTGACAAATGCTATCTTGGGAATGTCCTCTTCTCTGATCTTCATTTGATGGTAGCCTAATCTGAGGTCAATTTTGGAGAAATACTTGGCATTGCGCAGCTGGTCTAGCAGGTCATCTATCCTTGGCAGGGGGTACTTGTTCTTTACGGTCACGGCATTCAGGTTCCGCTAATCGCATATCCTTTGCGTACCATCCTTCTTCTTAACAAATAGAATAGGAGATACCTAGGGCGAGGCACTGGGCCTAATGAACCCTTTCTCGAATAGCTCTTCAAGTTGTTTCTTAAGCTCCTTAAGCTCATCAACTGGCATACGGTAGGGTCACATGGAAATAGGACTCGTACCAGGCAACAGGCTGATCACGAACTCAACATCCTTGTTTGGTGGCATCCCTAGGAGCTCTTCAGGAAAGACATCAGGATACTCCCAAACTACAGGCACTTCCTCAAGTGACTTCTCTTCAAGGGCGCACAGCATAGAAACATCTGTCCCTTTGTTTGGCTCACATCTAATCCGGTGACCACTTGGATGGGTTATATCCACGAATCTAGGCGAGCAAGATATCAGTCCCTTGTTCTAGGTTAACCAATCCATCCCTAGAATGATGTCTAGGCCTTCGAAGGGTAGCAAGGTAAGATCAGCAAGGAAGGTAAGACCCTCGATCGTGATACTCACTCCCTTACAGCTTTTGGTACAACAAACGTTGCCCAAAGGTGAACTGGTGTATAAGGCTTCTTTTCGTGGAGTGACACGTATATGGTGCTCTCGTGCAAACTGGGTGGATATATAAGAGCATGTAGCACCTGAATCAAACAGCACGGATGCCTTAACTCCATGCACTAAAAACATACCGTACACCACGTCGGGGGCACTCTAGGCAGCCTCTGCTGAGATGTGGGTGAGGCAGCCATGGGGTGCTCCAGATGTCACCTGCTTGTACAGGGTGCCCTGGTTCTGCCTGGCGGGCACTGGTGTAGCAGGCGCAGCTTTGTTTGGGCACTCGGCTGCCTTGTGACCTGGCTGACCACAAGCGAAGCAAGTGTAGGTCGCATCGCCTATGAGGGTTGGTGCGGTGGACCTCCACATGCTACCTCCTGGCGCGGCACGAGCATACGCTTGACAGTCTTGAGCAAGGCAGGGATAGTTGCTGTTGTGGGTACCACCGCCCGGGCTCAAACTATGTGCAGCTCCCTGGGAGAAGCGAGAGCGAGGAGGCTAAGACGCCTCACCACGCGACCTCCGTGGGTCAGGTGCGTGGGAGGTGCCCTTAGCACGATGCTTCTTGGTCTTGCCAAGCGCCTCCTTCTCCACGAAAACCTCATCGCGGTCCTTCTCAATCTCCATGCACCTGTCGATCAAGTCACGCAGGGTGTGGCTCTTGGTGCCTGAGAGGGAGAGCCTGATGCGGCTAGACAAGCCCATGCGGTAGTAGTACATCTTCTCCTTCTCAGAGTTCACCACTGAGACGGGTGCATAGCGTAGCAGGTTAGTGAAGCGAGTGGTGTACTCATGCACCTTGTCACCTCCCATGGAGATGTTGCGAAACTCGTTATCCTTCTCCAATGCGCCCTCGCGAATGAAGAACGCGTGGAACTCCTCCACTAACTCGTCTTAGGAGATGTTGGCAGGGTCCTGGTGGGTCTCACAGAGGCTGTCCCACCAAGATCACCCAGCACCCACAAGCTGGTGAGTTGCCAAGCCGACACACTCCTCGTCCGTGCAGGTGGTCAGGTCAAGCTTCTTCTCGATCTCCCTCAGCCAGTCATCAGCGGCGATGGGGTTGATGTTGGTGCCATCGAACGTTGGGAGCCTCAGCTTGAGAAAGAACTCCAGCTTCTTGTAGTAGTCATCGCGTGGCTCCCTGTGGTGGGGGTGCAGCGCGCTCTCAGCTAAGACTCAAAGAAGCTCGGTCTGCTGAGCCATCACATCTGCCAAAAGTGGTACGGGTGGTGGTGGTGGAGCTGCATCTCCTCCAGCAGCAGGCTTGGGCTCAGGCTTAGCAGCAGGCTGTGGCAATCCTCCAGCCACGCCTCTAGCAACTAATTCTGGCTCAACAACCAGCGGTGGTGATGGGTGTGCAGGTCAGGGGGTGGCAGCACGGGGTGGCTCCTCAAGGTTGAGGGGTATGCGACCAATGCGTCCACAACCACATCCGCGCCCACGGCCCCTGGCGAGCACGGGTGAAGGGGAGCAGTTGCTCAGGCGGCTGGCACGACAAGTGGACATCCTGCTTAACATAAACCTCATATTAGGGCGCATATGCGCGTGATATAACTTTGATATTAATGATGTAATAATTAAACCGACTTAACAGATTTAAAAACATTTAAATCTATCCAACACTCATACAAGAAGCATGAAGATCTGATAAGATGCGATAAAATCTGAATCATCCATTACATCAAGTGGGTACAAGGCGATGTCTCTAGCAGCTACGCTAGGAGACTCACGAAAAACGCACTACAAGCAGGTAGTTCTAGCAAAAGGGGTGGATGACTACTCAACAACATGGAGAGTCTAATAATTGGCCAAACAGGGCCCATCATCTCCCGATCCTATTCTACACTAAACCATCCCTAAGGGCTAGTCCAGACTATAAGCTATGGGAGGAATACCAATGCCAGAAGCTTGGATCTGCTCGTTAGTCATCTGAAGGCGAGAGACGTAATGACGGGCCTCCACGAGCTGAGGGGTGGACACTGACTGTCCGCTGAGTCTAGTGGTGGGGCACCCACTCAAGTTGAGGTGAGATTGCCCTAGCTCGAATGTCTCAACAATGACCTTCTTACGGGCTCGTAAGGAAAGCTCGTCCTGTAGTTCCTCGTACTCCCTGACTCTCTTGTGATCTGACCTCTTCCAAGCCTCCATAGTGCGTTTGAGCTTGTCCATGAGGTATGCCGTCTTATGGACATAGTTGATCAGGTGTCCCTGGTTGTAGCTAGCAGGAGTGTACTCCTGTAGCAACTTCTCGAATTGAGCCTTGCACTGCTCATGGAGTTTGTCCCTATAGGCGGCATCTTGACTCTTCTCCTGGAATCTATTTGCAATGTTTTCATTCTTCTCAGCTATAGTGGTCTCAAGCTCTCTAATCTTCCTGATGAGACGGCTGTCATGGATCTGCAACTTATCCATCTTGTTCATCAGACTGGTGATCTGGTCCCGATGAGTGTGCTCCTTGCACGCCAACTCATGCTCTAGGTCTGCAATCTTCTGCTTATAAGCTGCCTCCTTATCTTTCGACTTGTGGATCCACTCATCAACCTCCATTAGGTAGCGACGATCACGGCGTCCCTTTCGCTCCAACTCAGCAATGTACATTTCCTGATGCTACAGGTACATCACAGAGGTGCGGTGGCAAGGGTTATGGTCAGCTCTGATATTCATCTCGACGTAAGCGATCTCCTCCCAAGTACCCTGCTGAACATCAAGGGCACGAGGAAGCAGACAAAAGCGACTCTCCTTCAGGTAGTCAGCCTCGTTGCGCAGCATAGTGCAAAGTACCTGGCGCGAAACAGTCTGAACACACATGTCAGTGTCGTTGTTGAAGGCGAAGTCAGAGAAGGCGACAACTCCAGGCAGGTTCACGCCCATCTGCAGGTTGACACGAGAATGGAGTTAGAAAAGTTGCAGAGAGAGGTCAGCCATGCATAAAAGCTTATGCAGTGGTCGGTGTATAATTGAGAGATTTCAAGATTCTCCTAATTCTATCGTCCAATCCTATGGGTCCCATCCAAGGTTCAAGCATGGCTCTGGTACCAACTGAAACATCCTCAATTTTCCACGAAGGGAAAATACACAGAATGGCGAATAATCCAATAGTTCAAAGCTCAAACCATCACATTATCCAGTGTTAGTTGTTATAGAATTCCATACTTCAAACAAAAGAATACATCTAGGAGGAATTACATAAATAGTCCATTGCCACACTGGTGGAATCATCAGAGTAGCGGCCGCTTCTGGGGCAGCTGCGGAAGGCAAAAGTACAATAAATCTCTGAAAGAAGCCTGAGCATAGGAACGAGACGTCTACTCCTCATCGGTGAAGTCGTAGTCGGGTTCACCTGCCAAATAATTTTCAGTACGGTTTATACTGGCCACATCTCCCACCCTATGCTTTGCTTTTGCTATGTATTATTTGTTGGGATGCAAAGGATATAATCAAGCGACCTAAAATATGGCTGTGGTTTCCTATGCAGATAGTGACTAATATTATATAATATAATTTATCAAGTTTTAACCCATTTCATCCACGTATCCAACCCATTCCATCACCATCACACACATCTCACCCTCTCGCACTCAGTTGACAGGTCCAACTCCCTCTCGGAGCCTGTCTCAGCGGCTCACAGCCGGAAGGGTAACACCAGGGGAAGAATAGAAGGACTCATCTCACTACTCCCGAGAAGCGTGGGTCTTAGGAAAGAGCCATACCAGTGGCCTGCGGACTATATATATAGATTCATAAACTCTGTAGAGCGTGTACTCCCATAACCACAAGATCACTATCATTGGCGGTGCCCCGCCTAAGCTGATTCCGACTGCTTTCTAATCGGTGCGATGCCACCCTACCACTCAGTACTGGGACATCTCGGATAGGTACCACCAGCACACTGAGACTGTGAGACATAGTACCGGGCCCCCGAGGTCACTATATTGTCTAAGGAGGGTGTGGGTCTCCATGCCCGTACCTCCCGACACTATCTGCTATCAACCTAGTAGTAGTGGCACCGTCCTAGCTAGTCACACATCCATCTCCCACCCATACAAGAGCGAGTGGTGAGCACGTAAGTCCCAAGGTTCTGGTCCTCAAGAGATATGAGGTCCTAGGGGATCAGACAGGATTATCTTCTCTTAGGGACTACAACAGTCCGTGCTTCAACAACACCTCCTACCCGGGACTTCGTTCCATGAAGGTTCTCACCCCCGGGATCACCATATACCTCACAATGTGCTCGCCACAAGCACCTCACACGGGAATGCCCAGAACACATCCCCTGGCAAGACACGCCCACATGGCTCGTCATAGAATCCTGTCCGATTGACTCAACCCTCACCACACACCCAAGATGCACACAGCACTCTCCCCGAGTAAAGTGGCACCACGTGCCTTAACCATATAATACTACTCTCCACCACGCATCACATCACAAAGATATAAGCGTAGTAGAAGTAAAGCATCATAAGTAAATAAGCATGCGTCTAGCCTATCAGCGGGTGTGCAGGAGTAAGGTTGTGACAAGGTAATTGCTCATCAAGCAATTCTACCATGCAACCTATCATCAGGTAATATTCATAAATAAAGCACTGGCAAACAAAATATCATGCCATGCGTAATTGGATCTACGAGGTTGGGTGGGGTGTGGCACCTGTGAAGTCGTCACCGAGCTCCTCCTCATACTCATAGTCGTCCTCCTCAAACTGCTCCTCCTCTGAAACGAGACATAATAGCCGCGTCAGCGGCTCCTATAGAGTCAATACAAAGAATCAATAAAATTCAATAACTCCAAACGCACTCATACATAAGCCTATTACGTAGAGCTCATTTTTATGAAAATTTGGACACTTGGTTCATATTTTTGGGAGTTCGTATGAAGAAGTTATGAATTTCCAATGTTTATTCTATTTTCTAAAAAACAAAAAGGGCAGATTAACCTGGACGTGACACGTGGCGGCTCCTGATTGGGCCACGTGGCGTGTGGGCACAGTGTAGCTGGAGCTGGGCTGATGTCATGCTGACGTCAGTAGTGACGCGGGGTCTGACGGCGGACTCGGTCAGTGGCTGACAGGTAGGGCCCATGGGTCTGGTCACTGACAGGTGGGGCCAGGTCAATGCTCAACGTTGACCGGTCAATGGTCAACGCTGACCGGGCCACGACCGGGCCTCGACGGGCTTGGGCAAGGCTGGATCTGGGCCGGGTTGGGCTGGCCTAGCTCGCACACGTGTCAGGCTCTGGTCATGCCACGTTGTGGATCTCGGTCCAGTGGGCTTAGTCCATGGTGCTTTGGTCCATGGACCCGGCTCACGGTGCACCGAAGACATGATGGCTAGGTGGTGTTGTGCGGTTTGTCCAGCTGGGTCCACGTGGCCACGTGGACATGGTCCATCGGACAGGGGAAGATTCCCCCCTTCTCTGCCTCACGTGGGCGGCTGGGCGCGGTGCTTGCCGGCGTGAGGCAGGGGCACGGCGGCTGCGGGCAGTGCAGGCCAGGCGGAGCTGCGGCTAGGGCTGCGCAAAGGCTTGGCTGAGGCGGCTGCGGGGCTCAAGCTGGCTTGTGGGCCCTTGGCATGTCAGTGCACGCGTGTCGGCAGCGGCTGATGGTGAGGCCACGGCGGCAGGGTGCTACGGCGTGCAGGAGGTTGCTTCAGCTTGCATCCTGGCTTCGTGGAGCCATGGTGAACGTGGGTGTATGCTCAATTCGGGGAAAGGAGCTCCCAGCGTGGCTGCCAACGGATGGCGGCGGCGGACAGCGTCGGCGGCGGAGCTCTGGTCGATTACTCCACCCTGGGCACCATCTTCCTCCATCTTCTTCCGTCTCGAGCAGCTCGGAGCTCGAATTACTCGACTATGCGGTAATGGGGCTCGGCGGGCGCGCGTGACGACGAGCGTCGCGGCGGCGCTCCGGTGGCCGGGGTCCGGGTGCACCAGAGCTGGCAAAGGTGCTAAGCTCCTCTGTGGTTCTTGCCAGCCCATGAAATGTTGCCTAATGCGTCTGCTAAGATGAGACGAAGTTGTCCATGGACCTAATGAGAAGAAACGGGAGACGGGGAGATGGGAACGCGGGTGATGAATCGGCGATAGCCATGGCAAGGGAGAGCTCACCGAGCTATCCCGACGACGGCGGTCGATGCGGAGGCATGGCGAGGCGCGATGACACGGTCCGGCTTGAGGTCGAAGGTGCGGAGCGTAAGCGTGGTGCAGGAGTAGTAGGGCAGCCTCGGCGGCTCCCTTCTTCTCCAGCGCAGGTGGCAGCAATGCTCGGCTCCCCTCTTCTAGCGGTCGAATCCTTTCCCCGCCTCCCACTCCCCTTCCCCTCCTATTCCTCAGACGAGATGGCGTGCGCGTCGGCCAAGGCGGCTATGGGCACAGGGAATCCCTAGTGCACCAAGCTCGGCTTATATAGCCATGGGGGCCGGCCATGGACGGCGGGGACGAAAGATGCCCAAGGGTGCACACCGATTAGGGTTAGGGTTTCGGAGAAGTGCGGCGTGGCCGGGCAGCTAGACGGACGGCGCGGACCATGGCCGCATGCGGGCGGACGGCAGAGCTTCGCCATTCCACTTCTGGAATGGCGGACGGGACGGCGGGGGCGACAGAAATGGGAAAAG
Organism: Bothriochloa decipiens; assembly: GCA_023333625.1. Lineage (NCBI taxonomy): Eukaryota > Viridiplantae > Streptophyta > Magnoliopsida > Poales > Poaceae > Bothriochloa > Bothriochloa decipiens. The sequence continues at coordinate 37,156,621 of CM041646.1, forward strand.
GAAGGAGCTGACAGCTCGGTCTCACGCATCTGTGAGATGGAGTGGGCGAGCGACGGAGACAGGCTCATGTTGGGCCGGCTCGGTCAACTGGGCCGCGGTAGCGCGAGCGAGTGGACTGCGCGCGCGAGCGAGCAGCAGGCGTGGGCGTGCGGCGGCCTTGCTGGGCTGTTGGCTAAGCGGGCCGCTGGAGCGGGTGAGGGGCAGCCGGCCGACTGGGCTGGCCATGTTGGGCCTGCTCGGCTGCTTGGACCACGGGCGGCCTGGGGAGAGCAGGCCGGCCTGGCGGCTTGGGCTGGGCTGGAAGCTGCTCCAGGCTGGTTTTCCTTTTCCTTTTTCTTTCTCTTTTCTAATTCCTTTTCTTTTTATTTCTAAACCCTTATCCCAATTGCATCATGGTTATGCTAAAGAAAGGGGTTAGTGACCATGGTGCACACACCATGGTAGGTCTACTAGGGTCTTGAGGTCGTGATGGATCCATTCCCATGGTTAAACGACATATATAGATACATGCGATAATAATTTATTCGATTTTATTGAGCATCACATAAAATCAAATAAGATGCAAATCAAGCTCTGGTAAATTAAATGCAATGCTCATGCTAACATTAGGTGTTACTTGTGCAACTATTGGGTGGTTGCCTACATGACACTTGCCAAACATTGGTATACTTTAGAAAATTTTTTGAAAGCTCGTGTTTTCGGTGTTTGAATTTCGAGGATGTTACAGGTAGCATACATGTGGACTGTATCTTTTCCCTGCTTGTTGCCTCGAAACTCTTTTGTCAGAGTCTCTTCTGCTTCTGCTGGCACATGGCGCTCATAGAAGGCCTTAATAAACTTTTCCCATGAGATATTGGCAGGGTTTTGGTGAGCTATGCTGAATCCATTCCACCATGCTTGGGTGTTACCCCTAAAGTGGTGGGCTATGATCCTGATCTGACTCTCCTCGGTGCAGATTGTTGATTCCAGGCTCTCAGTCATGTCGTACAACCAATCTATGGCGGTGATAGGGTCACCGTTGGAGCCGTCAAAGGTAGGGAGCTCCAACTTCAGTGCACTAGCCAATTTCTATTGGAATTTTTCAATCAAGGTTTCCAGGAGGCAAGTTTGCTGAGCCATCACCCTAGCCAAAAGTGGTGGGGGTGGTGGAGAACGCTCCTCAACATGGGCCCTGATGGTTGACGACGTGATGACCTAAAGTTCTTCCTTCTCTGGGTTAAGTCCAATGGGGTCCTGTGCCCCATGCAACTATGACTACCACCGCGTCCATGGCCCATGGAAAACCCTGGGAATGGTGCGGGGTGACTCAAATGAGCTGAACAACGGCAGACATCCTGCTTCAAGATTACCAGACTTAAGGGAACATGTGCATGTGATATGTGTTTTATCAGCTTAGCTCGATAATTAAGCGGATTTAAATGATTTAAAACATTTTTATCTATCCGACACTCATCCAAAGAAGCATGAAAATCCATAAGAACCGATAAGATCTGAGCATCCATTACATTGAGTTGGTTACACGGCGATGTCTCTAGTAGCTGTACCAGAAGACTCGCGAGAATTTCCACACTACGTGCAGGTAGGCTTTATAAGGGAACAATCTACTTCAGAAGTGAGTCATGTCCTCTAGCCATTGCAGGGCTCTCCATCAACTTGGTGCTTCATCCTCTTGGGGTAACTTAGCTCAGGAAGCTAGACTGGGCCTTGGAACGAAGTGGAGGGACCATCGTTCATCTTGCACAACTTTGTATGGGAACACTTAGGTGACTTGGCTTATCCAGGGTGGCTTCCTTGTCCTAGTTCGCTATTCCTTTTTTCCCTGTTAGCTCTTTCTTCATGGCATTATGGCGCTTCTTAAGCCTTTGGTTGATGGACTTATACTTCTTGCTCTTGCGGAGCTCTTCTCTTAGCTCTGTTATTTCCCTCTTCATCTCTTCTTCTTGGTTCTTGTGGGTGGCCTCACGTTGTTGGTAGAAGTGAGGTCCATGCGGATGGTCTCCATCAAGTGGGCATTCTCCCGTTCTCTGGCCATGGATTGCTCCTCGGCTTGGCGTAGCACGTCACGGTAGCCACACCTTTCTTCCTCTAATTTCATGATATACTTGTCTTGGTGGAGGATGTATGCTGCTGAGGCATGAAGGCTGGGGTATCCTTGGTTGAAGGCAAACAGATCAGCGGCAATTATCTATCCTTGGATATCTCTGGTGAGGTCTAAAGCTTGGGGAAGCAGCCGGTACGGACCATTCTTGAGATACTCATGGGCGTCAAGCATCACGCTACTAAGAGCCGTGTGAGAGACTGTTTGAACCCCTGTCTCGATTAACATACCAATGCTTGTCTCGGTGAAGCCTTGTAATTCTCATATTGTCCTGCTTGTAGGGACTCTAAGATAGATAATGGAGTGTCTTTGAAGTTAATTGGGTCCTAGCTCAGGTTGGCAGAAGTACTCGATGTACTCGGTGCGAACACCAAGCTCATGGAGTACCTCACGAAGCATCTGTGCAAATCCTCCGAAGCTTGTTGCATCGATCCAGTGCCCATGAGATGCCATCTGTATACAGAACCGAGAAAGTTAGGAGGTAAGTGAAAGAGGAGGTGAGCCAAGCATAAAAGCGCTATGCAAGGTCGGTGTATAACCGAAAGTACTTTGAGATCTTCCTATTCTATCGTCCAATCCTATGGGTCTCGTCCTTGGGTCAAGCATGACTCTGATACCAACTGAAACATCCTCAATTTTCTGCAAAGGAAAAATACACAGAATGAAGGATATAATGATAGCCCAGGAGGTCAAATCATCAATTATCCGATAACAGTTGATTACAAAGCCATACATCAAATAAAAGAATACAATAGAGGGGTTTACATAAATAATTACATCACCACATGGCGAAATCATCAGAGTATCTAGCATCCAGAATAGCTACAGAAGTAGAGGGATAATGCGAAAGCATCATCTTGTACCATCTTGAGCGTAGGCACGAGACCATCTAATCCTTGAGCCCCTCGTCGTCATAGGCGTAGTCGGGCTCACCTGCCAAATAAGTTTTAGTACGATTTATACTGGCCACCGGCTCCCACCCTATGCTTTGCTTATGCTTTGTGGTAGGTGGATGCAAATGGATATAATCAAGAGACCTATTATTTGGTAATAGTTTCCTATGCAAGTATCATCAATATTATATAGTAATTGTTCATCAAGTTTTAATCCATTCCCATCCCACAACACCATACAACCAACCATCATCCTCTCAACTCTCGCAACAACCACGCTCACACGTGGCGACAATGGACAACTCCCTCTCATCCATGCCTAATCGGCCATCATGCCATAGGGTAACAACAAAAATATCACTCAGCGGGAGGTAGAATGGACTCATCTCACTACTCAAGAGAAGCGTGGGTCACGGGATAGCCATACCGAGGCTGCGGACTATATATAGATTCAAATCAACTCTGCAGAGTGTATACACCTGTAACCGACTAATGCCGACCGTCCACAAGATAACCATCATTAGCACTCGTGAACGCCTAGGCTGATAGCAAAATGACCATCTAACTATGGCGGTTCCACCCTACCTCTCAACCCTGGGACACCCCAAGTCCTGCCTGGAGTGGCTGAGAATGTGAAGTCATGTTCCTGCTCTCCGAGGGGCCGATGCCCGGAAGAGGATAAATGAACGTCTCGGAAGGGTGTGGGGTTCCACCCGTACCTTCCTACACTGCATACTCCGAGTAGTTGTGCCCTAGGTAGCTAAAATCATCCGTCCCCGGTTCATCTGGGGCGACTGGTGTGTACGAAGGGGTCCATGGTTCCGATCCTCAAGAGACAACAGTTCCTAGGGGAAACCAGATAGGATATCTCCTACAAACAGGGCCATCAATGCCCTCTGCGTCAACGGCATCTCACTCCGGGGGCCTCGTTCCATGAAGGCCCTCGACCCCGGGATCTCCTCAAGTCACCATGTACCCGCCATAAGTACTCAGATCACAGGAGTGCCCAGGTCGCACCCCCTCGGCAAGACTCGCTCCAAAAGCTCGTCGTAGATCCTGTCCAGTCGACTCAACCCTCACCAGACAACCCTCCCACCTTATATTACCCAGAGACACCCATACAAACACCAAATCCGGCATCCTGAGCCGAATCCACCCAAGTCCACCATCCGCATCATATCTCCAAATATAATGAAAGTGGAGTATAAGTAGCATGTAACAAGCATTGCCATAGCGTGTCTATCCTATAAGCGGGTGAGCAGGGTGAAGGTTACGACAAGGAAAGGCATACAAGTAATCTATCATGCAATCCAATCATAGCATATCATGGCATTATTGCATAAAGTAGAGCACTAGCATTCTATTATGTTGCATGCATAATAGGATCTACGAGGTTGGGTGGGACGTGGCACCTAAATAGCTGTCACTCAAGTCCTCTGTCAAGTCATTGGCACGCTCCTAGTCCTCCTCCTCGAACAACGCCTTCGTAGGATCTGAAAACAAGACATAATGGTCGCGGGACCGACCCCTATAGATCAATCACAAAGAACCAAATGAAAACCAATAACTCCAAATGCAATCATACATAAGCCTATGCGAACGTTACGCAGGCGTCAATTTAGGAAAATAGACCTTTTATAGCCGGCCGGCGGCCATGGCGTGGACGGCGGACGACGGGGATAGAAGGTGCCAATCAGGCGGCCAGGGGCTCTTGCCGGTTAGGGTTAGGGTTTTGGCCGGCGCGATGGGGCGCGTGGCACGCATTAGCGCGGCGTGGGCGCGGGCGGACGGCGAAGAGCGGCGTTTCCATTTGTGGTGCGTCAGATGGGACGGCGAGGTGCACAGAAAAGGAAAAGGAAGGGGCTGACAAGGCGGGCCCACGTGATAGAGAGAGGGCGGGCGCGAAACGCGAACGGTGCTGGTAGGCCCTTGCTAGGCCGCTTGGCCAGCTAGGCCGGCCACGCGGGGAAGCGGCAAGCGGGGCTCGCCGACGAGGGCTGGCGCGGACGGCAGCGCCTTGCTGGGCCGTGGTGCTTGCTGGGCCGCGAGGCCACGCGGGCGAGCGGGTGAGCGGTCAGTGTGGCGTGGTGCCAGGCCCATGTTGGGCCGTTGGCCCGACTGGGCCGCGGAGAGAGCAGGGCGAGGCGGAGGCCTGGCGGGTGGCTGGGTTGGGCCGCGGCCTTGGCCGTGGTGGGCCGGTGCGGGGGCGGCAAGGCAGGCCGGCCTAGTGGCCTTAGCAGCGTGGCCTGAAATGCCCCATTTCCCTTTTCTCCCTTTTCTCTTTTCTATTTCCTAAGCAAGCCACTAACTAACCATGCTATTAATCCTTACTAGTGCTAAACATGTTAGTGACCAAGATGTACTTGGTGGGTCCCCTAGGGTCTCAAGGGTATGTTGGTAGCCATGTCCAAGGTTAGTTGCATGTAAACCTATACATATATATATGCGATAACAAATGTTGTTTGATTTTATTAATCATCACATAAAATCAATAAGAGGCAAAACATACTCTTGTAATTAAAATGCAAATGTCTCAACCAACATTGGTGCTACTTGTGCAACTATGGGATAGTTTCTTACATGACACACACCAACATTGGTATGCTTTAGAAAAATTTTTAATATTTAGTATTTTTGGTGTTTGTATTTTTAGGGTTGTTACACAATGTACTGACCAAAGAACATGAGTAAATAACCTATGGGCTGTGATTAGCAGAATAACCAGATCAAATTTCTGTCTTTTATTATTTATATTAAGCACTGGGGAGCAAGGCTCCACAGTTTTTCCTAAAAAAACCAGATCAAATTTATTTATAAGAACCAGCTGACCAGGTTAGCACTTATAAGGCATGTGGCCACAACAAATTGAAGAAATATTAATTCAGATTAGTAACTTACAAAATGGTACACTGATAGTGAAGCTTGGAGTACAGTGGCTGTCAAGCCTGACACATTGTCTGAAAATTGATGATGAACAAACTTTGCTTGACTACGACTGCAGTCTGGAAGGTACATTAGAGTAAGGATGTAATGATCCTGCAATAGAGAGGCTCCGGATACTCCTGATCTGGGGACTGGAAGCCACTGAAACTGGCGCTCTCAGCTGCTCCCAGGACAGAACAGAGGATAGGCTTTGCGAGTCTGGCTATCCATATCCGACCTTTAGTATGTTGTCTGTGCTGTGGGGACATCTTTGAACTAGTAGCTGTGTCTGACTTAGGCTTTCTTATTAGTTTTACTTTCGGCTTGAGAAATGTTGGAACTAAATGCTAATCTGGTTCCTGTGTAATACTAGAAAGCAGTCCCTGTAGCTTTAGACTGTGGTGCATGTCCCGGGCAAACAAAAAAAAAAAAAACCCTGTAACGCTTGTACTACACGCTGTTTCAATTTTGACAGTCCTAATGGCTTCAACGAGTCCTCAATTATATTATATTCTTATTTTTCCACTGATGCTTCAAAAGTTCAAACCACTCAGTAGTCAGCACACTTGCTGAACAAGCAGTCCCTGTAGCTAAAGTTTTGTCAGTGTTACATGGTTCTCCCGTATTTGGATCTAGGCGAGTTAGCGAAGACTAACCTACCTCAACATCTAATGTTTCTGCACCACTTGCCAGTACGCCAAGCAGGAACACTGAAAAATTCCTGGTTGCTTCAGACTTTCTTTGCCAGTACCTGATGCATGGTGCTTGACGAAACCTCCCCATGGATTTCACAGGGGCCTTTCCTAAATGTGATGGATGCAATGCTATTTCTGGAGATTGTTGAACAAATTCACAAAGTAAGCTCTTCTCTTAGCTCTACAGCATCTTCCCTGCACCACTGACTGCTATGTCAAGTCACATTGTGTGATTCACATCACGATCATAATATTAAAAAATCTGATGTAGACAAGATTTTTCACATGCTCTTTCGTGAAAGAATTATTCAGACTGTTGGATATTAGATTGCATCAAAATCCACCTTATGAATCCTAGGCTGAATCTATGTCTACAGATGTTTCCTCTTGAATTGTGCATGCTTGTTTGGCTCAAATGGAACCTAGTTGAGTTTATCACATTTCAAACTTCATCAGGCCGCACACCATTTAACATGTTCTATGACACTGATTCTAACGTTAGGAGTTAGGACTTTGCTCTGATGCTAACACCAATAGTTCTGATGCTAACACTCTGCTCTAGGAAAGGCGGCTAAATCTTTACTTGAAGAATGAACTGAGTTGGGTTCAGAACAAAATGGAGATGCAAACTTATAAGCATCATTCTTGAACAAATTTCAGGTTGGTTATGCTCAATCATCAACCATGTCCGAAACACCCATTAAAGTACTTTGGCTCATTTGGAGTACTAAAGTGCAAGGATTCAACATCGTATTGCTTAGCTCTACCAGAACAATGTAAGATTCACATTGTGTTTAATGCCTCACAAGTCACAACTACTGACCTTACATTATACCCATTTGTACACACCAGTGTTCCCTGAGATCCCTGGGCTGCCTGATCTAAGAGTTCTGGACAATATGCCATTGTTGCTAGAATCCATTTTGGTTAGGATACAGGACTGCTAAAAAGGCAGCTTCTGATGCTGCTCAAATGCTGTCAAATGGACCCCATTTCAGCCAGAGATAGATATGGAAGGACCACAAATGTCGTTAAGCAGTGCCCTACCACACAAGCTACAACAGGCACGTGCACAATCATCAGGCACCCCTGTAGCATATCTGGCATACAACTTGTGGCTGGGAAACAAAGTCAGCATACATTACGTGTTGGTCAGTTTGAGGGAGAGGATGACTGGATAACTGATTAGAACCTAACCCAAGTGGAGAATGAGAATTATTCTCCTACCTATCTGATCATGTTCTCTAAGTACCTTCCTATCTGTCTGTCCCTCCCTCTCTGCAAATCACAACTCCAATGACCAGGAGCCAGAATTAAACATTATAGTGAACATAATGGACAAATTAATGTGTGCTGTTGGGATTAACTGCCGCTGTTCAGCAACGAGCCAAATTGAATTGCAGAGGTTTCCATTTTTTTTATGTCTGTTGGAATGTCATGAACCATTCATCATGTCAAGTATAGGTGGCGATGTATGTCCATAGCCTTCCACTTGAAGCAAATCTGTATTTCCAGTTTAATCTCCCAGATGGCTGTCAAAATTCTACTAAACAGCCAGGCTTTAAAACTTCTACGCAACAACCCTATTTGCAAATTATAGTATTATTGTTCCTTGAAGATTTATGATCCAAACCACATATTGCTGTATCAGAAAACAACTAGTCCTTCATATGCTCTTACCAAATGTGAATCATCCATCCAACTGCTTAAACAACTGCGAACAACATCCATGAAAAAGGTAAACCAAAAAAGCTGACTGATCTATTCCACTGCTCCTAGTGTAAGGTGTTATTCCCACTAGTTCCAGTACGTGCACTTAAGTATCCATCAACATAGAAACAGTGCCTCGCATGTTATGCCAAGTCCAAATTTATTTCATAAACTGTGCATGTGCACACCCCAACAAATGGAGTATTTTTTTCTTGGACTACGAAGTGTAACCAGATACAATTTGGAAGCAGATACACAATCAAACACCAATACTAGAGTAGACTATCAAAAGAGATCCATGTTATCACCAAAACAGTTCCTGTTAGAACCATCAACCAGAGGCTGCCGCATACTCAGAATCTGTTCACTTGCGATAAAGAATGCCAATAGCGTTGGCAGGCGTCATGAATATGGTCACTAGAGGCATGCGATCAGACGAAAATAAGTTTCCAGCTGGCAAGACTGGACGCATATTAGTTGCACTGGATAGATAGTACCGTCTGAATGAACTGAGAGATCCTGATGTTCTGCTTAGTCCTGATTCTGATCGAGGAACGAAGTCAAGGCACTGCACTTGCACAGTTCCATCTTTCATAGCACTGTCCACATATGCTATGTGCACTGGGATTCCAAGAGCCTGTGACAGAGCCCTTATTTGTAGAATTCCGATGCCAGCGCCAAATGGACGGACAGATTCTATGCAAAACTGTTACAAAGCCACAAATGCAGAATGGTAAGAGCAATTTGTAAATGGCATAGTATTGGTTAGCTTGGTTCTTCCTTATTAACCAAAAAAAGTTGCCAGCATTTCATTTCTACGTTCTGCATATTTCCATTGAGAGAAGGCTAACTTGGAAAGCAAGCACAATGTTAATGATGTATAATTGTTACAGAAGCATAAATGGAAAACAATCAATTACTTGAAATGATGGTATAGCAGCTAGAAAGACTAACCGAAAGGGCATTTTTCTGACTCAATACTCTGTTGTAGTCCACTACATGTGTACGGATATGAACCTCTGTCAGCAATCTGAGCAAAGAAAGAACTAACCAAAGAAAAATGTTAAAAAGAGAACAAATAAACAAACAACACATCCGAAAAAGAATCGTATCCTCACTCCTAGAAGACGAAATCTCCTGTAGGCTTATCGCATAAAGCTCATCAAAATTTAGCCTAGAAAGGAAAAAAAATAGAATTTTCCATAAACATAAGTGTAATGAAAAGAATTCATTACTGAAAGAATTGGATCACGGAAGTAAGGAACTAAACATACCCATTTGCAACTGAATTGACCAACTGCTTAAACTCCTGAAAGAACATAAAGACATTTGAAGTGATTCATGTAATTACTTTGAAGTATAATCTCAGGAAAAGAAACTCCTAAGTTATGCATAATGAGGTATTGCAGTGCCATTCTTTTTTGTATAAAAAAAGAAGTACCATTTCATACATAAGTTTATCTCTTAGATGTGAAAATGCAACAAAAGTGGAAAAGAAAACTACATACCAGATAGTAAAGTGGAGTTTTTAGTGCAGAAGGTGAATGTATGATACAGACCCAGATATATGCGATTACTCATGAGCTCGTAAGTTGTTTTGTTCATGTAATCCATGTCATATATGTGTTTGTGCACTCTATCTTGTTATTGTTTTAAAACAAAGCTACTCCATTTATAGGGAATGAGAGCACATGTTTCTATAACTGCAAAATGTAAATTATAATTCTACTGTTTTTACTGTCTCTATAGAACTGTAAATCATGAACACATTTCATTTTTTAATATACAGGAGAGTCAGTGTACCATTGCGTTAAGAAGAGAAATTTGTATTAAAAAACACACCCTATGAAGTTATATACACCCCACTGGAACTGGAAGAACAACCAAAAATGAATACCAGAAAACTACGATGAAGCCAAAGAAAGCAGCAGAAAACCGCACCGGCCATAAAATAGAGTCGAGATACTAACAAGGACATCCCCTCCCCCGAGTCGTCCCCCACACGGGCGACTCGGGCGGTGGCCGAACCCTAGCCGCCGCCCACCACTTCCTCCCCCTCCCCCGTCGTGCCGCCGCCGGAGTGGGCTGCCGGCAAGGCCGCGCGGCCTACAGGGAGGGCGGCGGCGGGGCTCCCTTGGCGTTCTGGCGGCGTTTGGTGGCGTGGGCGGCGGTGGACTGACGGGGCACGCCTCGCGCGAGCTGCGTGGGGCTCGGCGGGGCACCCGGCGGGGCCGCGGCGCCGCCGGCCAGGGCCCTTCGGCGCAAGGCGGCGGCGGGGGCGGTGCTTCTCTCCCTTGTCCCCCCTTCCTCCTTGGCGTGGTGGCAGTGTTGGCGCCGGCCTGGACTTCTTCGGTACCTAGGCGGTCAGATCCGGCGCCTGGGTGGCCGGATCCGGTGTCCCCTTAGCGGGTTACGGCGCCTGCAGTCGTGCCCACGGCACCGGTCGGTGCCAATGGATCCTCAACCCCTAGTGGCCAGATCTGGCGCCCTAGGGGCTGGGGGCGATGCCCACAGGTAGGGCACGCGCTCTTGGCAGTGCATGGTGATGGCCGGCGGCGTCGGCAGCGAGTGCCAGCAACAGCGGCCTGCAGCAGCGACGTGTGGTGTGTGGAGCAGCAAGGTATGCTCAGCCTCTATGGTGCCCGGTCAGGGTGGCAGTCGACGCAGCTATGCGGCTACGACTCGCAGCCGGCACGCTGATGCCCCTCTGGAGTGGCTTCTGCGGAAAGTCAGGGCAGCAGTGATGACGGTGCTGTGGTGTCGGTGTGCTCGTGTTCCGGCATCCTAGCCCAACGATTGTGTTGGGGGCTTCTTGGGCGAAAGCCTTAACGACGGTGAAGCCCGTGGGCGCCGCTTTCCCTCTTGAGGGCGTCGTATTCCCCCAACATGCCTTCCACGGGTGAAAACCCGGTCCAATCTTGGACGAGCGGCGGTGGCGCTTTTGGTGTCATTCCCTTCCTGGAGGCGTCGCTATTGGATTTCGTCTTGGTCATGATGTTGGCAAGGTGCCTGGTGCTGTCGGTGCGCGCCTCCCGTCGTCGCGGGCGAGCCCGTACGGCTCCACAGCATGTGGCGGCGACCAAAGATGCCGGTGCACGCCTCCCGTCGTCGCGGACAAGCCCGTACGGCTCCGCGGCGTGTGGCGGCGGCCGGAGATGCCGGTGCGCGCCTCCCGATGTCGCGGGCCAGCCCGTACGGCTCCGCGGCGTGTGGCGGCGACCGGAGATGCCGGTGCGCGCCACCCGACGTCACGGGCGAGCCCGTACGGCTCCGCGGCATGTGGCGGCGACCAGCGCTATCGGTGCACACCTCCCATCGTCGCAGACGAGTCCGTACGGCTCCGCGGCGTGTGGCGGCGGCTGGAGATGTCGGTGTGCGCCTCTCGTTGTCGCGGGCGAGACCATACGGCTCTACGGCGTGTGGCGGCGGCCGATGTAGTCGGTGCGCGCCTCCTGTCGTTGCGGGCGAGTCTGTAAGACTCCGCGGCGTGTGGCGGCGGCCGGCCCAACACCTAGTCCAGTCTGCTCACTTTGTTTCTATGATGGCTCAGCTTCGTTGTTGTTGTTGTTTTCTCAAACTTTCGCACTTATGCTTGGGTGTGCTTTGTAAACAAATACTTTGTATTATTCAATGGGCTATTTTGGGCCAATATATATATATATATATATATATATTCAGGTGGGGAACGCCTCCCCCCGATGACCTTCAAAAAAATAAAAAATAAAAAATAAAATAGAGAGTCTTATCCCTAGAAGTACTTAAGGTTCCTTGAACAGATGCACATTACATATTCTCTATGATTCAGGCCATAGGACACAATAAATATTTTGGCAACTAATAGATGCTCTACATGATTCTTCGCAAAGGAAAAAGAAGTCCTGCATGATTGTTTTATGCACAGCTGACTGAACACATCACTAGGAAAAAATTAGGATAAAATGATCAGGCAATACAAATTCATGCTTTTGTAAGCTGGAATAATACTTACAGAAACAACACTTGAGAAAAATGCTTCCGGATTTGAGAAGTACGCATTATTCCATTGTAAACGACAGAAATTCTATCTGGACCTTGCCATGCATTCCATTAAGCGAGTGACCTCAGCTTGACTACATTGCATTTTCCGAAGGTTTTCCTGATTACAAGACTAGCATGTTAAGATATTGTGCAGAAGAAAGCAACAACAACATCATGAACAAGATAACTGAGATCGTTACCAAGTAAGAGAAAAGGAAAGCTCTGTAAAACTGTGACCCATCGCTTCGCACTGGTCTGAAGCACACATAATGTCCACTAAGTATCTGCACAAAGAATGATTTTCAGGTATGCACAAAGCTGTGAATAATGGCAGAGCTTCTAGAGTCAAATTTACAATGTATAAACAAACCTTGTACTTCTGCTGCATGGTAGGTACTCCTGCAGCTCCATTAACCAATAACGATAGTGGCCCCTATGATTGTAAAAGTTAGCATTACACTAGGCATAATAGTTCATCCATAAGATTATGAAACTTAGAATTGTCCAGATAAGTCATGCTGAGGCAATGCTTGGAGCACAAGAGTTCACTTCTTTTTACAGGAAATGCTTGAGAACCATATGACAAAATGCCTTTGCACGTAAAGGCTAGCTAGCTATTGCTTGCATTAAAATCATGAATCTGTAAGATCTCTGGTAGCCAACTTGTTAAGCTTTCAACATCGTTTAAAACACACTGAACTTTATGGTTGACATTCGTGATACTTTTACTTACAAAACTTCTGTTTACTGCATGGCACATTGTATCTGTCGATGGCAATATTTAAGTTACATTTTTCCACGACATGAAAGTAAGAATTTTTTTAGGGGGAAAGACTAAATCTGTTTTTGGGTAACATTTTTTTTTTAGAATGGAACAGAGACATCGAGAGACATTTCGGCCGTATTTTTCATGTATTTAAGAAATTATTAAGCCAAGATTTAGGAGTTAGGACACACTCAAGGATTGGGTAACTATCCATGTTGATCTGTATGATATAAGCCAACAAAGCCCAGACATTATCTATTAGTTTCAAGATACATCAATCTTCAAACAATTCAAATAAAGTTTAGTGTATATCATTATCACATATTTTATTGCCATTAAAGAGCAAAGCTTATCTAGAAACACAATAGACAGGGTATGTCAGAGCATCACAGGTGTTCAATGGAGAACATTTTACAATGGTATGAATACTTAGTGATTATTGATGATGGTACGAAATTACAGATGTCAGACCATTTCATTGAGCACAAAAAAAAGCAACTTCCCTATGAAGGAGAAACAATTCATGACTAAGGAATAAAACAAGTAAATTCAGTTAAGTAGCTTATGAAGGCTACAATATTTATACCTGATGTTGTACTGCCTTCTCAAGAGGTTCTGGGGTAACAAAGAGGCAGTTGGCATTATTGTCCTTGGCAACACGGTTGTTCTTTGGCGGGCGGAGGTATGTCTTCTTGCCATCTAGCAGCTGTTGCCAATTGTGGCGCAGTGAAAAATACTCCCGTGTGATGAGCGGCTCACAATTCTGCCGGCCAATATAACTTGGGGGATTTTGTGGATCACTCGAGTTCATACAAAGAACTTGAGTATCACTCATGAACAGAGAACCCCATCGATTTCTTGTTTCAAATTCGTCCTGATTTTCATCATCAGAGTCCTTAGAATCCCAATGAGTTACAATCATCAGGTAATTCATATTTTCCAAATGGAAGCAGGGAGAACCCAATGGCATAATCCCAATAAATCCACCTATTTTGTTCTGGTCAAATGATGGCCACATAATGGGATGTCCATTACACCAAGAACGTAGGGAAAAGAATCCAAATAATGTGCTCAACATAGAACGAGTTTTCTTTTCAGGAAATGCCAAGGGAAAAGGGTTAACCAAGCCACACTGCTATTGGGTCGAATCCCTGAAGGAAACCCAAACTACGAGACAGTCATCTAAACGGGATCAATTCGATGTTGCTGTGGAACACGATTCCGCGACAACTCAAGAACCGGCATTGCTTTTCTATCCGTCACTTTTCTGTGTTCTCCGCAAAATCAAGAACCCGCTGCCAATCACATTGGGAACATGCTCAAACCAAAATTAGCCTACAGCTAGCGCAATTGAGGAATCCCTCTCCCTCTATCAGAACACGACAAAGAATTACCCCAAGAAATCAAGCGCAGCAACAACTCAAGAACCTGCCAACGCACCGAAGCCCCGACTCGTGAAGCTGGAACAGAGCCTAACCTCGTCATCGGAGGACGACCACGGCGGCGAATAGGAGAGTTCCCGTCCCTCTTCTCCGGGGTCCTCGTCACCGGGGTACGACGGTGAAAGCGGCGGCGGAGGCGAATAAGAGAGTTCCTGTCGCGCCGCGCCGCCACCTCCGCTGCTTGCCGCGCCGGGGTCGTACTCGTACGTGAACGGCTCGGGCGGCGACGAAGAACAGGGCTCCCGTCGCGGTGCGGAGGCAGATGGTGCTGCGCCGTCGCCGCCTCTGCCACCTGCGCTGGTTAACATGTTCCAAAATTCTTTTGCGTAATATAATGGTCGGACTTTCGACGGAGAGAAGCGGAAGCCGGTTGTCGGGAGGCTCGGGCTGGAGCCAATTTTAATATGTATAATACAAAGTCTATTAGCACTCTTATTATACCTCATTTTAAATCATTAGCTACAGTGTCTAGTACAAATGTAGATGTCACGCTCTATTTTTAAGGATAAAAATAGAATGTATAAATAACCTTATATGCGTCCTAGAACAGTCGCACGTATAGAAAAATAAATTACAAAGAGTATCATTATCATGTTTATTACATAATGAACCAATATTTATTATAGAGTATTGCGTATAAACAATTAAATAATAGTAATATCTTTATTACGAAAGCTCCACATAGGGACACGTCAACTGGTGAACATCAAGCCTAGTACTCATCACGATAGCTTTCATTCCAACCTTCATCTGTTACCCATCCGAGATTTTTTAAAATTAAAAGTAAAGTAAGTGTAAATACATAACCGTACTCAATAAGCATAACATGGGTTAATGAGGCTCAAACAAACTGACATTGACTGTATTTAGCTTTTATAAGTTAATCATATTAAGACATAGCATCAAGGTAGTGAAAATTCCCATATACCCATGATCAAGTTAACTTTAACAAGTGTGTAGCAATAACGATATTAAGATGCACACATTAACAATTTAAGAACCATTATCCTTATGTAAATGTGTCAAGGCCGTCCTACCCGAAGGGCACGGACAATATATTAATTTAAACTCTGATCAGAGGTGTACACTTTCACTGTGAGTCATGTTTTGCAACCGAGTGGATTTATAACTTCCAAACCACTACAAAACATATAAAGCCTCCTATAGGTTCTCCTAACCAATCAGAGATACGGAAAAACCGTTGTGTTAGGAACCCCCTTCCAATATGGCACATTCCTTCCCGGCTATATTCATAAGGACAGAGGCAGTCCTAAACCCCAACTTTCAGACCACTAACCAGCTAGAAAAGGGCCTATAAGTGACTAGAGCCAGAGCCATATAGCCCTCGCAGCTGTACGGATTCTCCATGATAAATCACTTACAGACAAGAGTTCATATTTGTTAAA